>CM069912.1:88739545-89089040 GCA_036172215.1 Camellia granthamiana
ATCTAATATGCTTGTTCCTATTTATTTTGTAGGTTTTTTTCCTGTAACTTTTGCTGTTGTTGATGTTGAGAATAAAGACAATTGGTGTTGGTTTCTTGAACATTTATGTGGAGTATTAGGATCAAAAAGGGTGATACGTTTCCTATCAGATCGACATTGTGGTATTATGGAGGGAATTGCTAGGTTTTTCCCTAACTGCTTTCATGGATTTTGTCTTGAACATCTAAAGAGAAATTTGAGGGGATAAGTTGTCATGTGGAAACACAAATTTGGTTAGGGAGACGATTGTGTCCAAGTTTTCAGAATGTGCATATGCTCCAACAAAGGCATCATTTCATTTCAAGTTAAATGAATTAAAAAGTGAGGGAGGAGACATTGTGAGTATTTTCTTGAGAAGTTTACCATATGAAAATTGGAGTGATGCGTATTTTGCGGGGAAACGTTATGGTGAGATGTATTCAAATGTTGCTGAGTTATTCAATTCATGGATACGAGAAGCTCGACACTTGCCAATAACAAATTTGGTGGACATGACAGTTGCAAATCATGAATATGAGGTCTGATAGGAGGCTGCTCTCTAGTAAATGGAATAAAGTTCTGTGTCCTCGTATGGATAGTGTATTGGAGAAGTTTTTTTTGGATGGGAGGACATGGAATGTGAGTTTATCATCTGATAATGTCTTTGAAGTGCATTGTTTTCCTTCAATTATGGCTGATCTTGGGTTGAGAACTTGTTCATGTCGAAAATGGGAAATAAATGGGTATCCATGTCAACATGCTGTTGCTGCAATTTTTAGGAGTGGAAAGAATTTGAATTCATTTGTTGAACCATTTTTTCATGCTGATATGTATCGTCAAGCATACTCATTTTCGATTGGCTCAGTTCTAACTGTTGAAAAACCTCTGTGTAGCATTGAAGATGCTATGATTTTACCTCCATTGAGCAAGAGACCAGCTGGGAGGCCGAAGAAGAACAGAATTGCTTCTACTGGAGAGTTTAAAAGGGTGATTAAGTGTAGTCGTTGTGAGAGTACTGGTCACCATAATAAGAGGACATGAAATGAAGCTTTGTTAAATAGTTGAGGATTATACATTTTATTGATTGAATAATACATTTGATGATTACTTTGTGTATTTTGTTTTGTGAAATGTATTTTTTAGACAGTATATATAATATCAATCAAATTCATCCAGAGAAATTTTCCAATATCAGTTAAAGTGTGCATTGTGTTTGTTGATATATACTATAGGCAGTGGTTTGTAATACCTGTCAAATTCATCCAGAGAAATTTTCCTATGGCAGAGAAAATTCTCTATGTATTGTGTTTTGAAGCTTCAAATTCATCCACATAAATTTGATAATGGCAGAGAAAAGTATTGTGTGGATTGTGTTTTTTGAATTTGATAATTGTTTTGTTCTAACACAATGCATTAGAGATTGCATGATCATATAGGCACCTTCTTTGGCACGATACGAGTTAAATTTCTCTGTGAATTTCTGGTAACTTCATATCAGTCATTTCAAGAAATGTGCACACCAGACAGAGCATACACAAAATTATTGCACTGAGTACAACCAAGAAACAAAATTAAACTCTTTCGAAATTTCTCTGAGTTGAGAATTTCTCTGGACCAGGGAAGAATTTCTCTGGACTCACTTCAACTCAGAAATGTTTGTCAAAGCCAGAGAAATTTTCCTCACCAACCCAGAGAAATTTCTCCTCTCCAAATCACTCAACCCAGAGAAATTCACAACTCAGAAATTCCATTTTCTGTCACCATTCGTATCCGTCAATTTCATCCGGAGAAATTTTCCACTATCAGAGAAAACTATCTGGGCATTGTGTTTTGAAATTTGAAATTCATCCAGTGAAATTTTTCAGTGGCAGATAAAATTACTCTGCGCTTTGTGTTTTGTTGAGTTTGATGATTGTTTTGTACCAACACAAAGCATTACCGATTACATGATCATATATGCATCCCCTTGGGACGATACAAGTTAAATTTCTCTGTAAATTTCTAGTAATATCATACCAGAGAAATTTCTATAGACAATTTTCTCTGTGTGGATTTGTAGACGTCCCCGAACGCCCCGGGAGGGTTAAGTCCCGTTCTGTTCATTTGGGCTCACTACAGTTCAAGGACTCGAATGTCACGGTTCTTAATCTTGAACCAAAGAGTCCAAATCCGGCAAATCGTTTTGAGAAAACAGATTTTTTGAAAAGAAGTGCCAAACATGGACTGCTTTGCCAGATACAGAGTCGCCACCTAAATATTTTTTAATGGGGAAATTTAGGAACCCTAACTCGGTGCCAAAGGCCACGTGTCCATCATCACCAAAGTTGCCTCGGCTCGGGAACTTAGGTACGATTGGGGAAGGTCACTTCGTGAGCACCCCCGCTCGCCCGGTCAAAGACCGGCCTCTACTAACCGTGATATCTAGTTTTGAAAACATTGTGTGTTCTTATTCCGATTATTAGCCTAGGTTACTATGTGATGCGCACAGCATACAAGTATAGACTGAGTCGTCTGAATTGGAACAAAACATTTCATGTTTGTTTGTTTGAAAATGGTTTGATGGTGCTACCCGCAGGTAGGCTAAGACGTGAATTTGCCACCCTCGGGTGGGCTTTAGAAAACATGATTTTGCCACTATCTAGTGGGCTCAAAACAAACATTTGATGAATTGTCCCAATCCATATAACCCAACCTTCACCCACAGGCATTCAAGCAGTTATATCACATAAGCAGTTAGCCTCATGGTAAGTATGCTATTCATGGCAGTCACTCACACGCATGCAAGGATGCTAAAGCATAAAAACTCACCGAGTACTCCAAGCCAAAACAGAAACTACATTAGAAATCATGCATGATCCTAAGTATACAGAAATGCCTAATGCAACACATGCAAAAATGCAAACTATAGCAGGCTCGGCTATTCTAAACATGGCATATGGAATGCTACAGCTAACATGTATTCAACTTGGAATTGAAATACAAATGCAGTTAGTATGATGCGCCGAGCCCGGTGCGTGCAAAACAGATGAATGATGCAAACATGCTGTCATACTGTATGCTAATTGAAATATGCCCTAATCTAACCATCATAAGCAGGTAAATAAAAGGGAAGAAAGACGTGGGGTTGGAAGACATACATCACACTCATCCACACTTATTACAATTATGCCCTCGCATAGAGGGTCCAAATAAATATACAGTCCCGAATAAAAGAATAGTACAGTCCAAATAACACAGTCCAAATAATACAAATTCCTAATTAATTTACAAATTAACTAAGAAAAGAAAGGACTGGCATGCAAGCCGGGGACTGCCTTGATTCTGATGAATGATGTATGTTTGGGCTGCCTTGCGCGGAAATCCACTGGGATGCCCCAATTAGCCTCTGTTTTGTAATTATTCTTGGAAAGCGCGCCAAGCCTCGGAAGACTGCTGATTCTTGATTTGCTGCAACAGAGAGCAGGAAATGGGCATAGTAATGTATTTTCACAAATGTATGCATGCCTCGATCCTCGTGCCACCAATCACGCATCTCGATGCATGATGGCCGAGGAGTCGAATTGCACAACTCAATATGGAATGAATGCACATGAAAACTATAACGAAACCTAACTCCATCATGGATAATCCGGAGTGTCGGTGACTGGGGAATTGAGACACGTTCCGTCACTCGGAGTACGAAACGCACCACGCTTCCCGTGCCCGGGCTAACTCCTATCCCGAACACGATGCAATATGCATGACATGCATGAAATGCAACTAAGATACAATGCTAACCTGCACAATGTTATGGAATGGCATACACAATGCACGAGGTAACATGGCACACACAATGCACTAACATACACCCTAGCATACGCAATGCTATGAGATGAAATGGCATACACAATGCATAATGGATTTACACCAACACAAGTGGACCTCGGCCACACTCACATAGGAGGCCATCAGATGAAAATGAAATAACTCGATATGCGTGCACGCGTGCACGCAAACCGATGACCGAACCTAAGGCACGGAATGCCACTCTAACAAGATATGGCAAAACATGGAATATGATATGCAAACATGCAAATTTCAAAGGCAAAATGACATGCAAAACAGCCCCGAAACATGGCGAAATGAAACCCGATGCAAGGAACGAGTCCCGAAACCTGGAATTAAGCACATGAAATGGCCTATAGCTATGCAATGTATGCATGATTCATACATGAAGTGTGAAGACAGAAGCTAGGAAGCCCCAAAACAAGCATTTTTACAGTTCGAAGCATGGCCAAACAGTGGGTAAAAATAGGGCAAAATTAGCATGCAAAAATGGGGGGCCAAGAGAGGTAATGAAGCAAGTCACAAATTCTGGCCCCAAACAGAGAAAGGGCCTTCTACAACATTGAAGAGGGACCAAAAATATGACCTTTTACAGTTTATGACAGACCCCAAAAACAGATACAAGTATGGCAAACAACTCATGCAAGAAATGGGCCATCAAAGGGGCAAAGAAGTAACTGATATATGCTGACCCCAAACAGGTTAGGGCCCTTCAACAATGTTGAAGAGGGGCCCAAAATATGGCTTTTTACAGTAGATGATCAAGCCCAAAACAGTGTAGAAATATGCTCAAAATGCCATGCAAAATTAAGGCCACAAGAGGGCTATAACATGAAGTATACCAAGGATGTCTCAAATAGCCCTAGACCCTTAATGAAACATAAAGAGGGGGTCATTTCAGGGCCATTTCTAGTTCAGACCAAGGTCCAAAAACAGAAGCACAATAGCCTAATAAATCATGCAAAAAAGGGGACCTAAGAGGGGTACAATGACAAGTGATATATGGAGGTCCCAAACAGTGTTGAAACCTTCTTCAATGTTGGAGAATGGCTCAAAATAAGCCTATTTTCAGTCTATGACATGCTCCAAAACAGATCACACATATGCCAAAAATATCATGCAAAATAATGGCATTCAAGAGGATAATGAAGCAAGTGCCAAAAAGAAGCTTCAAACTGCAATGAGCCCTCAATGAAACATGGAATATGGCTCAAAAAAATGACATTTTCAGTTTTGGTCGGAGCTCAAAACAGCAAGCAAATAGGGCTAAGCAATGGTACAAAAAAAGAGCTCAAAAGATAGGGAGATGAACTTACCCTTGTAGACCAATCCTTGGCTCCCTTTCGGCTTGAGAAATGTTGCCTCCTAGCCTCTGAAAAACTCCCCAAGCTGCTGGAAATGGAGTAGTGGTGGTGGTGCTAGGTGGTGATGAAGAAAGGGTGTAGAACTTGGAAGATTTTTGAGGGTTTGGAAGAGAGGAAGAGGGAGATATATATGCAAAGCTCTTAGGGATTTTTGTAACCCTAAAACCAGAGCTGGGCAGCTGGTTATACAGGCCAAGAGAGGGGGAGAAAAGGAGGGAAAAATGGGAGGGAAATTGCATCAAGTTTCCCCCCAAAAAAGTTCCCTCTGGATACAGGTTTTGGAGGGAAAAACAATGCACAGCTGTAATGTACTCACCCTGAGGAGCAAGGCCGGCCAGGTTTTGGAGCTGCAGGTGGCCGGCCGGCCACCCCCTATGGCCGGCCGGCCACCACAAATTGGTGTCCTCCCAGATGCCCTCAACACAACCCTACGGTTCAAAACTGGCAACTGTAAAACAGGAGAGAGAACAAGCCACTTTTCAAAGGGGTTCAAAAGGTTCAAGTAGAATTAATGGCCAGCCATATAATATTTGTGTCCTCCCAGGTGTCTACAACACAAATATGTGGTTTGGAGTTGAAGAAAGTGGCCCTAGGGTGGTCAACTTTGGCTTGGAAGTGAGAAAAACGGGCGTCGGAGGGCGATGATGGAATATAACTGGTTGCTGGAACAATTACTGGCCTCCCACCCTTCTACGACCTTCCTGGTGATGAAACAGAGGTACCTGCCAAAAATGAACGAAAATCGATGCAAAATGAAGGTTCGGGGGCCGAAACGCGCAGTCCGAGGCCCCAAAAACTGACTGTTAGGCACCGGGAGTGGTGTTCGACCACGAAGTGGGTGTCTCAGACCTCAGTGTCCCTAAAAAGGGGGTAAATAAGATGCATGCCGAAAATCAGAGCAAACGGAGATGGTTAGGCGGTCCCGAACCGAGGCACACGGCCTGACGGCTCCGAAAACCAGGAACCGGGCTTCGAAATGGGCAAAATGGCCTACGACCACGAAATCTAGCCCACGACCACTGAGAGACGGTCTACGAGACCTCTCCCTCCCCTCAGGGAGAAAAATAGAGAAAACCGAGCCTGGTTCGCAAACCGAGGCAGAGTACAGAAAAGCCCGAAAGTCCGGAGGCAGGGCACACGGCCGAGACTCTGAAACCTCTGGACGAGCACGATATGCAACATCACCAAGCGCTCAACTGGTGACGTCTGAGTCTTAAGGTCGGTCAAAAATGGGGTGTCTACAGGATTGTGTTGACAATCACAATAAAAAATATATATATATATATATTTAACCATCGATAGGTATGAAATTTACATTAGTCGAAATAAAAAAAAAAATTTGATATTTACATTAGTCAAGAAAGGATATATACATATATGTCAAGCATCATCATTCCTTTAATGTATCAACAAAAAACTGAATGGTTAATACTGTATAGATATATACATATATGTGAGACAATTTTCTCTGTGTGGATATGTACATTGTCTTCCTTTCACTAGTTTGACTATTACATTTTTGGTTCTTCTTCTGGTGGTATTTCAATTGGTTCAGTCCATGATCGGCCAACTTCGGTTACAAATCTCTCTATGAGTTCTGCCCTCATCAACCTTATCTCTTGTGTGGACAATTTGGAGCTGATAGGTTCATGCTTGCTATATTGTTTCATTATATAGCAGACAAAGAGGCCACAATCCAGACTGCATACAAATTATAGGTATGGTTAGTTTTAAGAAACATGCAAATCAGATTATCTTATTTATAGATGTATGAACTTACGAATCACTTTCTTGTTGTGGAGCATTGTTGACATACTCAAAGTTGTAACTTGTGTTTTGTGAGTTTATCAATTTGAAAGAGGGTTGTGATTGAGCCTCTCTTTCAAGGCAAGCTTTCAAAAAATTCTCCACATAATCTTGCTGCAAAAAAATAATTTTTAAATAACAGAGAAATTTACAGACAAATCAATGGGATTCTATGAAAATTATCATCACATAAAGATTATGATGGATCAGAGAAATTTGCACTCGTTACCAATTGTTTTGCATCTTTGACATATTTGTCTTCTGCATCATCCCTCCTTGGCCTCAGTGAGTTGTAGAACCTCCATAAATTGTCTTGTTTGTCCAGGACAAGCAAGGTCCAGTGATTTCTATGTGTGGACTTCTCATTACTTCCAGTATTTATTAGGAAATGGAGGAACTTAGTTCCTCCATGCTGTTTCAATAAAAGCTTGATTTTCTGTCATCTTGATGAAATTCTGTGGTCAGAGAAAATCAAAAAATGGTTATGTTATGAGAAAGTTGAAATGACAGGAATTTAAGAAATATACACAGAGAAATTTTAAATGCACACAACTAGCCAGAGAAAATTAGACTAGTGACACAACTGGTTTCAAGAAGTATCTTAAGAAGATAAAGTAGTAAGTAAATTCCAGAGAAAATCAAATAAAATAGTAGTAGCATACTAAGCTCATGGATGTGAAAAAAAATGAGGTTGGTTGTTGTCTTTCTCTCATTTGGTCAGCCAAAAGGATCTCTCCATAGCCATCAATGACCTGAAAAATATGATTTATAATTGTAATATTGGTTTATAAAGGCTGATGGAATATTGCAGAGAAATTTTGATGAAAGGGAAAGACTTACATTGTTGGCAATTTCTTTTTGCTTTATTAGGTTTCCAATATCTTCAAAGGTAATGAGATTCAACTCACTTGTCCAAATTAAAGCCCTACAAGATGACAAAGAAGGGATTTAATTGTTGTTAATGCAATATAAGTTTGTAATTTGTTGTTTGTTATCTTCTATTTTGTTTGTTGTACTTACTCAAGTCCAGACACATTTGATATGTGCTGCAAAATGTCTTTTACATGATCTTTTATCAATCTTGAAATCGGTAGAGTTTGTGGAAAGACCCAAGATTTTCTGATGTTTGTAGGTTGAGGCAAGACGTACGCATCAGCATCAAGCACTTCTTTGTCCTTCGTGCTTTGCTCAGCTTGCTTTGCAGCTTGTTTTGAAGCTCTAGTCACTTTCGTAACTTTGGGATATTGAAATTCTAGATCGTGCTGCTTTTCCTTCCTTTCTTTTGCCTTTAAATTTTTTATCATTGACGTCAGATCTTTTTTGACTGTAGACAATGAAAATATTAGTAAAAGTGAAATTTCTCTGGAGTAACAAATGATATTTCAATATGTAAATTTATTTGATTCAATATTTTCCAGTTACCATAGACTTTTGTCTTTTGTTTCAGTTGTTTTTTGTGTGCCATTTGTTCTTGTTGGGTTGTTGGTTGTTGTTCCACTTGCATTCAAACTACACATAGTGAAAATCAAACAAGCCCCAAAAATCGAATAAGAAAATAGACAGAGAAAATGAAATGAGGAGTAGAAATCAATAGAAATAAGCGGCAGAAACTAATGTGTTCAGAGAAATATAACTTCCAGAGAAAATTACCAATGACAGAAAATTATAATAAATAGAAATTTCTCTGAGTTATGTTGACACAAGGACATAACTTTTTGTGGCTCAAGATTTTCACTGACCTTGTGGTTGAAGTTGTGTTGGTGTTCGGTATGGTTGTGTTGCTAGTTGGACGGATAGTTCTTGAACTTGTTCATGCAATTTAGCATTTTCAGTTTCAAGCTCCGAATTTGAATTCCTCAATTGTTGAATTGTTTTTGTATCGTCTTCTTTTTCAACCTCCAACATCCTTAGTTTCATTTGGATTGTGCTGTCTTTTTCTTGAAGTTCTGAGTTAAGTGATGTCAAGGTTCTTATTGTAATATCCTTTTCAGCAAGTAATTCAATCCAATTTCTCTCTTCTTCTTTTTTAGATTGAGACAGTGCCTTCAGTCTTTGACGTAGATCAGCAATTTGGGCATCTTTTGATTCCTCCGATTCTTGAGGCTGATGCATTGTTGAGCCACAAATGCTATCACGTTGTTGTTCCATTGGCTCATTACATTCTTCTTCATCACTTTCCTCCTTGTTTTCTTCTTGCTGTTCATCTTCTTCTTCATTGTCTTCTTCTTACTGTTCATCTTCTTCTTCATCTTTTGATTCATTTTGTTCATCTTCTATTTCTTCACTTTCTTCTCTGGCTTCTTTTTCTCCACTGCTTGCTTGATCTTGTTGTCCATTGCTGGCTTCGTATTCTTCTATGTTGCCTTCTGCTTCTTCATTCCCTCATTCTTCAGATGGATCTTGTAATGTCTCCTTGAATTTGACAATTGCCTTTTTTGATTCTTTCTTCGTCTTTTTACCAAGACAGAACTCCTCTGATGGGTTTTTGACTAGCTGCTTGTTATCTATCTGTAACATAAGACTCTTTTATTAGAGAAATGTTACAAAATTCACTGAGAGAAAAAATTCAAATAAGGAAAATAAAATTCATCTAAATGATACTAATGGGAAACAAACATCAGAGAAAATTGTATGGGCCAGAGAAAATTAGAGACAAGGAGTTAATTTTATGAGGCAGAGAAAATTATGAAACAAGCAACATAATTTAGATATTAGAGAAAATCAATCAAGGCATATAAGTTAATGTTTGACTATAATTGTGTCAGAGAAATTTGGATTCCAGAGAAATTCATTAGAAGGGCAGAAATAAACAGTGTTTATCAAAGATGCAAGGCACATAAGTTATGGGCCAGAGAAAATTACACACAAGGAGAAACAATTTTATGGGCCAGAGAAAATTATGAAACAACCAACATAATTCAGATATTAGAGAAAATCAATTAGGGCATATAAGTTAATGTGTTACAATTGTGGTTAGATAAATTTGGATTGTAGAGAAAATTGATTACAATGGTAGAAATAAACCAGTTGGTACCAAAGAAGAAAACATAAATTGATAGATCAGAGAAAATTGATCTTAATCAATCAATGCACAAGGAGGGAAATAAAGCAGTGGTCAGAGAAATTTTGGAATTTCACTGAGATTTCAGTAGCGATAGGAATCTAACCTGTCGAGGTACAAAAGAGTGGACTGGTGTCTTCTGCAGCTGTTTCGTCAATGTTTGCAGGTTCCACTTGGCACATCTTGGGAAGTCAGTTGTGTTACTGTCTTCCGAGTCAATGATAGTTGCATGTTCACATAGCCAATACTGTGATGAAAATTAAAGTAAATAAAATTTTTAAACACAGAAATTTGTAAGTATGATAACTGCAAATTTGAATGGATATTATACTTACCAACAATGCAATGACACACCCCGTAACTTTTTTTGGAGTTTGGTGCAATGCCATGATAGAATCAATCAATGTTGATGTGATTGCTTCTGGCCAATCGTACTGTTTCATTGATTCAAGAGGTTCCACATAGTTTATAAAAACCTACCCTATTGAATTCCCACTTGTTGCAAAAAATAGGGTGAGACACAAGTACAATGTAACAATGATTGCTACATCTTTGAAGTCAGTTGGTTGCTTGCCTTTCATTGCTTTGACCAAGGCATTTTTAAGAACAGGACCAATGAGCCTTGTGTCCTTTTGGAATCTTCTCCTTAGGAATGCGGATTCTGGCTTTAATGACATGGCTCCTTTACCTCCTTCCAAACCAAAAATCAAGGTCATGTCATTTGTTGTAAAGGTCAGGTTCTTCTTACCAACTGTGAATGCTTTTATTTTTTCATTGTAATATTGGATTATGGCAACTACATCATCATCAGATTTCCTAGATTTCTTTGGATCCATCCTTCCAGTGGTTAGCGCTTGTATCAAATACCAGAATGGGGTCTTTTGAAGCTCTACAAGTTGTTTTGAATTGAATTTAAGTGTTTGAAAAAAGGAGACAACAGATGAGAGGTTGGATCGGAATTGAATGCTGTAGTGAGCTCTCTTTCTGTGGAGTTTAACAGGCTTTTTCCCCCTTGAGCTTAAGTCTTTTGAAGTTGGGGTACTCATCTGGATGCTAGTTGCTTCATCACCTTGGACTTGTGTGTTTTGGTGAGGAGTTTGTGGTGTTTTGCTGCTGGTTTTTGATCTTAGATCATAAGAAGACTGAGAGAGCTGTTCTTTCTTGCTTGGTGTTTCCAGTGTTTTGCTGCTGGTTTTTTATCTTAGCCCATAAAAAGACTGAGAGAGTTTTTGTTTTTTGCTTGGTGTTTTCGGTGTTTCGCTGCTTTTACGTTTTGCCATTTCTAGACAATGATTAAAACATAAAGATGTCAACATTAAATCCCAGAGAAAATTGAACATGCCAGAGAAAATTGGACATGTCAGAGAAAATTATAGATAAGTGAGAAAATTACAGATAAGAGAAAATTGGAGATGTCAGAGAAAATTACAGATAAGGGAAAATTACATAAAATTGGACATGCCAGAGAAAATTGGACATTAAAAATTAAATGTCAGAGAAAATCAACAAAGTATCATAAACATGGGAGAGAAATTTTCCAGAGAAAAATACACATTCCTGAGAAAATTACACATTCTTGAGGAAATTTCCATTCCAGAGAAAATTTCAATTCATAATATTAAAATGCCAAAGAAATTTACATACACAACTAGAGAAAATTAACCATGATAGAAACACACAAGGGAGGAAAGTGGTGTGATGTGGTCAGAGAAAATTATAAATACCAGAGAAACTTAGACAGGCAAGAGAGTAATAGACATTCCAGAGAAAAATACATATTCTAAAGAAATTTACAAAGTAGAGAAATTCATAGACAAAATCACAGAAACATGTTCAAGAATAAGATCAAACTACAGAGAAATAACTTTTTCTCAAAATACACATGTCAGAGAAAATTCAAAGAAGAAACATTCATTTCAGTCCATAATATTAAAATGCCAGAGAAAATTAAATATGATAGAGACACACAAGGGAGGAAAGTGATGTGATGTGGTCAGAGAAAATTATAAATTCCAGAGAAACTTAGACAGAGGCAAGAGAGTAATAGACATTCCAGAGAAAGATAGACATTCCAATTAAAAATACATATTACAAAGAAATTTACAGAGCAGGAAAATTTATAGACAAAATTACAGAAACATGTTCAAGAATAAGATAAAAACACAGAAAATTGCTTTTTTCAAAATAAACATGCCAGAGAAAATTGAAAGAAGAAACATACATCAAGCAAAAATCAGAGAAATTCAAATGCCGGAGAAATTTACAGATAAAATCACACAAACATGTTGAAGAATAAGTTCAAAACACACAGAAATAACTTTTTCCAAATTCAGGTAACTTTTTATTACGAAATTGAAATCCTAATTTATGGAAGGTTAATATAAAATGCTATTGACTGTGTTTCTAGAGAAAATCTAGTTGTATTGTAGAAAAACTTACCAGAGTTAGGATGAAACTTGAATGACGAGCTGATATGGCCTGAGATGAGGATGCGACGTGACGAAGATGGACTGAGATGACGATGAGCAGTGAAAACGAAACTCTAACGAAGGTCAGTGAAATTTGTGAGGAAGGAATGGGAATGATTTTTGCAGAAGATAACGAAGCTCTAATGTCGATGGTGAAGATGATGTTGAAACCCTAATTCTGATGTTCTCTTGTTCGTGAAGATGCTGGATGCTTGGAATGGAACTCAGACGTCGGAATGAGTTTCGTTTCTGTGTTGATTTTGGCAAGGGTATTTTGGTCCGCAAAATAATTAAAAACGCGCGCGAAATTGTTCAGAGACCTGATGCATCACTATTTTTTTGGGTGTCCTTTATCCTCTAAATTATTATTATTAGGGACCTTAAAAAAAAATTCCCTTATTTTAATTATGATTTATGAATTTTTTTATTATAATTTAAGTGGTGTTTGGTTATAATTCATTTTTTTATTTTAAATTATAACTCTTATAAAATTGAATTATGATATTTATAATAATCAAATTCATAAATGTTATAACTTACATATGATGCACACTCTTTTAACATTACTCATATGTAATTGATTAGGTAACGGATCAACTTCTGAGTTGAGATTACAGTTTTGGTGGCTTAACTCTGAGGCAGCCTCAATTAAATTAATACGAAACCATGGTTGCACCACTAAAGTAATGTCACTGAGACGCTAAAGAGAGAGTGCGTAGAATAAGATCGTATCTATCTCATATTCATTATTATAATCATTATATTATATTATATTTACATACAGTAACTCATCCTCTTAGTGTTAATTTAATAATACTATATACTATGCTTATAATATGTTGTTATTATTATTGTACTTCAAGTGCATGTATCGGGAAATAGAGTGGATATGGCACATGGTTGGGCCATCTTTACTTCATTTTAATTAATTAATGTATATAGCGTCCAAACTATTCTGATTAATACTGTGTTTGGTTGGGAGATTTGGAGAGGGATTTGAAAAGAGAAAGGGAAAATGTGTGTGAAACTAGGTGAAATATAGGTATGTTTTATTCTTATTTCACCTACCTTTTTCATTTTCCTTTCTAAATCCCTCATCAAATCCCCCAATCAAATACAGTATAACTAAATATATATAGAGAGATATCATAGACTCCCTTAAAAAGGATTGGGTATTATTAGATAGTATTGGAATCATATGTCACAACACAAAAAATAAGAGAGAGAAGTTGTTCCAACACTTGGTTGGGTGGAACCATGATGACGCAACTGCTGTTGTTGGTTCTCTGGATAAGGGAGACCCCCAAACCCGTAGGCACCCACAAACTCGACAGTTATATTAAGAATTTTAAATAATCAATTAAATCTTTCATCTAAATATAGGACTCATACACAGGGGCGGAGGGACATTGGGCTTAGGGGAATCACGTGCCCTCTCCTGACTTTTGAAATTTTTTTTTTTAATTAAGTGTGGTCTGCCTTCTGCCCCTCCTCCTACCACACAATTTCAAACCCAACTAGCCACTAACACACACGCACACACCACGCACGACGCACCACGTTTATATATTTTATTTTATTTTATTAATTTTTTTTTTTTTTTTTGGAATTTCAATCCCAATCCTAATTAAATACTAACACAACTTTTTTTTAAGTGAGTGCACACAACTCCAATTACAGCATGGTTAAAACTCTAAAACCTTAAAAGTGTATGAAATTCTTTATTTTTTATTTATTTATTCACAGTACTTGTGAAATATCTTCGTATTTTCTTTGTCTCTCTTTATTGCTTTGCAATTTACCGACCGCGATTCATTAAATTAGGATCACACAGCACATATTTGAGACCACACTACAACCTTGGTATCTTTTCTTTAATGTTTACAGGTAACTTTATTTTTTTTTTACTTTTAAATAAAAATTATGAGTATTAATTTATAATTATTTGTTAAGTTTTGATTTGTAAAATTTTTTTATTTGTTATTATTTATGTTAAAATAAGAGATTTTTATATGCTAAAATTATGAATCTTAATTGGTGGTGATTTATATCAAAATTAGGGATTTTGTTTTGTTGTTGTTTGTGCTAAAATTAGGAATTTGATTTATGCTAAAATTAAAAATATTAATTTGCAGTGATTAATATTTAAATTAGGAATTTTGATTTGTTATAATTTGTGCTAAGATTAAAATTTTAGATTTGTTGTGATTTGTACTAATTTAAATTTTTTGATTTGTATTAAAATTGGAGATTTTGATTTGTGGGGGGTTTGAGATTTTGATTATGAATTTTTATTTTGATTTTTGGTTTTTCCAAACAGTCATGGAGAAATATTTCAAAAGAAAATCAAAGTTAGAATCATCTCTTTCTCAAGAAAAGATGATAATTATTCTTCTGCAAAACAAAGTAACATAGAAATCAACTTAGTAGGCCTTCCTGCAGATCCAGGACTACGGCCTCGGATTATGGACTATAATGCTAATGATCGAGACCGAATTCGTAGGGCATATTTACAAAAAGGTCCTTGTCAACCTCGTGATCATAATTTTCCACAAAAATCATTTGGACAAAAATTTTGGCTATTTAATCAGGCTTGGTTTAGTGAATTTCCTAATTGGTTGGAGTATAGCGTAGCAAAAGATGCAGCATTTTGTTTATATTGTTATCTTTTCAAACCCGATATTGGAGATCAAGCTGGTGGTAATTCTTTTGTTGGTGAGGGTTTCTCAAATTGGAAGAAAAAAGAAAAAATTTAGACTCATGTTGGAGGTCCCAATAGTGCTCATAATCAAGCTTCGAGTAAATGTCATGACTTGTTAAACCAAAACCGATCAAGCTCGAATTGAGTATCGAACCCGTTTGAATTCATCAGTTGATTGTGTTAAATTTCTTCTAAGACAAGGACTTGCGTTTCGTGGGCATGATGAATTTGAAAATTCAAGTAACCAAGGAAATTTTGTTGAACTTCTCAAGTTTCTTGCTGATCATAATGAAAACGTCAAAGTGGTTACATTGAGCAATGCTCCTCAAAATCTCAAGTTGACATCTCCTGATATTCAAAAAGACATTGTAAATGTGGCCGCATTTGAAACTATCAATGTGATTATTAGAGATCTTGGTGATGCACTTTTTTCTATTTTGATTAATGAAGCCCGTGACATATCAATCAAGGAGCAAATGGCAGTTGTAATACGATATGTTGACAAGAAAGGCCAAGTGATTGAGTGCTTTTTGGGTATTGACTATGTTGCTAATACGAATGCTCTGTCACTTAAACAAGCTATGGAAAATTTATTCTCCAGACTTGGATTGAGTATTTCCAGATTGCGGGGTCAAGGATATGACGAGGCTAATAATATGCAAGGTGAGTTCAATGGTCTTAAAACACTTATACTGAAAGAGAATCCTTGTGCATATTATGTTCATTGTTTTGCTCATCAATTGCAATTGGCACTTGTAGCCGTGGCAAAGAATCATAATCAAATTGCTTTACTTTTCACTTTGGTTTCTAATGTGATGAATGTTGTTGGAGCATCATGTAAACGCCGAGATATTGTTAAGGAGAAGCAAGCTACAAAAGTTGCTGAGGCACTTAATACTGGAGAGCTATCTAGTGGGCAAGGCTTAAATCAAGAAACTAATCTTAAACGTGCTGGTGATACACGTTGGGGTTCACACTATGGTACTTTAGTCAGCTTGGCTATTATGTTTTCAACAATGATTAATGTGCTTGAAATGATTTCGGAGGATGGTTCAAATTCAGAACAACGAGCAAAAGCAAATGTATTGTTGGATTCAATTCAATCATTTGAGTTTGTATTCAACCTTCATTTGATGAAAACGATATTGGCTATTACAAGTGAGTTATCGCAAGCACTACAAAGGAAAGATCAAGATATTGTTAATGCCATAAATTTAGTTCAAATTTCTAAAGTACTGCTCCAAAAGATGAGGGAGAGTGGGTGGACATCTTTACTTGATGATATTTTGTCTTTTTGTGAAAAGCATGAAATTGATGTTCCCCAAATGGAAGATATGTTTGTAGCTCGAGGGAGAAAAAGGCGCAATGCTCAAGAAATTACAAACTTACATCACTATCGCGCTGAGTTATTCTACACTGTTTTGGATATGCAAGTTCAAGAAATAAATGCTCGTTTCACTGAGTTGGACACTGATTTGTTACTTTGTGTGGCATGTTTGAATCCATCTAACTCTTTCTCTAGTTTTGACAGGAAAAAGTTAATTTATCTTGCTGAATTTTATCCCAAAGAATTTTCTTCAGTGGAGCTCATGGTACTTAATGATCAACTTGATACATATATTGTCGACATGCTATCCAGTAGTGAGTTCTCAATGTTGAATGGAATTGCTGATCTTGCTAAGAAAATGGTAGAGACTAGAAGAGACCAAGTATATCCATTGGTGTATTTGCTCTTGACTTTAGTATTAATCTTACCTGTTGCAACTGCTACTGTTGAGAGGGTATTTTCAGCTATGAATATTGTGAAGAATCGGTTACGGAACCGAATGGGTGATGAATGGATGAATGATAGCTTAGTTGTCTACATTGAGAGAGATATTTTTGATGGCATTGACAATGATACAATTATGGAAAGATTTCAAAAGATGAAAACTCGTCGGGGTCAATTGTAAAAGTTTAAAATTTAAAACTTTTTGTAATGGATATTAATTTTTAATGTTTAACATTAGCTCGAAAAATTACTATTATGTTATTGTTATTGATTGGGAAAGAAAAATTTTGAGATTGTAATTAATGGGTGCCCCCCTTATATTAAATTCTTAGCTCCGCCACTGCTCATTCATATGTAAATTTGTATGAATCTCACAATTATATGAAATATTTGATAGAAAATTTAATAGATTATTTGAAATTCATACTCCATCCGTCCCAAAATAATGGTCCCTTTTGGGGGAATTCAACTTTTTTTAGTAGTACAATTATTGTATTTTAAAAAAATTGATTTTTCAAAATTACCCTTTGATGGTACATTTTTTTAGAAATATTAATGTTATAATTGTAATTTTTATGTTGCTAATGAATTTAAAAGAAGGGCAAAATGAAACATTTATATTATTTTTGTACTTAATTTTTGAAAAGAGACTAATATTTTAAAATAATAAAAAATGAAATAAGAGACTAATATTTTGAGACGGAGGGAGTAACATTTTTCCAAACTCAAATGCAATGCAATCACGCATTTAGTCTTTAATGTTGAACACACGCGTATGTATATATATACACATGTTACTATACATATTACCATAGGCAAGTTATAACATTAGTGTTATACCAAAATCTTTATTCAATTATAACCCAAAAAAAAATATTTTAAAAAAAAAGTCGTAACCAAACAACACAAACTATAACTGAAAAACTTTTAAATCATAACCAAGATAATGATCACAAACAATATTCCCTCCGTCTCAAAATAATAGTCCCTTTTGGGGAATTCAACTTTTTTTGTACTATAATTATTAAACTTTAAAAATATTAATTTTCCAAAATTACCATTTAATAGTACATTTTTGTAGGAATATCAATTGTCATAATTGTACTTTTTGTACTGTTAATGAATTTAAAAGAATGACAAAATAGAAAATTTATATTTTTTTTAATCCTTAATTTTTGAAAATAGACTAATATTTTGGGATAATAAAAAATAGAATAAAGGACTAATATTTTGAGACGGATAGAGTACCACAATGAGACATAACCAAGTCATAACTAACATCACAAAAGGTTTTAACCAAATATAACAATTGTCATAATTAGGACATATAATACATCCTCTCCTCTTTCTCTATATTCATCATCTCCTCCTTCTCTTTAAGTTCCTGACTTTATCATCAAATGGGTTTTCTAATGTAATCCTAATTCGACAGCCCTCACCATTTGTTATCTATGCAAACTTTTGTTCCCAAATTATACAGCTCAGCCACGGAGTTCTACCCTTCTTCATAATGCGAAATCACCCTAATACAATTGGCATCATCTGTGGGAAACCTAACTCTGCTGTATGGACCCGCATTCTGGGGGCTAATGTGGGGCGTGAAAATCTATCCCACATTGGTTAGTTAGGAACTCCTGACCCACTTTATAAAGAGTGTCATGCTTACAAACCTCCAAGAGGTCTTTTCTAGTCAAGGAAAAACAAAACTGTATGTGCCTCCGTAGCACAAGCTGGTCCGCTTTGTGCCATGTGGGCACGCGATGGAGCTAGATTTCTCACAGACAACGCCAATTATGTGCGGGTGATTTTGCACTATAAAGAATGGTGGAGCTCCATGGTCGAGTTGGATAATCCAAGAGCAGAAGTTTGCACAGGTAACAAATGGTGAGAGATGCCCCAACTAGGGTTATGTTGGAAAACCCTTTCAATGATAAAGTCATGAAGTTAAAGAGAAGGATGGGAGGATGAATATAGGATGGAATTAATGCTCAGAGAATGGAATCCGAGATCCTTGTAAAGGAGGGTGAGGTTTCCTTATATAAGGGGAACAAACTTGCTCTCCAAGTTCTCTGTCTCTCTCTGCCATCTGTCCCTCTTGTCTTATCCCAGATTGCTCCTCATTGGAGGAGAACGACGAGTCTGTCTGATATTTAGGTGAACAGACCTGTCATGTGTGCGCCATGTTTCCTCTATCTTCCTGCGTCTCCATATTCTAAGCAGGTAGAGGTGTAGGGAAAGGGTAATTAATGTCTCTTCTTTGCAAGGATGTCCTTTTGTCTCATGCGGCATTGGGCCATCCTCTAGAGTTTGGCTCCCTTTGGAGTGGCCAAGATGGCTAGGACAGAGCCCCTAGCTCAGTCACTTCGATGTGACCAATGTGGCTAGGGTTGACCCCCTAGCTCAATCCACTTTAGATTGGTCGATGGATCTAAGGCCGACCTCTAGCTTAGTTTATTTCGAAGTGGCCGATGGGTCTAAAGCCAATCTCTTAGCTTGGTCTACTTCAGAGTGGTCAATGGGCATAGGGCCGACCTCTAAGCTTGGCTTACTTCAGGTGGTCAACGTATCTTGAGCTGACCCTAACAACTTGGTCCACCTTGGGATGGATATTCACCTTTGGTCATCCCTTGTGCTCAGCCCACTCCGGTGTGATCTGGCTTATGTAATTTGGCCCTTTTCAAACTCTCGAGCCAACCATCAAACATGCTTGAGCGACGGTTTGGTCGCTTGAGCGATGGGACCAAATTCTAGAATTTCCAAATTTGCTCTCCAAGTTCAAAACTTGATTCCAATGCATCAAAACACATTCTTTTGGGCTAAGACTTGAGAAAACAAGTTAAAACTCATTTAACTTCATGAATTAAAGATCATTTCACAAAATCAAAGCCCAAAAGTATGCCAATTGGTCAAAATCAAACTTAAAACTTCATATATATTTACATGCATATAATGAATTGATGATAGATGGTGCCAAAGCATGTTCAAATGGACTAAGAAGAGAAGAATCATGTTGAATTCTCATGATTATGCAATTGTATACCCATGCATGTGAGTATGTGTTGAGATTCAAACTTAATATCCATGAATTATGCATGTATGCATGGAATGATCCTCTTTTCTACTTCCTAAGCTCAATTCTCATGCTTAATCACCTACTTCTCTTGATTTCATGCATAAACAATTCTATTAGATGATCAAAGGGTTGAATTTCTACCTTAAGTCTTGAATTCACAAGTTGAGTGGCTTAATTCTTCCAAAGTTGAGCAAAATCTCGACTTTCCCCCTCCATTTCCTTCACTCTCTCTCTAAAGTGTTGAGCTCTCTCTCTCAAGCTTTCACACACACTGTCTCTTACTCTCATGCTTTGTCTTCAAAATGATAAGAATGAGAAGCCTTCATATTAGCCTCATATGGCTCAATTAGCTTAAGTTAAGTAATTATGATTAGAACTAAATGAATTCAACTTAATAATTAATATATTCTAATTATTTGATTCCGAATCGAAATCCAATTAATTTGACCATAAAATTTAAAAAATCCCAAATAGCACGTAAACCTAAGCAGTTTCGTATTCAGATGCTGATAAGGCCTTCAATTAATAGAACAAAGCCATAATCAAAACAGATATTCCTATGTCAGATAGATATAATCACAAATAACATATGAAATGCATAATTAACACATAATTTCATCTAACCACTTGATTAACATTCTTAAATATGGATTAGTAGCTAATCACAGAGTGGGGTTGTTACACTTATTTACATATAAGTCCTAATTAATAAATTTATCACTATAAATTTATTCATTAATATCTACCATCCTTACTCATGTTCACTTACTTACTTATAAGAATCCACCATCATCTTCCACATACACAAAGAACAAAAGAGACTGATAAATTTATCATTGAAAAATAAATCTAAATCTAAAACAAATGAGGCAGTAGTGATATGGTGGTTGTGCAGATCGACAATGGTGGACTGTAGATCTACAACAATAAAGTGTAGATCGATGACTATAAAGTGTAAATTTGTGACGATGGTGAAGATAGTTGGCGAATGGTGGTGGCATTCGAATAACAACGGTGGTGGTGGTAAGTGGTCAATGAGGACGACGACGGTAGTGGTAGACAATGGTGGTGTGAAGCTTTTGGAAAAATAGGGAGGAGGGAGAGAGAGAGAGGATGATAGGCAAACGACAACGATGGTGGTGGTAGTTGGTAGATGGAGACGACGGCAGTGGTGGTGGCGGATGGATGGCGACAGAGGTGGTGATGGTCGTAGACAATAGTGGTGTGAAGTTTTTGAAAAAATAGTGAAGAGAGAGAGAGAGAGTGTAACGACCCTCGTTACCGATTACCGAATTATATACTGATTATTGCTAAATTGAATTGATAACGATTGGTCATTGAATTAATTGAAGTACTGAATAGACCGATTGAAATCGAAATTGAAATTGAATAAGTTTGACTATCGAATTGCATATTGCATTGTCTGATTAACTGTCTGCATTTCATATGTTTAAATTGCTAATTGAAGGCCTTATCAGCGGCCGAATTAGAAACCGTTTAGTATTTTATAATCAGTAGAATAATTGTGATTTAATGGTATATTTATTTGAAAATTGATTAGGAATGGTTAAACTAGATTAAAACGAGTTAATTACCAAGATTGACTTATTTACCACATTGCCATTGTGAGTGGGCCCTTGTTTATTCATATGTTGAGCCTTGTTCACACTTAGGGAATTATTTCATCAGCTCATTTTGAGCTCTCCACCGAAATTAGAGAGAGAGAAAGTGAGGGAATTGTATTTTCCTCTTGTTTTGCTTGGAGAATTGAAGATTTGGAAGAATAATTGCATATTGAGCTTCTACATCTCTAATTCAAGACTTAAGGTAGGAATCCATCCCCTTGATTGTGCATATTTGTTGACTCTTGCATGATTTAGAAGGTTATTAAAGATTAGAGCCAAGATATGGCTAATAATGTTGAATTGAAGCTCAAATGTTACATGCATGTTTATATTGTTGATTTAAGAGTTGAATCCATGATTGATTGTACATGCATGCTCATATTTATATTATAGTTCATGTTTTCAGTTTGTTTTCAAAGTATTGAGCTCTTTGGAGCAAGATTTGAAGATTGATTTTAGTTTAAAACTCATGCATTGCATGTTTGAAAGTGTTCTTGAAAATGGGTTTGAAAATGGCTTTGATTGACCAACTCTTGGCCCTTGCATGTGCAAATTAGCTTTTGAAACTTGTAATACATTGAGTTTAAAGTGTTTTTCCAGAATTTGGGGCCAAGAGGTTGAGTTTTGGTTGGTTGGATGCTTGGTTCGAACTTGGGAGACAAATCTGGAAATTCCAGATTTGGCTTCCTCGCTCGAGCGAAGGATTCCTCGCTCGAGCGAGCCCTTTGGTTTTGCAAGCTCGCTCGAGCGAGCATCGAGCGTGGTATCGCGCGTAAAAATGGAGCATCCAGTACTTTTTCTGAGCACAGATCGCTCGAGCGAAGGGAGGCTCGCTCGAGCGAAGCCTTTGATTTTTGAAGCTCGCTCGAGCGAAGGAAGGCTCGCTCGAGCGAGGGGCCTATTTTCAGCAACTTTTGAAAAATGCCTTCCAAGTGTAATTTTGCATCCTCATCTCATCCTAGGCATTCTTAGGCCTAGTTTAAGGCATCTTAATGAGGATTTGGACCTAGAACACACCGAGGCATATTAGGAAGTTAATCATTGTACTTCCCCAACTGTTAAACTTAGTGTGTGTTCAATTGTTTAATTGTTTAGGGTTGGCTCTCGGGGACACGCTCTAGCTGCTAATAGCCCAATCTCTGTGAGTAACAGATTGTGTAAAGATATGTTCAAAATGGTTATCTTTTGATACTGAACTGAAATGTTTATTGAACTGATATTGTTTATTGAATGAACGTATGTCCTGTATTGCGAACTATATTGTGGCATCCTTAGCATTACTGTTATTGATTGTTTACTGATGTGGAGCAACGTGCTACACTGGGAGCCACCTCTAGAATCTACGGAGCTAAGTGCTACAGTGGGAGCCACCTCTTGAATCCACATTGGTCGGTTTCCTTGTGGAACCATATTGTTATTGATTGATGGCCATCATTATTGTTTGGGTCTGTTAAGGCCCGGTCCTTTTGGACCTATTGTTTATAGGCTAATGGATGTACCACATATGACTGATTGATTGAAATATCGATTGACTGAAGTATTGATTGATTGAACTATTGATTGACTGAAATACTGAAAGATCGAAATACTGTTAAATGAATTGATTTCATTATTGTAAGGACATTCATTCATAACCCCTTTACACATTATGTTATTCATTGGGCTTTAGCTCACTGTTTATATATATATGTAGGTTCTCAGCAACCAGATCGGAGCTAGGAGCGCGGGTCAGTCCCCAGTTTTGTCCAGCCAGCCTGTGTGCCTCACAGCGAGGTTCCGTGTTGCCATGCTATGGCTTTGGGGTCTTTTGTATTTCCCCTGACTGTCTCACTGTTTTGTACTGTTGTGGGACTATCGTATAGACTGTTTATTGGTTACTGTACTGGATAAGGGATTAAGTCCCTGATTCACCGACTGTTATGGATATGTATATTGTGTATGCCATATTGTACTGTACTGTCTTATGCGTGTATGAATGAAAAATGTTTTTGGCATACAGATTGTCACAGCTCATTGGACACTATTCATTTATTGTTTTGGCTTCCGCCAGGCCCTGGACTCTGTTTATATCGATTGATTGTTAAGCAGGCCTTTGGTAATCACGGATTACTGGCCAGTTACGGTGCTAAACCCATAGGGCCGGGTTTGGGTCGTGACAGAGTGGTATCAGAGCGATACTTAACCACGAGTTATACCGCACACACGTGTTCAAATGAGCTATAGGGTGTCCTAGAAAAGTGATTAGGACATTGCATTAACATGAAAAGTGTGTGCTTATGATTGACTGAATATATGCTACCGTGTTAAATTGTTTAAACGAGTGACTACTTATACGATAAACTGTTTAAGTATGCAATTGTTTATGTCTATGATTCTTGTACTGTTTATGTGAACTGAAACGAAACCCATATGCATACTTAAGAAGTTAAATGGAATAACGTGTAATGTTAATGTTACCACCGACTGTGGAAATCTATAAGGAAATGAACGTGTGAAAATAAAGGGTCACGTGACCGTACCTGAATTGAAGTAAAAGTATACACACGTCTGATATGGAATGAAATGTGAAATCTGTAAGAACCTCTCCTGTACGGTTAATCACCCTGTTTGTGTGTAAATAAGGGAACGGGGGAGGAATGTGGATGAAACTGAATCTTTCGACCCGAGGGTCAATAAGCTAAAAAAGAACGAATGATTGAAGCCTTAACTGAAAATCTGAAAATATAAAGGCAGACACATGTGCCTGCACCAAATGAATATGATCTGAGGATACTGATACAGAAACCCAACAAACTGAAACCACCAGAATTTCTGGAAGGTACCGAACTGTTGAAAATTGAGACTTGGGTTTAGAAACTGAGAAAATATGTGAAGTTTTCTTCGAAAAATACTTTCCCGAATGCATCTGAGATAGGAAAGTACTTGAGTTTGAACACCTTGAGTGAAGTGATAAGACTGTGATTGAATATGAGGTAAAATTTACCTAACTAGTTGATGGGCACCCCACATGATAGATACTGACTGTAAAAGATTAGAAAAGAACTGAAGGTGGGCGTGACCTAAATGTGTTTGATTGAATCGACGTTGTTAAAACCGTCAAAGTGTGGATGTCCTGGATAGAGTATAATGCCTGAGCCCGCGTAGCAGCATTAAAATATCCAAATCAACATCGTTAACTGAATCCGAAAGAATGAAACAGAAGTAACAGAAAGTGAAAGTGACCAGTAATTGAACGACCTCCGTGAGTGGAAAATCTCGGGCTATAGCTTTGACCAATGAAGGTCAAAGAAGTAATGTGAACAATGATATACCTATCTGTACTGTATGTGGGAAATACCACTGGGGCATCACCGCCACCTATCCGAAACTTATTTTGGATGTGGACAGGAGGGGCATTGGCCTAAATCTTGCCCACGAACTTAACCGAATAATAATGAGTCTAAATCTAGACCCTAGTTCCAAAGAATGCTAGGAACACTGAGATGACTGGCGCAGGTGTTACCTTAAATAGATGAAATTGCTTATGCGAACGTTTGTGTGGGAATTGTAGATTCCGTAACTTGGTATAGACTGCGAACATATTGACTGAACTAATTGAACTACTGGAATTATGAACCATACACTGAGAATTGCTAGGACTTGTGAACGGCGAGAACTTGCTGAGTTAGGTCCTAGAACCGTATTGTAACAACTGAATGTGAACTGTCAGAGGTGACTTTTTGAACTGTGCCGGAACTGTTGAACCATGAGAATATGTGGACATGGAGGAAACTTATTTTGTGAAATGTTAAACCATAGAGTCTCATGCCTCTGTAGAATGACCTTGAAAGTCTGATTGGGAATCACGTTCGGCCAACGTTGCTTCGAATCAGAAATTCTTGGTAAATTCCATGGGAATGAACAGGATACCCCACCAGTGTCCTTAACTGTTGTGTGTGAGATTACTGATATTAAGGACTATGTGGACATTTATGAATTTGTGAACGACTGCCCACATGAAAACTGATTTTGGAACTTACACCTGTATATACGTTCCCATGTTTGTACTACTGTTAAGACTGAGGGGAATGGACTGTGATCGAGGAAATCTCTTGAAATCTACTGTTGATGTGAACTATATGTACAACACTGTAAAACCTTATGCTAACAATTACCTATGCTCTGAAAACTGTTTAGACTTATGTACATACCTGCATACTTTTGCTTAAGGATGTTATTAGACTGAGTAGACTTCGGATTTGTTACCTTAACTATTGTATCTGGAGGAACTATTTTGTATTGTACACTGAACTTGTGAAATCTGTATTGGGACTGTTAGTAGATTCTGAACATACACATATATGACTGTACCCTTGCTCGGAATAATTGATAAATTTGTTTGATGAGTTAACCGTTGGGACTATGGCTCCGGGATTGTGTGACTGAATAAAGACCTGAACGATAAACTCTAGACTGTGAATTGTGATTATGGAAACTTGACATGACTGCTTGATTGAACCTGCGAGCCTATACTGTAGTGACTGTATGACTGAATTGGAACCCTCGTAGGGCAACTCACTGTTATGTGTCACCAAGAACCTTGGGTGATGTAGTACTGTATACCATATGCCTTATGAAGGATCGATCTGGAAATTGCTATACTGACTGTGATGCTTACCTCTCGATATGAATAACTGCATGCCTGTACATTTATCTGTAACTTATTGGGAGGAACACATAGTACGTGACCTGTACTGCTTAATGTGAATAGTAATGGTACCGAACTCTGATGTAAGTTTGATAATAGATGAACTCAGACAAATTGTGAAACTACTGACTGTACTGACTGTGTACCGAAACGAATGGAGTATGAACTGATGTTAACTGATCTGGATATACTAAGAATGGAATTGTGATCTAAATTGTTATCGGAAAGAACCATGGGTTGATGAAACCGTTTTATGTAACTGATGGAACTTATGTTTGATGCTTATGCTTCGAACTTTTACTTGCTGTGATTGGACAGAACTTACATCTGAAATGACCTAGTCGAACCTTTATCGATTTAACTTGAGAAAACTCTTATTGGGAGCTATTACTTTATTTGCTTACAATATGGAGAAAACTGGGTACATGCCATGTGATTATTTACCCGGTAATACCGTTTTGACTATGGGCTGGTTTGACTAAGAAATGATTGTTTTACTGATTACTGTACTTCAGAACTGATAGATCTGTCGACAATAGACGAGTTTTGATCATGAACTCTGGCTGTCTAGAAGTATATGTAACCGGTATGACTGTTTTTGGTATTGATATGTGCTATGACTGAATTTGTGGGGACTGGACCTAATGAATGGTAACTGAATGATTGCTACAGAATTCTGCCTACCGCTATGGGAGTACTGTACAAATTGCCTTATGTCCCCAATAACTCCCGAATGAACTGGATTGACTGTGATGGACTACTGAACCGAGAACCGAATTGAACAAAGACCGAATGAAAGGCTCGAAACTGAATGAAACGAATCTCTGTAACTTAACGGGGGAAATTACTTATGAAACTGAAACCAGTGCAAATTTATAACCCCGATAAGTACTTGATATAAGTAGTGTGAATACTACTATACTGCTATGGTTACTGTTACTGCATTGTTACTGATATTGTTACTGTATTGTACATTGTTACTGCCACTGTGGAGACTTTTCCTTGCTATCGACGGTCTATGAACGGATAGCCCCACCGACGGTCTATGAACGGGTGGAATTGCCTACGGTTCCCATGATTGGAACCGCTACTGTACTGTCACTGTTACCGCATTGTATTGCTACTGTATTGTTACCATTACTGCTACTGTAACTTTATTGTCACTGTACTGATACTGCCACTACTACTGTACCTGCTATGTACTACTGTACAACTGTATTCACATTCTACGTCACGAAATAAGTTTTGTTTCTGAAGCGTTATACGCTGTATACTGAATGACTGTTAATTTCTAATGTGTATTCGTGACTCTTGGTATTATGTGATACATGTTAACTGCCCGGTATCGGAGGTTCCTTTATGGAACTTATATCCGTCTGTACTCTATTACCCGTACCGAAGGCCTCGTCATGGGGGCTTAGCTTCTGTACTATTCTGTTCTGTTACCCGGATTCGGGATTCCTTCATGGAACTGGTTATTCATAACCATCACGTAATTGTATCTATTCTGCATTGTATATGTTCTGTATCTGCTCTAGTAGTACTAATGAATGCACTGCATATGCTTAATGCAAGAATTGTGCGTCTGAACAAGAATATGAAAATGAACATGTATTTGAACCTGCCCTTGACTGGAAATTGAAAGTGCATAAGATTCCGTTTTAATATAAACCCCCAATCCTTATACGCGACTTCTGTTTCTGTGCATTGCTAAGGTTAGGAATGGGTCATGTACTCGTTTATGAAAATGATTATATTCCTGTTATAGGGTGGAAATTTCCTTATGATAGGCATCATTTCTGTGGATATGTTAACTCGAGTTTAGAGGACTAAACTCCTTATAAGGAGGGGAGACTGTAACGACCCTCGTTACCGATTACCGAATTATATACTGATTATTGCTAAATTGAATTGATAACGATTGGTCATTGAATTAATTGAAGTACTGAATAGACCGATTGAAATCGAAATTGAAATTGAATAAGTTTGACTATCGAATTGCATATTGCATTGTCTGATTAACTGTCTGCATTTTATATGTTTAAATTGCTAATTGAAGGCCTTATCAGCGGCCGAATTAGAAACCGTTTAGTATTTTATAATCAGTAGAATAATTGTGATTTAATGGTATATTTATTTGAAAATTGATTAGGAATGGTTAAACTAGATTAAAACGAGTTAATTACCAAGATTGACTTATTTACCACATTGCCATTGTGAGTGGGCCCTTGTTTATTCATATGTTGAGCCTTGTTCACACTTAGGGAATTATTTCATCAGCTCATTTTGAGCTCTCCACCGAAATTAGAGAGAGAGAAAGTGAGGGAATTGTATTTTCCTCTTGTTTTGCTTGGAGAATTGAAGATTTGGAAGAATAATTGCATATTGAGCTTCTACATCTCTAATTCAAGACTTAAGGTAGGAATCCATCCCCTTGATTGTGCATATTTGTTGACTCTTGCATGATTTAGAAGGTTATTAAAGATTAGAGCCAAGATATGGCTAATAATGTTGAATTGAAGCTCAAATGTTACATGCATGTTTATATTGTTGATTTAAGAGTTGAATCCATGATTGATTGTACATGCATGCTCATATTTATATTATAGTTCATGTTTTCAGTTTGTTTTCAAAGTATTGAGCTCTTTGGAGCAAGATTTGAAGATTGATTTTGGTTTAAAACTCATGCATTGCATGTTTGAAAGTGTTCTTGAAAATGGGTTTGAAAATGGCTTTGATTGACCAACTCTTGGCCCTTGCATGTGCAAATTAGCTTTTGAAACTTGTAATACATTGAGTTTAAAGTGTTTTTCCAGAATTTGGGGCCAAGAGGTTGAGTTTTGGTTGGTTGGATGCTTGGTTCGAACTTGGGAGACAAATCTGGAAATTCCAGATTTGGCTTCCTCGCTCGAGCGAAGGATTCCTCGCTCAAGCGAGCCCTTTGGTTTTGCAAGCTCGCTCGAGCGAGCATCGAGCGTGGTATCGCGCGTAAAAATGGAGCATCCAGTACTTTTTCTGAGCACAGATCGCTCGAGCGAAGGGAGGCTCGCTCGAGCGAAGCCTTTGATTTTTGAAGCTCGCTCGAGCGAAGGAAGGCTCGCTCGAGCGAGGGGCCTATTTTCAGCAACTTTTGAAAAATGCCTTCCAAGTGTAATTTTGCATCCTCATCTCATCCTAGGCATTCTTAGGCCTAGTTTAAGGCATCTTAATGAGGATTTGGACCTAGAACACACCGAGGCATATTAGGAAGTTAATCATTGTACTTCCCCAACTGTTAAACTTAGTGTGTGTTCAATTGTTTAATTGTTTAGGGTTGGCTCTCGGGGACACGCTCTAGCTGCTAATAGCCCAATCTCTGTGAGTAACAGATTGTGTAAAGATATATTCAAAATGGTTATCTTTTGATACTGAACTGAAATGTTTATTGAACTGATATTGTTTATTGAATGAACGTATGTCCTGTATTGCGAACTATATTGTGGCATCCTTAGCATTACTGTTATTGATTGTTTACTGATGTGGAGCAACGTGCTACACTGGGAGCCACCTCTAGAATCTACAGAGCTAAGTGCTACAGTGGGAGCCACCTCTTGAATCCACATTGGTCGGTTTCCTTGTGGAACCATATTGTTATTGATTGATGGCCATCATTATTGTTTGGGTCTGTTAAGGCCCGGTCCTTTTGGACCTATTGTTTATAGGCTAATGGATGTACCACATATGACTGATTGATTGAAATATCGATTGACTGAAGTATTGATTGATTGAACTATTGATTGACTGAAATACTGAAAGATCGAAATACTGTTAAATGAATTGATTTTATTATTGTAAGGACATTCATTCATAACCCCTTTACACATTATGTTATTCATTGGGCTTTAGCTCACTGTTTATATATATATGTAGGTTCTCAGCAACCAGATCTGAGCTAGGAGCGCGGGTCAGTCCCCAGTTTTGTCCAGCCAGCCTGTGTGCCTCACAGCGAGGTTCCGTGTTGCCATGCTATGGCTTTGGGGTCTTTTGTATTTCCTCTGACTGTCTCACTGTTTTGTACTGTTGTGGGACTATCGTATAGACTGTTTATTGGTTACTGTACTGGATAAGGGATTAAGTCCCTGATTCACCGACTGTTATGGATATGTATATTGTGTATGCCATATTGTACTGTACTGTCTTATGCGTGTATGAATGAAAAATGTTTTTGGCATACAGATTGTCACAGCTCATTGGACACTATTCATTTATTGTTTTGGCTTCCGCCAGGCCCTGGACTCTGTTTATATCGATTGATTGTTAAGCAGGCCTTTGGTAATCACGGATTACTGGCCAGTTACGGTGCTAAACCCATAGGGCCGGGTTTGGGTCGTGACAGAGAGAGAGAGAGAGAGAGAGAGAGAGAGGATGAGAGAACTTGGTAGGTATAGGTATTGTAGGAGTTATTGGTGCATTCAAAAAGTCAATATGACTTGATAATAAAAACTCTACTTAATGGGACTAGGTAGTTAATAATTTTTTTGGTAAATTACACTGACTTCACTTACAGTTTGAAATACAATAAGTCTTATAATTTAGACATAATTACATTAGGTTCTCTTAATGTTTTAATTCAAATAACATTTAGCTCGCTTTTCTTCAATAATTTGTTAGTCATATGAAAGAAAAAAATGATATTGTCGTATATTTTATACTGAAATATGTATTTATATATATATATATAAAAGCTAATATAATTGTATCAAAAATTATAAAATTTATTGTATTTTTCGGGTAAATTACAAATACAACTCCTGAGATTTACTAAAACGATATGCCCTTTATGATTTTGAAGATTACATCACGTCCTTTGAAATTTCTAATTTTATAACCAATGACTCCTCTTATTAATAGATCATCAAATTAATCAATAGTTTTTTATAATAACATAAATTTATCTCAATTAGTAATTCAGATAATTTTATCATTATAAATGAAAACAATTAGAAATTTCAATTTTTTTAATAATTTTGTTAAATAAAAAATTCTAATAATGAGATATTCATAATTTTCAAACCAAATAAAATAATCTGTATTTTAAGTAAATTTCAAGTTATATATTTATAATTTACCTTTTTTTTTTTTATAAATTCAAATGAAATCAATGTAATTTATCCTAATCTTTTCAATGAAATTAGAGAGGAAATGATGATCCAAAGCTGAGAACAAACAATTGGTTGGTGTGTGACGTTGGCCATAATGCTATTATTAATGATTACGGTCTCTCAGGACACATCTCATCACATCACACTCAAAAAAACATTAGTGGGTTTTTTACTGTATATATATTCTATCTATTTATTTATTTTGGTCCTGATCGTCTCAATAAATCACACAAAAAAATTATTAACTAAAAAACATCGCAGGTTTTTGTTTTTATGAATTACTAAATGTCAATTTTTTTTTTTTTTTTTTGAAAATTTAAGGTGTTTGGATTAATTTTCGCATACCTTGATTAATTTTTAGAAGAACAATTCCATCGTTCACTAACGGGACTCAATTAAATTCCGAACAGAATTTCATATAAACTGATCCAATACAAAAATTAAAAGCATACAATTATTACCATATCTCAACAAGAATCAACAAGAAGTTATAAATCACACTTCTATACAACATTCCCAAAAGATCGTACGACCATATCCCAGAACACCAAATACCTTCTCCACTACAGATACAGGCCATAGGTTCATCACATCTCCACAGTCTAGATAAGTTAAAATTGTGAAAATGAAAAGTTATAACATATATATACATCATCATTAAACATAAACATTCCCTTCTAGAAATGTAATAGTGGAAATTTGGAATAAAGCCTCATATTCTCTAAAATGTAGAATTACTAGGCTGGCTAGTGCTGTGTACTTTGTTAATTATTCCACTCTTAAAAACAAAAAAGCAAAATGTCGACATACTTCATTTACTCTCTCTCTCTCTCATGAAAGATGATTAATAGCATGACCATCAAAAAAATTATTGTTTGATTGACAACCGAGTCTGAACAAAGATGAACCAATTTGCACATGAATAAGGTAGTCGAGTTGAACAAGGATAAACCAATCAACGTGGATGAGCCAAGCAGGCTGCAAATGATTGGGGCCGAACTTTAGGATGAAGTTGCCTATGTATCCCAAAGATGGGAATCAGGCCGTACGTAGTTCCGGGTGAGGTTCACTCGGGTGTTGACGCTCTCCTTTTACGCTCTAACTTTTGCCAAGGCCGCCCTTTTGGGTTTTCAACCTTGCGAGCTCTGTTTTTCTTTTCTTTTCATTTATTCTTCTTTTCTTTTCTTTTCTTCTTTTCTTTTTTCTTTTTCTTTTCATGTTCCTTCATTTTTGCATTTTTGTTCTTTTTCTCTTTTTATTGCTCTAACTTTTGTAGTTATATTCTAAATCAATCATAAATTTTTATGTTCTTTTTTATTTTTCAATCACTCAATATAAAATCGTGAGTCTCATTCCTTTCACTAATCACAAGAAATATAAAACGTCATGTAACATTATTCTTGAACTAACTAATAACTTTTCATGACCACCATAATATTTTTAGATGGATAGTGACTTGTAAATTTGAATTTTATATAAAAAAATATATAATCAAAATAATATGTTAATGATATTTATAAAATTATTGCAAAAACAATGAATATTTTCATTTAAAATGAAAGTATCATAAAATATCAATTCATTTTGTATAAATTTTTTGTATAAATATATCGTTACTCTTTTTAAAAAGTAACATCCCTTTAAAAGTTAGCAAGTAGCCGCCATTAATGGACATTAGAGGAGTTGCTTGTTGGCCCAAAAATGAAATGGAGGCTAGAAGGTTATTGTTGAGGTTGAAAGAGATGCAAAACTCGTTTTTATATAGAAAAAATTGTTAGTATTTTTTCATAAAAAATACAAAAATATATATATAATAAATTGAATAGAAATGACAAAATAATAATTATTATTTTATTTTTTATTATTAAAGAATAAAATATACATTAAACTATAGAACAAAAAAAAAACACAAGAATGAACTAAATTACACTATAGAACATATTACAAGATGGATTCAAATGAACATATAAAATAATATACGAGAAATTATTTAAATTTAAAACTTTGAAAAACAAAAGATAAATGATGCAAACTAAAACTTATGTGATACTACAGTTTCCTTAAAACAGATTCACCGTCTCCCAGTGGGTGTTGGAGTTATGCTGGTGTCTGCCTCCTAAGATACGACGGTCGAAACCAGCTAATACAGAAGTATCTTCTGAATAGTTTCGGCAAATTTGACAATAGATGCACTTTCTCTAACAAGAACCAAATAAGAGGCTAACAAAAGAAAATAGAAAAAAAAAAATTGGTGTAAAAAATCATCTCCAACTTTTTATATCAAAACACCATCTCATTTTCCATCACAAAACCTCTCTAAAAACAACATTCCAAGTTGAAAGAGAAATGCCTCTATTTATACTAGTAGGGGAGAGCCTTAGCCATGAAGGCTAACATCAATGGGGTCATCAAATGTCATCAACTCTAGCCATTAGGGCTAGAGTTACAAAGGTTCAAAACTCCAAAACCATTATATAAATCATAATATGTATATAATGTATAAGTTTTGAGAATTAAACTAGATGGGTTGCAAAATGGATACGGGGTGTTAGGTGACAACCCGATCCAAGCCCAATCTTAAACACATGCACAAACTAAGCCCAGCATAGCTCAGCCTAAAGCTCAAGACTAGGTCAAAGTCCAAGTTTAAGACCAAACCTAGCACATGCACAAATACAAGTCTAGGCTCAGTCCAAACCAAGACTAAGTCCAAATCTAAACCCAACTTTGTTAATGCCAACTTTATGAGACAATTCTCATTCATAACTCAATGGTTTCAGCTCATTATTTTTGTATTGCAATCTTTTCACTCAAGAGAATACAAAACCACTCAGACTTACCTCAACTGGCAGTTGGATCCTACATTAATTTTTAATTAAAGTTGCTAAAAACCCATTATTTTCCAATAATCCCCCACATGAATAAGATTGGCCAAATAAAGAAAAACGGACAATGCTTAACAACAAAGACTCTAAGAGAGAGTACACAAAATAATCCTACATCAGAAAAGGTAGTTGTTGGTCTTGAACCTTTCGTAATAAAAGTCTATCGGATTTACTAACTGACCAGTGAATGTAATGTCTTGAACTATTCTGCTGTTTGTGTAAACCGAGACAATAGACCTCACATAGGAGTTACTCCAATTATTGTTCTTGTTCTCACTGGTGTGTCCGGTTTGGCCCTAGAACACTAGCTTGGTTCAATGAGTGTTTTTAAATAATCCAGCCTTGTCAATTCTTAAAGAAGCGGCCCCACTTCGCACTCACATAGGTGACCTACATACGATATCTTCTTATACTACGGTTGACTATTCACAACACTTAGGTCATTAAAAGTATCAGCTTAACCTCTCATCCCACAAGATATCATTGCATAAAGGAATGGACAGGAGGATTCACCTCCATAGTGACTCATCCGTTACGTGCAATTAGGTTGTCCCTTTGAACCTAGATCTTGGGATCTCCAGTCAACTAGGTTGGGTTTTCCATTCCAGTAACATTCACTAAAGGCCTTAACCCCATTCATTTTGACGACTTTCCTGCTAACTTTCGATTTAACCTTTTGGTTAACGAATTCGTAATATTGTCCTTAGACTGTATATATTCTATAATGACAATACATGAGAGTAGTCGTCGTATGGAACTATGTCTTTGACAAAAATCTCTAGACATTTCCATCTGTGCCCTACCAATACTTGATTGGTTGTCGCAAAATATACAAAATTGCTAGCACAAGATTTGATTAACATGGAATATCCTCAAGAAAATGACAAAATCATCCAGTTACTGTAGTAGCTTTATCTAAAGCACTGAATTCCAATTCCATCATTGATCTGGTGATACACATTTGCTTGGAAGATCTCCAAGACATGGTTACAGCTCCAATTAGAGAAAACATATCCACTAATGGATTCGTAATCTTTGTATTAGATATCCAATAGGCACCTTTGTACCCTTCTAGTACAACTGGATATCAATTGTGATGCAACCCATAATCTTGGCTCCATTGTAAGTACGTTAGTACCCGCACAAACACCTTCTAAATATAGGCATTGGGATTACTCGTATATCTACTTAGCCTGCTAACTGAGTAGGTTATAATCGGCCTTGTACAACTCATCAGATATTTCAAACTTCCAATGACCTAAGAATATTCCATTATTCTTGGTCAAATGGAGACTAAAGTCTACTAAAATCTTTAACACACTTGTATCTGACTTGTACTTCTCAAGACTCTTATCAAAATAATGAGACTGAGAAAGTACACTATCGGCAGATGGTCAGGAAATCTTAATTCTCAGATATACATTTGCAAGGCCCATGTCAAACTTAGAGTTCAACATCCACTTGGTAGTATTGAACATCTTCTCATAACTACCAACAATGAGCATGTCACCTATACACAGACACAAAATGACATATACATTTGTCAGTGTCTTTGACATCCACACATTTGTCAATATCTGTTTATTTAAAACCCACTTGACAACATAGTGCAATCAAATTTCTTATACCTTTGTTCCGATGCTCGTTTAAAATCATACAATGATTTCTCAAACTTACAGACTTTTCTCGTCCTATAACCGACAAACCCTTCGAGTTGTTCCATAAAGATTTATTCAGTTAAATCTTCATATAGGAAAGCTATCTGAACATCCATCTTGACGTATCTCCAGACTTCGCACAAGTGCGATTACACTCACCATAATTGGTGATCACATATCAAAGTAATCCAGGCCTTCTCTTTGCCGCTATCCTTTGATAACAAGCTTATCTCATTAGCTTTCATTCATTTGCATCCCAAGGCTTACTACCTATGCAAGATAAAGCTAAATTAATAATTTCTTTCTAGAGAAATCACAACTTCAAAGAAGCTTTTAGCCTCACTAACCACTATATAGGTTTAAGAAGATTAGACAAAAGAACTTTAAAGTCCTAGTCTATTTACATCTTCTAGGGTTGTCTCTTTCTTCATGAAAATCGCTTCCTCAATTCCATGATTGTAATCTTGTGTAAATTTGAATATCAGATTCGTCTACAAGAAAACCGATATGCACTACTTTATTGTGCATAACCATTGAACATAAAGTCAACAGATTTTCAGGCATATCTTACCTGCTTGGGTTTAGGTATTGCCACATTCTGCATAACACCCCCCCACATTTGTAGAATTTATACAAAGGCTTTCGGCCTTTCCAAAAATTCATACAGGGGTCTTTAAATAATTCTTTGTGTCACAATGATTATGAGACTCTCATAATCATATCACAGAAACCACATTCCTAGACCGTCATCAACCGAATTAGGTCTTTTCTAAATTCGAAGCACCAAACAAATTTAGTCCAATTTGTCACTCTAAAGCCAATAGTCTTACTAATAGGAAACACAAATCCAGTGTTGAATAGTCTACTATTCGGAACTTCATAACATGGCTAGTAGTCTTATCACTAGAAATCACTAATTTCTAAACATGTGGTCAGTAGACTTTCTACTATTAGGAATCACAATGTTTTGACCAGTAATCAATAGTCATTTTACCACTAAGAATCACAATGTCCTGACATAGGATCAATAGACTCTTTCATTACTAGGAATCATTATGTCTTGACATATGATCAGTAGCCTCTCCACTACTACGGACCATCATGTCTTGACATGTGATCAATAATTTGTTCACTACTAGGAACCACAATCTCATAACTGTGTAACCAATGGTCTAATACCTCCTAGGAACGACCAATTTTCTATCTCTGTGATCAGTGATCTTGTACTCACTAGGAGCTACCAATTTAAGAATATATTTAGAATTTAAAAATTCAAAAATATATTCACCCACCCAAATAGATTGTCTCATCTTTGCTTTTAAGTAAAGTCACATAGCAATCATACATGCTATAATTAACACAAGGATAACATACTAATTACCTTTGATTAATTTAAAGATATTATTATGCAATCTTATGATTTCCTCTAATCACACTTGATCTCTCTAGATCTTCCTTTAAGAACCTCACAAGGCTTAAGGTTGTTAGATAGAACAACATTTTATGTTGTCACCTCTTGAAGCCATTTCTGAAAAATCACAACAGAATTTCATTATTATGTTTTTCCAGAAACTAAACTTAACACAAGAAAATCCCAAAGTCTGAAATTTAATTCAAAATTGATCTCACCACTTACCCTAGAATCGAACATGGTCAGGAAAGTTTTCAGGAAGACTAGAGAGGTCACATCGGTCCCACTTAAGACCCAGTTAACCTTAGATAAAACTTTCAAGAGCATGTTGATTCTTAATCCATGAGAAACAAATTTAGAATTAAGTTTTTTAGGGGATAAATTAAATTAAAACAAATCAAGTTTACAAAACTAATGAGCAATTAAAAATTGCTATCAAAATTATACCACTCATAAAAGTTAACCGGTATTCCCGGAACTGAGCCCATTATTTCTGAATAAAAATCAGAAATATTTTTGCTAATGCTAAAATTTGGTTTCTTTTCCCAAAACAAAACACTTTGGAAATAATCAAATTATAACAAAAGATTTTCTCAAAACTTGGTTTCCTACCACTTTGGGAATAAAAAGATTAAATCCAAAGACTTCCTTTAACCACAAAGGTTTGAAACCAAATCCATCTTAATTGTCATTTCCGAACAAATAAGAAATACTCTTTAGCCAAGGCTAAACACTTTGGTTTCTATTACAGAAAACCAAACCACTTTGGGAATAATAAAATTAATCCCAAAGACTTTCTCTAAACCCGAAGGTTTATAATTCCTTTGCTTCCCCCTTTCCTTTCACTATGATGAAACTATTAGAAATTCAACTTTTACAATCACAAATTGTCTAAATCTGCAAAACGGAGTTCATGGTTGCATCCGAAATCGTCTGCTTAACCAAAACCACAGTTCTCCACTTGTAATGCTTTTATTTGTATAAGACACATTACAAAACTGTATTCTTTTTGCCGCTAAATCTCCATATTCACTATTCATATACATACTTGGATACAAGAAGAGTTAATGAACCAATAAAGTGAATATTACACAAGTAAATTCAATTATAACTCACAATGTGTAATTCAAAGGCTATAGATGCATTGTAGTTACAAGAATGTCATCAGTTGCATAACTAAAAATCAATCATACATGTAGAAATATTATGGTCATAATGTTGGCAATCCAACCATACAACTATGAGCAAACATATATATATATATAACAATGGAGTTAAACTTCCACTTACTATTCTATGAATATAAAAATATTTTGGAATAATTTCCTTGATTACCTATCAAGACATGAAAGAACTCACAATTGATACAACCAAAAATAAATAGAATGAATAAGAGTTAATCTCATTACAATCCCAAGCTATATCACCATGCGATAATGCAACATAAATATAAGCAATCACAAAAATAAGACCATTGTTTTACTAAATGTTCTCCTAACCTAAACTTGTTTGGAGATACTTTATACAGTTGAAAATCTTTCGACTAGTCGAATCTCTAGAAATTCTCAAAATCCAGCTATTAGTTTTTCCCATAATTTAATTAATCAAATTAATTTGAAATTATCACCACACTTTCAAAATAACATATGGAATAAATCTGAAATCAAACTGAACTATAAAGTGAATAATTCAATTCACTAAAATTCCGAAGGTCCAATATTATTCCTTATTCCACGCAAAGATAATCCTATTCAAATAAAAAATTAGTAGTCTAATTTACTAGTTCTAATTTATTTTATTTGTTCGTATTATATATCCTCCTTTCGCGTTTAGGTAAACCTATAGAGAAAGTTAGCTATAAAAGAAAACAACTAACAAACAAATCAACTAAATTAGTAAGAATCTTAAGAAATAAAATTCTTATTTTATCTTATCAATGCTTAGTAAATCATGCACTAACAATCAAATTACTCATGCAATAACAACTAATTAACATAAAATAAATTGCATGAATAAATTACTTGAAACAAACAACTCAAAGTCCAATAACTCTAGGCAATTAAATTAATTTTAATTTCAAGAGTCACTAGAATAAAATTATAATAAAAACTAAATTGTTTTGTCAAAACTATTTATAATGAATCTGTTTTAAGATTGTTGGTATTTTTCTATAAAAAAATACAAGAAAAATATATAAAATGAATTAAATAGAAATGACAAAACAATTATTAATATTTTTTTTTATTATTAAAGAATGAAATATACAATAAACTATAGAACTAAAAAAAAAAAAAAAGCACAAGAATGAACTAGATTACACCATGGAACATATTACAAGATGGATTCAAAGGGACATATAAAATAATATACAAGAAATTATTTAAATTTAAAACTTTGAAGAACAAAAGATAAAGGATGCAAACCAAAGCCTGTGTGATACCACAATTTCCTTAAAACAGATTTACCGCCTCCCGATGGGTGCTGCAGGTACGCCGACGTCTGCCTCCCAGGATACGACGGTCGAAACCAGCTAATACAGAAGCACCTTTTGAATAGTTTCAGCGAACTTGACAATAGATGCACTCTCTCTCACAAGAACCAAAGAAGAAGCTAACAAAAGAAGATAGGAAAATTTTTCTTTGGTGTAAAAAATCATCTCCAACTTTATATCTCAAAACACCATCACATTTTCCATAACAAAACCTCCCTAAAAACAACCTTCTAAGTTGGAAGAGAAAGGCCTCTATTTATACTAGTAGGGGAGAGCCTTAGCCATGAAGGCTAACATCAATGGGGTCATCAAATGTCATCACCTCTAACCATTAGGGCTAGAGTTACAAAGGTTCAAAACTCCAAAACTATTATATAAATCATAATGTGTATATGTAACAAGCCCGCGAGGGACCTCAATGGTGTTACAGTTCGAACTCGATTTGTCACGGTTCTTAATCTTGAACCAAAGAGTCCAAATCCAGCAAATCATTTTGAGAAAAAAACAGATTTTTTGAAAGAAGTGCCAAACATGGACTGCTTTGCCAGATACAGAGTCGCCACCTAAATATTTTATAATGAGGAAATTTAGGAAACTCTGACTCGGTGCCAAAGGCCACGTGTCCGTCATCACCAAAGTTGCCTCGGCTCGGGAACTTGGGTACGATTGGGGAAGGTCAGCTATGAGCACCCCCTCTCGCCCGATCCGAAGATCGGCCTCTACTAACCATGATATCTCGTTTTTGAAAACACATGCGTTCTTATTCCGATTAATTAGCTAGAATTACTATGTGATGCGCACAGCAAAACAAGTATAGACTAGATCGCCTAATTTGGAACAAAGCATTGCATATCCGTTTGTTTGGAAATGTTTTAAGATTTGCTACTCGCAAGTAGGCTAAAACACGGATTTCAACGAGTTGTTCCAACTCAAATAATCCAACCTTCACCCACAAGCATTCAGGCAGTTATATCAACTAAGCATTTAGCCACATGGTAAGCATGCTGTCATGTTAACATTCACACTCATGCGAGATGCTAAAGCATAAATACTTACATCGTACTCCGTGCCAAAACAATGAAGCTAGTTAGCAAAACATGCATGACCCTAGTCCATGTTAAGTGGCTAATGCATCACATACAAAATGCAATCTAGAATAGGCTCGGCTAATCCTAGGATGGCATGTGGAATGTGACAATTGATACACGTATTCAAATTGAATTTGAAATACAATGCAGTTAGCATGATGCGTCGAGCCCGGTGCATGCAATGCAAATGAATGAATGCAAACATGCGAAGCATAAGAATGCTAATTGAGATATGCCCTAAATCTAACCATTGTAAGCGGTTAAATAAAAGGGAAGAAAGACGTGAGGTTGGAAGACATACACACACCCATGCACACTTATTACAACATTGGCCCTCACTCGGAGGGTCCGAATAAATAATACAAGCCACCTAAGTAACTAACTCACGAGCTAATTAAATATTACAAAACCAAATAAATAACTAGCTACAACTAATTATTACACAGCTCAATTAATTAACAAATCAATTAACTAATTAATGAATGACAACAAGCAAATAGGGAAAGCGGTAAATGATGCTATTCCAGCTCTGTTTGAAGAAGGGAGGCATGCATGCTTGCTTCGGTTCCTCGCTTTGGAAGGCCTTCCGGTTGCTCTTTAGAGGCTCTGTTTGTAGGGTGTCTTCCAGTGCTTGTTGCTGTAACTTACCAAAACACTGCAGGGGGAAGCTACCAGTGGCCTACCGGCCATGAGAGGAGTACTGCCAGCCAAAGATGGCTCATTGCCGGCCAAGGGTGACACACTGCCGGCCATCAATGGCAGGCTGCCGGCCACTGGTGTGCTGGGACACCAAACTGCAACGAAGCACAAAATAGAGAAAATGGAGGGTCTCCCAAGGGCATGTACGCACCATGGCACTCCAAATCACCTCAAAACATCAAGGGAGAGGCCAAATCGGATCCACGACCATCAATCACGCGTCCCGATACATGATGGCCAAAGATCCAACTTGTGCAAATCAATATGAAAATGAATGCACAAATAAAGCAAGTAAAGCCTAGAACTCTATCATGAATCATCAAGAGTTTCGGTGACCGAGAATTGAGACACGTTCCATCACTTGAAGTATGAAACGCCCCTCGTTCCTCGTGCTCGGATTAACACTTAATCCAAGCAATGCAACACATAAGCATGGCAAACATGCAATGCGAACAACCTAACAAGGCTAATGACATGCAACAAGCACATAAGCATGATGTGAGGTGACAACCTTGGACAACATGATGAAATGCAACATGAACATGTGAACATGCAAGGCATGTAAAGCTAAATAAGTATGCAACAACATACTACATGTAACAAGCATGCGACAACATGGTAAAATGGGCTTACACCAAAGATGGACAGCTCTCAACTAGGTCCAAATCAATAGCCAAAGCGATGAATTAAGCCACACAGCATACTCAAGCATACAAAATGCGAAAGGTTCGACAAATGGGGCCTAAAAGGGCAACTCTCAAAAGTGCCTAAGAAGTGACAAATGTGCAAGTGTAACAACACTATATGCACTGAAATGAGATGATAAATGATGCCAAATCATTTAAACGACACAAGTAAAGCATGTGAAGGTCCTAACTCATGAAAGCTAGCAAAGAGCAATACAAAGGAGGCATGCAATACATGGCACGAACGCATGAACTAAGCGTGGGCAGAGCTTAATTAAGCCTAAACAAGGACTTAAACATGCTGGAATGAAGGCTCGAACACCTAGACATGCAAGCATACAAGCTAAGCCTTAAACTAGGCAATAATGCGCGACATTCAAAGACACTTGAAGCATGAATAAAGTGGGAATGTAGCAATGGTACATGCTCTGAAATGAAGTATTAAATGATGCCAAATCATCTAAATATCTCAAAGATAGCATGCATGAATCACCAAAACACAAAGCTTGCAAAGCCAATTACACTACAGCTATACAAAGCATGCATTATTTGACTATGAAGCATAAAGACAGAGCCAAGGTAGTCCCAAAACATCAACATTTCTAGTTCAAAGCATGGCCAAAAGGTGCTCACATGAAGGACTAAGGCAACATGCGAGGTTGGCTAGTAAGCATGAGTTGTATGACATGTATATGAAGCATATGAAATCTCACCAAACCAGCCAAAATCAATGAACAAAACATGCCAAAATATGCCCAAATAATCATGGAAATGCAACCAATGCATGCCAAAATAAGGGGCTTCTTTGGAGGGCCATACAAGGCATTATTAGGCACATGCAAGATGGACATTCAACAAGGCCAAACCAACTCTGCAAATGGCTCAAGAGGGTCCCAAAACCCATTGAAAGGGCCTGGAACAAGGCCTAGAAGCATGCAAAATGGGGTCTCTTTGGAAGGCCAAAAAGACCACCAAACAAGACAAGGATAGAGGGGGTCACCCCTCCTCTAATTTTGACCTTCAAGAACACAACAAGGCCACTGAAAATCCACTGGATTTCAGTGGCTAATAGGCCAAAACAAGGCCAATGCAAATACTCACATGTATGGCTCTAAACATGAAGAGATAAAGCATGCATGGGGGAAGATGACCCCAAACAAAAATAGGAATTTAACAAAACTTGAAGAGGATGTCAAAACAAGACTCCTTCCAGTTTATATCAAATCTCGAAAATAATCACAAGTAGGGCTAATCTATCATGCAAAAATGGCCCTAAAAGGAGAGATAAAGCACAAGGGATAGTAGATGGCCTCAAATAGAGAAGAGCCCTTCAACAAAGTTGAAGAGGGGCTCAAAATAATGCACTTTACAGTTTGGCTCGAAGCCCAGAAGTGCTCACAAATGAGGCTAATATATCATGTAAAATAGGCCTACAAAGAGGGATAAAGCATGCAAGGGGGGGAGGAGGCCTCAAACAGCAAAGAGTTCTTAATAAAATATGTAGAGAAGCTCAAAATATGATCTTTTTCAGTTCATGACAAAGTCCAGAAATGCTTGCAAGTGAGGATAGCCAATAGAGCAAAGAAAGTGCAAGTTTAAGGGAAATAGGCACTTACCCTTGAAGAGCAGCTTTCCAGCAGCTTTTGGTCCAAGATTCTGAGCTTTCAACCTTTGCAAATGGCCTCCAAGGTGCTGGAATGGAGGATGAAGGTGTATATCTAGGTGTTGTAGTGCAAAAGTGCAAGGAAATCCAACTTCAAAGCCTAAAACACACACAATATAGAGAGAAAGAGAGGTTTTTCCCTTCAAAAGCTCTGAACCCTTGTCAAAGAGGATGGCCTCTTGCTTATATAGAAGGAGGCAATGCAAAGCTTCTTTAAGAAGCTTTGCAAGAGCTGCATCCCTCCATACACGTGTATGGAGGGGAGATAACAAAAATCCAGCTGGCTCAAAAGATCTGCCTGGAAACCAGCTGAGATAGGGGGGGTGCCGGCCATCAGTAATGGCCGACAGTGCCACACTGATGGCCGGCAGGGCTTCATCAGTGGCCGGCAGGGGCAAAGCCATGGCCGGCAGTGCCATGCCATGGCCGGCAATGCACCAAGAGGGCCACTCTGAAAGGACCAAAACAGGGTCCTAAAATGAGTCAGAAAGGATACAAGGTCCGGGAAACTCGAACCGGTAACGTTCCGCCTCGACAGTCGAATGCTGGGCGAGCAATCGAACCAGTTGTTGGATGTACCTACAAGCATAACCAAGTCTTGAGGATGGTCAAAAATGGGGTGTCTACAGTATATAATGTATAAGTTTGAGAATCAAACTAGATGGGTTGCAAAATGGATACGGGTGTTGGGTCGCAACCTGATCCAAGCCCAATCTTAAACACATGCACAAACTAAGCCTAACACAGCTCAATCCAAAGCTCAAGACTAGGTCCAAGTCAAAGTATAAGACCAAACCTAGCACATGCACAAGTATAAGTACAAGTCTAGGCCCAGTCCAAATTAAGACTAAGTCCAAATCTAAACCCAACTTTGTTGATACCCACTTTATGAGACAATTCTCATTCACAACTCAATAGTTTCGGCTCATTATTTTTGTATTGCAATCTTTTCACTTAAGAGAATACAAAACCACTCAGACCCACCTGAACCGATAGTTGGGTCCCACTTTAATTTCTGATTGAAGTTGTCGAAAACCCATTATTTTCCAACAAAAATTTCACAAAAATAATTTGGAAAATATATATTTTTTTGTAAATAAATTTATCTTAGAGTGCTTAGGCTATAGGTCCTTTTTATAGACTTTTGAGGTTATAGATTTACGCATCTTTTGTTTGGGTCCATAACCCTTTGTTTGGATCCGTAAGGAAAATTTTATATCGTTGAAATTTATGTTCTTATCTGTCATGCCTCAAACCCGCCCCTAAAAGTTTGGGCATGACCACTTCAGAAACGGACACTTAACCCGATGTACGTAAGATATGGGGCCTAAACGGAAGCATTTCATGTAATAAAATAAAAAGAAACTACATCCATTGAGCGACCACTATCATGCCAGGATCACAAACAGTGCATCAGATGGTAAATATTTACATATACATATACAAACACCGCCCCTTGTTTGGTCATATAACAAAAACATTGAAAACATGTTATAGACAATTAGCGTACAAATCAAAAGCTTAACAACACTTCACAAAATGGGCAGGCTTCATCTAAATGCCTAGACACACAGAGGCTGACAAGAGAGGGACGAGCATCGAGGGTTAGGGCTGACCTCCTGATTTGCTACCTACAGAATCAGACAAAATACAGAGTGAGACAATCTCAGTGAATAATAGTACTATAATAATTCAACGATCCATTTGAATTACAATGCATAACAATGCGTATATAATGCAAAGTACATGTAGTTAATCTTATCCTGTAATTGCTCCCAGAACGGCCTTGGGCCCAGTCTTCAGACAAAATGGCTTTATGCCCTTGAACAGTGTGGCATTGAGCCCTTAAACGGAGTGGCATTAAGCCCTTTTCATGCATGTATGAACTCAAGAGGTGGCTCGCACGAATTTTAGAGGTGACTCGCATGGCAGTACTTAGTTCCGTGCAGCACTTTGTTTCATACTAACAGATCATACAGAATGGCCATAAGCCCAGATGTCACAGATTGGCCATAGGCCTCACATATGTCACAGAACGGCCATAGGCCTCATAATTTTCACAGAACGGCCATAGGCCTCAGTTCACAGATGTATGGACTCAAGAGGTGGCTCGTACGGATTCTAGAGGTGGCTCGATTTGCAGCACTTAGTTCCGTACAGCACTTTGTTCCATACCAGAAATCCTTAGTCTCGAAGACAGAACAATTTATATCATGTCATCATGTCATCGCACAAACGGAACGGATAAACAGATCAGAATAATTCTAGATTCATAAGAATACCGTCACGCAATAGTGCACATAAATTACTCCATGATCATAACACTAGTAATACTCATTGTCAGAAAATACATGTATCATTACGGTACGATCAATAGGGACAGATCAATTTACCTCATAACGGTCTCGACCCATCATTGGCAAAATAGGACAATTCCGGATATGCAAGCAAAATTGTTTCATTTGTTCACCATGAATCAATAAGGTTAACTTACAGATAGTAGAACGTTAATAACACCTATTAACAGTGCACAAAACGTACCATTACAATATTATCCATAGGTCTATCTGATTATCCATTTTGATGATTCATTATAGGATATTCAAACGTTATGTTCCCAGTGGGTGATGTTTACATTCCCAATTCTTTCCTGCCAATACATTCTACGGTATTATTTCTCAAATATAGAGACACGGAAGACGTCGTCCCTTTAAGCATACAGTTCACATCTTTCCATAACAGAGGTCACTTCTAACCACAACGGAGATATTCCCATCTATACTCATCTTTACACCAATCCAATTTAATAGTTTGTATGCCATTTTCACGTGGAGACATAGGCGATTTACAGATAACAGAGCATAAATGATGACCAATAACAGTAAATGGAATATAATGCTACAAGACTATTACTCACAGTGTGACAGCGACGTGCTTATTCCTCCCGGATTGTGACCTACATACATGAATAACTTGCAGATTAATTCTTATTCCTTATTAAATCATTCTCGGACTCGTTTCATTTTGAATGAATTTACAGATATCAAAACGGCTTTAAATACAAATTTTAAAAATATCCAAGGGTCGAGCACGTGAAACGAAGCAAACCACTTTTTCCAACATGAGCCGCACGTGCGGCGCACGTGCGGCAAAGGCTCCCGCACGTGCGGCAGTAATGCCCCGCACGTGCCTTTTAGACAGAACCAAACCCTCAAAATTCAACATTTGCCGCACGTGCGGCAATGACTCCTGCACGTGCGGCGATTGCCCTGTTCCAGTCCGAAAATTGCAGCAAAAACTCATTCTTTTGGGAGTGTTTGTAAGGTCCTAAGTAGGTTTAAAACTCATGTCATTAGAATTATAATACACAAAACTCCAACTATAAATTAAACCTACAATCCTTAAAGCTCATACATACAATTCAACCCCATAACATTCTTATTCATGCATACACTTAGACATGGACACACTTAGCTATTTGTCCAATAATTGAGCTCAAGCATGCTAAGAAGAGATGGAATGAAATTTCTTTTACATGGTTCAAATTAATATCACTACAACATGATAAAGGACACTCGTTCAATCTTATAAATAATACACACACACACACACACATGCAACCATTATTGATATAGATGAGTTCAAGCTTGAAAATTGAGGAAATAGGACATAACTTCCTACTAGATAGCTCAAATGGAACCAAGATAAATAGATGATGAGACTATCATGCCAACTACCCAACACATACATCCAAGATTTCCATTGCAACTTTAAATCACACAATCAACAAGGAATTCCTACTCTAAAGCAAGGAGAGGGGTGGACCTAAGTGGGTTAACTCACCTTAAGCTTCATTCTCTTGAATTCTTCTCAATTCTCTAATCTTTGTTCTTGAAGAATTCTCCTTTTCCTTTCAATCCCTTTTCTTCTCTAACTTTCTTCTCTCAGGAGATATTTTGAGGTAACATATGAGTTCTAAGTCCATTGTTCCAAGAGGCACACATATATATATAAAAAGGTGAATAGGACGGAAGTCTATCAGTTTAATCATTCCAAATCAAATTTCTATAAAAATGTTCATTATTACTTAAAAATTATGCTGGTCACAAATATAGAATCAATTTTAGGTAATTAAGCCTCTAAGGCTTCCAATTTCTGATTCAAACGTTATAATTGCAACAGATATTACTCTCATTCAACAGATATGAACTTATTATCAAAAGATTCACTCAATTTAAATTAGTTTTAGACGTAATTCACAGCAAGCACGTAAACTCACAAAATAGGGAACTGAATATACGAGGGTCAGGTTATTACATTATCTATTGAAGTTGTGTAAACTATCTCTCTCTCTTTCTCTTCTCGTTCTCATTTTTCTCTCTCTGTAACCTACCATTTCTCTCTCTACATTCCTCTATCTCTGTATCCATCGCAAACTTCGCCACTCTTTCAATCACAGTCGATCACTCTCCGTCTTCATTGACCAATCTCCTTTCGCCGCCTTCATCTCCACCTCCGACCGAGTGAGAATCTGAGACTTCCTGATGGCAGAATCGCCGATGAACACCTAAATAACCCATCTCTCTATGTTCTGAAAAACCAAAAAGGGTGTGTGTGTGTGTGTGTGTTCTAGACAGAGAGAGAGAGAGAGAGAGAGTAGAAGATGGAGGTTAGGTATCTAGAAAGCGTGCTTGAAACACCTAAATTTTTTCAGTCGTTTGATGATCATTTGAAGTTCTTTGTGCTCAATGCATCTTCTTTATCTAACCCATTGATGAAGAATTGGTTCGACTGAAACCTTAGGGTCCTTAAGGGGTGAAATCTTACTATATAGAGTGTCCCTTGAACTTGAAAAAGATAAGAAAGCAGTTAGGGTTTGAGTACAGTATAACAAAACCCTAAAAACCCTTGAAATGGATAAATTTCTATATGTCAATGAGGAATCAAGTGGCACTACCTTTCACCAATCACAATGTATATGCCCCCTATTGTTTCCCAAATACCCAACATAAATGTAGTAAACCTTACTGTCAAAATCAATCACAATAGTAGAAAGTACCATATGGCATATATCATATCTGCATACAAAAATTACTCTTGGAAATGCCAGCATGTTTACACCATGTGTTTGAAGAGCGGCATCAGTACCACCACTAGCTACTGTCGAAGGGTTTGAGAGGTTCGAAAAGTGGATCTTACCGAATTCGGAGGATATAGAGCGGGTGAAGCATCAAATAAGTTAATTCGCATAGAAAAGTTAAAAATACTGACACAGATAGCCAAAAAATACTAGACATATAATAGATTCAATTTGGATAGATATGTTAAAAATATAATTTGCATAGATATGTTAAAAAAAATATATTTGTACAGATAGTTTAGAAATATAATTTGCACAGAAAGATAAAATATTTAGATAGATAGGTGGTACTAATGGAACAAAATACCTTACAAATTTGCACAAATAGATTAAAAAATATTAAAACAATTTTGACATATAGATAAAAATATAAATAGAAAAGTTTAAAAAATCGAACAAATAAAAAAATTTAATAGATATGCTAGAATAAAAATTTCAACAGTTAAGTAGTATTTATGGAACAAAATCTTTAATTTTATTTTCACCAACAAATGTTCTTATGTTCCCAATAGAACCCCCATTGTCCTTAATGACTTATAAGTGTGGGAATTTATGAAGGATTTTTCCTTTATCTTATGGGTGTTTTATTTTAGGAGATTTTTTTTTTAAGGTCCCTGGTATTAAAATTTTATAGTATAAAGGACACCTAATATTTTCATAATGTCTAAGGTCCCTCATCATCGATCCAGAGAAAATTCGATCCATAGAATTTCTCTGGACGAATTTCTTTGGACTTCACAGAGAAATTCTGGTTCACAGAGAATTTCTCTAATCAAATTTTCTGTAGACTTCACAGGGAAATTCTGGTTCACAGAGAATTTCTCTGGACGAATTTTCTCTGGACTTCATAGAGAAATTCTGGTTCACAAAGAATTTCTCTGGTCAAATTTTCTCTAGACTTCACAAGGAAATTTTGGTTCAAAGAGAATTTCTCTGGACAAATTTTCTCTAGACTTCACAGAGAATTTTCATTCCAAACCAGAGAATTTCTTTGATCCAAACTAGAGAAATTCAATCAAAATTAGATAAAATTCAATCCAACTCAGAGAATTTCTCTGGTCCAAACCAAAGAAAATTCAAAGCACTCCAGAGAAATTTAAAATTTCTCTGCTTTGTTCTTACCTGATCTAGAGTTGTGGCTATGTTTTTTGTTCTCTTTTCTTTGAGTTGTTATTGACTCAAGTGAGATCATAGGTGGCTAGTTTTGAGCAGACTTGACTCTAGAGAAATTCAAAATTTCTCTGCTTTCTCTGATTCAAAATTTCTCTGGACTAGACTTCTCAAAGAAATTCAACAGACTTGATCATCTTCAAACAATCTCTCTATGAGCACTTCTCTATAGCCCCATAGCAATTCTCTAACTAATTACCAATAAAAGTGATATGGAAATATCACAGCAGGTTCCAAATTGTTGACAAACCAGTGGATGAGATCATAGGTGGCTAGTTTAGAACAAACTTGACTCTAGAGAAATTCAAAATTTCTCTGGACTAGACTTCTTAGAGAAATTCAACAGACTTGATCATCTTCAAACAATCTCTCCACGAGCACTTCTCTACAGCCCCATAGCAATTCTCTAACTAATTACCAATAAAAGTGATATGGAAATATCACAACAGGTTCCAAATTGTTGACAAACCAGTAGATGAGATCATAGGTGGCTAGTTTAGAACAGACTTGACTCCATAGTAATTCAAAATTTCTCTAGACTAGACTTCTCAGAGAAATTCAACAGACTTGATCATCTTCAAACAATCTCTCCACGAACACTTCTCTACAGCCCCATAGCAATTTTCTAACTAATTACCAATAAAAGTGATATGGAAATATCACAGCAGGTTTCAAATTGTTGACAAACAGTAGATCTGAACGATGGCATATAAAAAATTCAATGATACATACAAAACATATCACGCATATTATGATAATAAAGTTGTTCCAAATTATATTTCACTAGTCAACAGAGTAACTTGGTTTCAATAGCTTTAGTTGGCAAGTCACAAAAAAAAAAAAAAAAAACTCATACATACATGTTCAAGTGACTTTCTTCTGGGGGAAAATGTACTATCATCCTAACTAAAGTTCTATACACACACCTTCATGAAATTTGACTTGTATAATTCAATTGATAATCTCATCAAAAAGCAAAGATAATTTCCCAGGTGAGTTTGATCTCCGAGACCTCCCCAGAAGAAGAACAAAAAGATAAAGAAGATGAAGATGAACAAACTGGTGCTGTCTAGCCATGTCGTCGTCTGCAACTCAACCGTCGGCACTGATTTCAGCTCAGATCACGGTGGTCCGACTCAGATCGTGGTGGTTCGCAACTCATATCACGGTGGTCCGGCTCAAATCGTAGCATTCCAGTGACAGCGTGGTAGAGACAGAGGCGAAGGTGAAGTCGACGACGTCGGAGATGAAGACCGAGAGAGGAGAAATGAGTAGAGAGAGAGAGGGTTTTGTTTGGACAAAATGAAGAACGGAAAGAGAGAGAGAGAGAGAGAGAGAGAGAAAGAGAGAGAGAGAGAGTCAAATTTCTCTGATCTAATATATAGGTGTGGGTTTATGGACCTTAGACATTAAAAAATAATATTGTGAATCTCTTCCATTACTAAAAATGGAAAAGGGACCTTAGACTAATTTTTCCTTTATTTTAAAGTAAAAGGTTTATATTAAAACACATCATTATGTATGAATTTTCTATTTGTACACCATTATTCTTACTAAAAACACAACTAGAGTTTGTCCCACTCGAATAAAGATCAATCTAGAGGAGGACAAGAAGGGACAATCGTGCTCAACAATTTTAAAAATAATTTGTGTACAATAGTAAATATCTATTAATTATTTTTTAATTATATATACTCACCCTTTTTAAGTTTATTTTAGAAGAATTAAGTGATTGGCCCTTTTAAATTTGGGTAAATTATTAATAGGTCTTACTTTTGAAATTTATAACCTATCCTATTAATTAATTTATCAGTCTCTCTTATTTTTATGAATAAATTTATAATAATAAATTTATCAATAAAACTTGTAAATAAATAAATCTAATTAATAAAACTGATTGATAAGTGCCGTTTTAAATTTTGTGGGTTGAGTTTTATGTTGCCCTACGCACAACTAGTTTTTGTTTGTGATTGGTTCCTTGCTCTAAATTTGAATGAATAATGTTATTTTCACATGCAAGTGCAGACATAATGGTGAGAGAAATCGGTGAACCCTTATCAAAATTGTTGTGTTGTCTAAATTGAGAGGAAAAACATATAGAAAACAATACGTATTTTAGTAACGAGAAATCGAATGGACTATTGTACACTCCAGTGATTATTAAAGTTGAGTTAAAAGGTAAGTTGATAGTATGAGAGTACGGTCATATGGTGCTATAAAGTAACATGATTGGTAGAGAAAATTAAGTATTAATTATTAATGTTAGGTTATTGATAAACATAAATAGATATAATAAATGGAGATTAGTAAGGGAGTATGACTACCAGGGACGGAGGGAAGAAGGGTCCAGGGGGGTCAAATGGGCCCCCGGGTTTTGAATTTTTCTTTTTCTTTTTTTTTTTTTTTGGAGGGGGGGGGGACAAACATAAAAAAAATATTTGAAATAAAAAAATTTATAAAAATATTATTTAAAGTGAAATGTCAATGACATTTTTAAAATTATAAGAACAATAATGATTATTTTGATTAAAAATAAAGAGACTACGATATTATTATCTATGAAAATTCTAATATAATGGTGATGCCTATCATTATTGACATGCAAACATAATTAATCTCAATGAAAATATAAAATTTATTGAATTGTTAGTTATATTTGACATGTAGGGTTCATCCTCCATGTGTTTCTTTACTATTGATTGGTGATATCACATGTCAATGATGACGTGGTATAACTATTATATTGAATTTTTACACATATTTTGTATAAAAAATTACTTTATCATTATATAATTTATTTTAAAACTTTATATCCATGACTTTTTTTAATATTGTTCATGATACACTAATTACAAATAATATTCCCTTTGTTTGGTTTGAGTTTTCTAAAAACACTTTTCACAAAATTCTACATTTTTGTTTTCCGTATTTTTTATTTTTACTGAATTTTTTTAATATTTTATACAATTTTTTTAATTTTTAGACACACCTAACATAAATACACTTAAAAAGTATAATTTTTGCAAAAAAATCTTTAAAAAATTCACTAAATACCAAAAATACAAAAAAATATAAAAAGTAGTACATTTTTTTTATTTTTATGTATTTATTAATTTTTTAAAATATTTTTTCACAAATATTTTTTTTTTAGATACATCTAAGTAAGATGCATCTAAAAAAGTAAAAAAAAAAATGCTTAAAATTTTAAAAATATTTACTAAAAACAAAAAAAAAATACGAAAAATAAAAAAAACTCAATTTTCAAAAAAATTAATTCGACAAATTCAAACCAAACACACTGATTTTTTTTTTTTTTAATCTTTCTTGAAGTCAATCGTAAAAATTTATGTGAAATATTTTTGTAAATATTTTTAATGTTGTAATTAATTAGTGCCTTCTCTAATTTAATTTCTTGGCTCCGCCACTGATGACCACATGATAATTCAAGACTATTGTATAATTTTCCGTTAAACCTATCTAATCAAATATTTAATTAATGCTTTTTACCAAATAATATGTAAATATTTTGCATATTTTAGGGAGAAAATCATGGGACCTGCTAATTGCATGAACATATTTCTGAGTACACTCACTTCGTAAATTAAAATTTTTTAATTTATTTAAGTACACCAGCCATAATATCAAAATTATATTTAGGGCAAATTACACTATCAGTCCCTATAGTTTAGGGCTTGTGTCAGTTTAGTCCCTGACTTTTAAATTGCGACACATTTGACCCTGAATTTTGAATTTTGTTCCAAATAAGGACAATTAACAGATCATTGCTTAATTTTAAGGGCAAAATCGTCAATTTGATAAAATATAAATTAATTTGACAAAAATAAATGTCAAAAAAATATTTTAAAATTTTTAAAAATTATTTATACCCACCAAAAATAAAATTATGTAAAATTGATAAAAATTAATAAAAATTACATGATTAATTTTTAAAATTTAATTTTATATGATCATCATCCAAATACATAATAAAAATTAATTTGGTAAAAAAAGAAATAAATGTCTAAAAGATTTATCAATTTTATATAATTTTATCTTTAATAGGTAGAAATAATTTTTAAAAATTCAAAAATAATTTTTTAACATTTATTTTTGTCAAAATAATTTATACTTTATCAAATTGACAATTTTGCCCTTGAAAAATCTAATAGTATATTCAATTGTCCTTATTTGAAATAAAATTCAAAATTCAAGGTCAAATATGTTACAATTGAAAAGTCAGGGACCAAAATGACACAAGTCCCAAACTATAGGGACCGTCAGTGTAATTCACCCTTATATTTATTTCTAACCCTCCAACCCACCCTAGCTACCTCTCCTCTACCTTGCCACCACTACCGGGCCCCTTTTCCACTTCCAACTGCTACACAATCATAGTTTTAAAAATCGGCCGATACGCTACGTATTGGCCGGTTTGTATCGGAAAAATGGAGCACCGCAACGGATACAGGTTGGTATAGCGCTGAGATTGAAAATCGCAAGAGAATCGGCCGAATCCCAATACGTAGCGGTCTGTAACCGTTACACAATCCGCGACGGGCTAATACTCACCGGTTCGAACCAGTACGGGAAAGAAAAAGCTAAAAAATCTATGACATGATTTTTAAAAATTCACTGCCGTGACACTCGATTCCCAATACGTACCGACTGATACTATCGATACCGATACTCTGCAATCGATACTGTTACGTTATCTGATACCGTAATTTAGAACCATGTACGCAGCCTGCTCTTTCACCACTCCCAACTATATATATTATATATGTATGTAGATAACAAGGGTTTTGGAGAGGGAAAGGCATCTGGACAGTGGGGAGAAGGTGAGTCACAGTGGGATGAGGAAGGGGAAAGGTGGTTAATGTTGAGAGAGTGATGATGGCTAAGAAGAAAAGAGAGCGTATGACTTGGGAAGGAGTGGTGCACGGGTCAATTTAGGCTTGTTTTAAAGAAAAATCATCAAGCAAACCGCCTTAGGCACATGGAAAATCTTTCAACCCGTTGCCAATCCACCGATCCTCAATATAATCGGTGGGTTTTAGCAGTTTCAAACTAGTGGATTGAACAGGTTGCGAAAGTTAAAAATATTAAATGGAGAAAGGCATCAGTGAATATCTATCCATAATTTTTTTACAATTTCAAATGTATGATGTTACTCAATATTATTTTTACAAATAAACATACAAAACAATCAAATTAAAGAAAAATACATGATAAAAATGAAAGGTACGTGTTTGTGGTTAATGATATTCTTAAGATTAGGGATGGTTTATTTGTGGGTAAAGACAAAACAATTTTATATACACATATAGATATGCTGGATTAGTTTGCAGGCGAGTACACAATTTTTAAATTATATTTCAACTAATCAATTGATTTGTCAATTTTTATCATCTAACTCGCCCAATCTAAATTATTCACATTCTCAACCACATCAATTAGTTAGAGTCAATTTGGTCAACACCATATGACATTTTTTTGTCAATCCCTCTTAATAGTAATTGTAATCAAGAATAAAATTATGATAAAAAAAAAATGGGGGTTCTTAATTCAGCGCTGAAAAATCTAGAAATCCGTTAGATATTGATTTATGATTATGTATCAATTTAAAGCAATAAAACAATTCTAATCAAACAATCAAGACAAATCGACACAACGATTTTAACGTGAAAAAATCACAATTGGAGCACCTCCAATTGTGATAAAAAAAACCACGTGTAACAGCCACAAAACAATCCACTAAGAAGATATAAAGGAATTACACAGGTATACTCTCAATTACCTAGCGAATCCATGCCCGAATTGAACCAACCCCTATGTGCCTCTTCCAGCCCCGTCTTCACCTCGGAATTGTCTTGACGATGAGCTACTCCAAAATTCATCAAAGCTTCAGGTTCGAATTCTTCAGAATCCACCGAAGAACAATTCTCTCTTTTTTTAGAATAAACAAACAATCATTTGATGTATACTTTTTAAACCATGAGTTGAACACTCAATTAAACATCAAAGAAAACCAACAAAATATCCCCAGATATAAACCTTAATATCCAAAAAAAAGATCTGAAGAAGTAATCCTAGTTTTGGACTAAAATAAATACTTATAGAAATCTGGGACTGCAAAGCTCGCTCGAGCGAGGAACCAAAATCGCGTGTTTTCCATAAGTGGCTTCGCTCGAGCCACACAACCTTTGCTCGAGCGTACATTCATCCTTCTCAGGGTTTTTGCCAGACGCAGCCTTCGCTCGAGCGAGAACTCCTTCGCTCGAGCAAGCAAGGGCGGACATGCAACTTCGAATGCAAGCTCGATCCCCGTCATAATCAGCGAAGTGGCAATCTTGAAAGTATTAACATCACAAATTTCTCTGCAAGGCATAATTCGGGTTGGATTCACATCTAAAAACTCATAGCCTCACTGAAATAAAAAGTACGAAAAGCAAGTACAACTGAAAGGAGTTTTGTCAACTGGGATTGCCAAGAATAAAAACCTAACAAGCTCCCTATAAAATATTTTGTAGTAGTTTAAGGACAACTAAAATATGTTCATTAGTTTAAGGACACTAACTCTTTTGAACAAACCTACCCTTAATCAAGTTTTGTTATTCCACCACCACCAACCGAAATAGCCATTGCCACTTTTGACCAACACCTCTAGTTGTCGGTGACGACCTATGACCTCCTGCAACTATCTCTAATCGTCAATGACTGGCTCTAACTATCGACAACAACTTTCTGGTGACTATTGTTAGTCTATTTTTAACAACTCTTCGGTGAAGTGAGATTCCACTGAGTTAGCACATTAAAATTCTCTGAGGACTCTCTAACAAAGTGAAATTTCTCGCAATAAAATTAGACTCAGTGAGTGAAATTTCTCTGAGTAAAATTTTATTGTAACGATGAGACTGCATTGTGCGATAGGGAAAATCGAATTGTTTTGAACAAAAAAAATGAAAAGAAATGGTAGTAGTGATGGATCTGGAAACAACAGTAATAGATCTAAAAGCGACAATAATAGATCTGAAAGAAACAAACAACATGTTTGTAGTTGTGAATGACACTTGATTTTGAACTGGACTGTGATTAGGAAAGGCGGCAATTCGTTTTTGATTTGGACAGTGATTGTGAACAACAACAACGGTAATGACAGTGATGGGGAGATGGTTTGAAGAGGTGTAGAGAGAGAGAGAGAGAGACGTAAGCTCAAATTGTTGTAGTGTTTTTAGGGTTTGAGGGAATTTTTGACCATTTATCTCAAAAAATTTCTTGTCCTACTAAAATTTGAAGTTCAGGAACTTTAACTTGTCATGACCCGCTCCCCGTACCCAAGGGTTAAGTATCGTGATGGCCAGTAACTGAGGTTATCTCCGACCAATTCTTAAACAAATCAATAAACGCAAGCGAAAGTAATATTTAAGTAAGGGTACCAAAATAATCACTGGAACTTCTATTTTTATTACAAAATTATATTTACCAAAATGCCGATATTTACATATAAAAATATCAATAAAAGTACCGTGTGTGTGTCTATTCCGCAGCCCCGCGTCTTAAGACCTTTCAAAAGCTATTTCTGAACTGCATGTTTCCTGAAAATCGGTAAACAGCTATAAGCACATAGCAGAGTGAGAAATATTATACAAAGAGTATAAGGGACACAAAATAACCATGGATAGTTAGTTAGGCCAAAACATTTACATAACTCATTTTGGTGAATAAATCATTTAAGTGGCAGAAACTGAAATATAGAAATTATGTAAATAAATAACCATAACCATGGTACAGAACAGAACAGAGGTCATATGTGTGGCAATCAGAATAGAGGTACGGATTCAAGAGGTGGCTCGTACAGATTCTAGAAATGGCTCCTACAATAGTGTAGCACTTAGCTCTGCACAGCACTTTGCTCCGCACAGAACAGAGGTCACTGGATCCATGACAAACAGAGGACCACAAAGTGGCCAAACATAAGCCAATGGTTATTTAAGTCCCCCAAGGCGTGGGACTCCCATGGTGATACTTACAAAATATAATTGTATATAAGGTCATAATCCAATATTCTTTAAAAGTAAAACAAATATATCCATGGGTTTCCTTTTAACAAATAGGGTTCATAAAATAATCCACGTAATCGAAATATTAATATAATTTATAATAATTTATAAAACATAACTTGTATAAAATAAATATGGTAAGTCAAAACATAAGTAAAATACATTTTGGTGACTCAATGTATAATATAACTCACCTTAATTTTAATACCTTACTCTTTTTTTCCACTACTAAAAACCCTTTCAACTTCTATTTTTTTTTTTCATTTCTTTCCATTCTTTCACTCTTCTTTCTTTCCCTCATTTATTTATTTCTTTCTTTTTCCTTTCTTTTCCTTTTCTTTCTTTTTCTCTCGCGCAGGTGACCCCGCTTCACCTTAAATAGGGAAAAGAAACCAGTCACTCGCGAACACGTGGGTAGGTCCAAATCATTCCGCAGATTCGTTCATTAATTTATAGATTTATACTTATCTTTTAATAAATATTTAAAATAATTACATTTCAACCTAATATTTTAATAAAACTATATAAATTAATTAATTCTTAATTAAATTACACTCTATCGTATAGTAATGTAAAATTAATTATTTATTTTACTATCACATTCATCATTATTATTATTATTATTATTATTTTGACCCCTAAACTTTTAATAATTATATTGTTTTACAAAATTACACATAATAATTTATAATAAATTATATATTTTCCTAACTGAGATTAAATAATATTAGTATAAATTCTACAGAATAATTAAAAATCTGGATTGTTACAATCTTCTTTCCTTTTAAAATTTCGTCCTCGAAATTTGTCATATGTGTAAGCTATCCGCTACGTACTCTAATAAATATATATTAGATAATTAATCTGATAGAAAATATTACTTCAAAAAAAATTTACCAAAAATAACTTACTGTCTAGTTGTCAAAATTTGATTTGGGCCAAAATGAGAAATAATGGGCGACTTTAAAAACTTTTCGCTTGTTTTGTTTACGAAAAAAAAAAAATGAGAACATAATGACAGAATCATATGCAAGAGTTGAAAAAAAATTTGAGATGAACTTCCATATCTTTTATTCATGAACTTTCTACTGATGGAAAATAGTTTCAAAATTAATATCTTTATAATTTGAACCCACTTTTAAAAAGTCAAAATAATTTTTTTTTTAATACTGAACTGAAAATTATATGTATTTAATTATATTATAATTTTGGTGGGTGCTCGAGCCCGACATCCTTTGTTTCTTTTCCTTCTTTTGCTATAACAAATATAAATTATATCTATTATCCTTCACAAATTATGTACCAAAAATATATATATATATAAAATCATATAAAATTATAATATAATTAAATCAACTAACAAAATATAATATTTAGGTATTAATTACCCATTATCCTACTTCTCAAATGTGCGTGTGTCCTATGCTCCAATGATGATTTTTTTTATATATATAAAAAAAAAAAAACATTGCTCTAATACCATTTGTCACGACCCGCTCCCCGTACCCAAGGGTTAAGCATCGTGATGGCCAGTAACTGAGGTTACTTCCGGCCAATTCTTAAACAAATCAATAAACGCAAGCGGAAGTAATATTTAAGTAAGGGTACCAAAATAATCACTGGAGCTTCTATTTTTATTACAAAATTATATTGATCAAAAGGCCGATATTTACATACAAAAATATCAATAAAAGTACTGTGTGTGTGTCTATTCCGTAACCCCTCGTCTTAAGACATTTCAAAAGCTATTTCTGAACTGCATGTTTCCTGAAAGTTGGTAAACAGCTATAAGCACATGGCAGAGTGAGAAATATTATACAAAGAGTATAAGAGATACGAAATAACCATGGATAGTTAGTTAGACCAAAACATTTACATAACTCATTTTGGTGAATAAATCATTTAAGTGGCAGAAACTGAAATATAGAAATTATGTAAATAAATAACCATAACAACGATACAGAACAGAACAGAACAGAACAGAGATCACATATGTGACAATCAGAATAGAGGTACGGATTCAAGAGGTGGCTCGTACGGATTCTACAGATGGTTCCCACAATAGTGTAGCACTTTGCTCCGCACAGAACAGAGGTCACTAAATCCATGACAAACAGAGGACCACAAAGTGGCCAAACAGAAGCCAATGGTTATTTAAGTCCCCCAAGGCGTGGGACACCCATGGTGGTACTTACAAAATATAATTGTATATAAGGTCATAATCAAATATTCTTTAAAGTAAAACAAACATATCCATAGGTTTCCTTTTAACAAATAGGGTTCAGAAAATAATCCACGTAATCGAAATATTAATATAATTTATAATAATTTATAAAACATAACTTATATAAAATAAATATGGTAAGTCAAAATATAAGTAAAATACATTTTTTTGACTTAAGGTATAATATAACTCACATTAACTTTAATACCTTATTCTTTTTTTCCAGTATCAAAAATCCTTTCAACTTCCATTATTTTTTCTTCATTTCTTTCCATTCTTTCACTCTTCTTTCTTTCTCTCATTTATTTCTTTCTTTCTTTTTCCTTTCTTTTCCTTTTCTTTCTTTTTCTCTTGCCCAGGTGACCCCGCTTCTCCTTAAGTAGGGAGGAGAAACCAGTCTCTCGCGAACACGTGGGCAGGTCCAAATTATTCCGCAGATTCGTTCATTAATTTATAGATTTATACTTATCTTTTAATAAATATTTAAGATAATTACATTTTAACCTAATATTTTAATATAATTATATAAATTAATTAATTCTTAATTAAATTACACTCTATCGTATACTAACATAAAATTAATTATTTATTTTACTATCACATTCATTATTATTATTATTATTATTATTATTATTATTATTATTATTATTATTATTATTATTATCAATATTATTATTATTATTATTTATATTTTGACCCCCAAACTTTTAATAATTTTATTGTTTTACAAAATTACACATAATAATATATAATAAATTATATATTTTTCGAACTGAGATTAAATAATATTAATATAAATTTTATAGAATAATTAAAAATCTGAGTTGTCACATAACTAGTATGTAATCTTTCAATATCCTTTAACTCTTATAAAAATATGTAGATGGATCTATCCCTAATTAGCCTTTAAAAATATAACTTTTTAGAAAATCTGTATGTGCTACAACTTTGTTTGGTTGTTTTTCTCAAAAACTATTTTTAAATGGGTTTTCGTTTACCTCTACTGATTTTTTTTTCTTTTCATATTTTAGTCAATTTTTTTATTTATTTTGTAAATACATCAAGATTAGCTATATTTAAAATGTAAATTTTTTTAAATTAAACTATGGAAAAAAAAATCACTAAAAACTATACAAAAAATACACACGAATTTTTGTTCAAATTTTCTTCTATTTTTAGTGACTTTTTTTTTTAATGTTTTAACTAATTTCTTTTACTTTTTAGATGAATCTTGATTAGGAAAATTTAAAAAGTACAAAAACAATTATTAAAATATTAAAAAAGTTACTAAAAATAAACAAAAATTAATTTAAAAATAGTTTTTAAATAAATCAAACCATAGAGTATCACATGGGTGAGATAGCATTGTTAGTCGGTTACTTCAATTTTATTTTTATTTATTTTTTGGTTAACATTCTAGGAAGTTATTAGTTTGTTAGTAAAGTTACTATGCAGAAGTGTACTACTTAAGGGATTGGTCAATCAACTAGAATTCCTGACCTTTCCTCAGTGCACCCTAAGATGCAACTATACGCCAACTTGCCACAAGGGCATTGGCTGGTTGCTTCAGTCGGTTGTTGGACCCATAAAACAAGAAAAATTATTTTGTGGTAGGCACCTCGTGGCAATGCCCCCGCAAATCATAAACTACGATATCTTGTTGTTTCTTAATCATTTAATACAAAATCGTAAATTTTATCATTTTCACCAGTCACAATATACATCAAACACTAAGTGACCATGCCGCAGAACTACCAAATAAATTCTCCATAAAGAAAACCCATCGGGAAATTATCAATAGACAGAGCATCTGAGTTTTCTCTTAAGCCACCCTGTTAACAAGCCCTTCTAAGTCAAAAGAAGAAAATAAATGGAAACTCAAAGAAAATATTCATGACTTGAAGATGACAATTGAGAAAAATCTCTCAAATGCTACAAGTGTCGGGTCTTGTAATTGTTTGATTATTGTGGTGTTGTGATGGGTTGTAGTTTTGTATCACAAATTGTGATTTTAGCAATTTAAAAAGAGATATGGGCTAATGGTTGTGAGTGTTGGAGATTTGAAAGAACGAGTTTGATTTTGAAAACAAAATGGTGGTTGTAACTCTTTTGTGAAATGAAAAGGAAAATGGAAAGTGGAAGGTGGGTGGGGGAAATGGTTGTTTTGAAATTATTTTATTGAAAATGGTAATGATTTGAAATTATGGAACTGATTGTGGATTTAATTTATGAGAGTTGTGTATTTAACTGTTAGAGATTTTTTCCTTGGTCATTGGCGGAGGATGACATTGTTGTTCTTGAGTAGAATACGTATATGTATTATATCGTAAATTATTGATATAATCTAAAATGGTGTAATGTGGATTGGGGGTCTATTTCTCGCTGAAGGAGGCCGGTAAAGCGTGGTGCCTTGACAGATGGTTCATCTCCCTTTCGGTTTACACCAGGTAATATGTGAATTGGGGTCCATTACCCTCTGGTGAGACTGGTAAAGCGTAGTACCTTGAGACAGGTACCATTGTAACATTAATCAAATGTATGATGCTACTCAATATTATTTTTACAAATAAACATACAAACTAATTAAATTAAAGAAAAATACATGATAAAAATGAAAGGTATGTGTTTGCGGTTAATAATATTCTTAAGATTATGAATGGTTTATCTATGGGAAAGGACAAAACAATTTTATATATACAGATAGATATGTTGGATTAGTTTGTAAGCGAGTCGTAATAGCTGATTTTGGGTGACCGCTCGAGCGGTCATTTGGTCGCTCGAACAGAGATTTGTAGCCCCCAGTATTTCGCAAGTTTGCAGGTGAGACCACTCGAGCGAAGGAAAGGTCACTGGAGCATAAAAAGTGATCTCCCAATATTTTCACTATAGTTGTACAAAACTTCTGAGACCATGTGCTTACCGCTTGAGCGGTCTGTTCGGGACAACAGAGTTAAAATACTATCTAAACACCTTTTTAGCTCATTTTTTCATACACACTCTCTCTATCAGTCTTCTTTGAAATCCCTAGCTTTAAAACTCTAGATTCCATCTATCTATAGAAAGAATTCATCTTTGTGCCTTCATTAAAGTTCTTATCCTCGTCAAGAGCTACGTTTTGAACTGATTATATTGTGGTATTTCGGAAGTTTATTGCATGGACTTTCATCTCTCTTTTTGCAACCCTTGAGATAGGAATACCTTTACCCTTGTATATTTATACTTTGGTTTAATGTGTGTGAATCTTAAGGTGTATGGACCTATTGAGATGGATGATGTATATATATATACATATGGATTTTGTGTTGATGAAGTGGTTATGTGAAATTGATTATGGGTTACGTAATCAATTATGAAATAGTGAGTAAATACACATGAATTAAGGAAAATGAATACTTGGATAGGAAAACCCCAAATTTTCATATGTAACCCTAAGGGTTGTTCTTGATTTTGACTTAATGAAAAATTGATAAGTAAAATTGGAGAGTCCTTGTGATTACTTGGGTTGTGCTTAAGATGTTAATGTTTTGGAATGTGTTTGAGGTGCCCACTTGCCCTGTTCGTATGAGGACGATGAATGTAGGAATGTGTTTGAGGTGCTCACTTGCCCAGTTCACGTGAGGGCGACGAATGTAGGGATGTTATGAGGTGTCCACTAGCCGGTTCGTGTGAGGACGACGAAAGTGGAAGGTTTGGGGTGTCCACTAGCCATCCGTATGAGGATGGAAAATGTGGAGATTGAATGTTGAATTGTGTGTTGTGTAATAACTTTTAAACTAGTGAAAATCCATGAGTATTGATAAAGGTCATGCATATTAAAATCAAATGTTTATATACTTGGTTAAAGTTATTCTCTACTGGGCAATTGCTCATTCTTATTTACTAAAATTTTAGGAAATGAAGAGTCCCAAAACCATCAATATAGAAGAAGAAAACGACTACCTCTTTTCAAAAAAATCTAAGGCTCTATGTAACGCCCTGACAAGTGGACCTCCATGTTTCCCTTCTCATCCGGGCATTACCAATACAAGATTGACAACAAAAATGAAACAAAATAGTAATGACATAACATTAACAACATTCCCTCCCTTTTGAATTATTTCCAAACTTTGGAACATTGTTTCATTACATTTATAAACAAAAATAAAATAGTTCAACAAGTAAGGAATGGTTCAACAAAATCAGCTACCGTTCGTCGTTTCCTCAAAATTTGATCCTTGTTACATCAAAATACATGCCTACACATAGTCACCCAAAAACTGTCCCTGGCATACGCATATTATGATTTCAAACACAAACTATGATTTCAAACACAAACTTTCACATCCGAAAAGTTTTCTTCAACTCAAAACATTCATTTAGGAGGCACTTCTTCTTCATTTCCTGAAATTGGTTAGCTTTGGGCTGAGCGAAAACTCAATGGGTAATGCACTTAATAGGTGTTAACATTAATTGAAAAACACATAATCATGCAATGCAACATTTGGTAAATTTTTTGATGTATGTGTATGGATGCCTTTATCAATGAGTTTGGAATGACAAAGTTAAAGCATTTCATGGGCAGTAAATATACTTCGGCATCCCAAATAAGAGCCGCAATTCAAAAATACATATACAGATATTGTAGCGACCCTAATTTTTATTATTATTATTATTATTATTATTATTATTATTACTTTATTTTGTTTTTGACTTTACTAATTGCATAGATACATGAGAATTTAATGTGACATTTAATTATATAAAATTAATTTCAATATATATATTTATATATATATACTTATATATATATTGATCTTATATAGCATATTTATATATGTTGTATTTATATAATAATATAATATAATAGTTATTAGGTTTTACTCATAGCAACTGCCATTAGGAAAAGAAAAAAAAATGCAAAAACAAGACACAAAGAGTTAGTAGCAGCACACACACATAGAGAGAGAGAGAGAGAGAGAGAGGGAGAGAGATTAAACAAAAAAAAACAGAGAGTGTTGTGTTTGGTGGCGGCGTGAAAAGAAAGCCACGGGAAGAGAAGAAAAAAAAGGGAGATGGTAGGGAGAGAAAGAGGAGAGGAAAAACAAAAGGGTTTAGGGTTTTATTTTGGTAGCTTTATTAATTTTTTAAGTGATTCTTTGATCTTCAAAAAAAAAAATTGTGAGTGCAAAATCCACATCCCTTGATATATGTTTAATTCGTTGTTTTTATTTATTTATTTGATGTTGGTTTGATTTTGTATTGGCATGTAGATGATGTATTGATTTCATTATTTGGTTAGATGTGTATGCAAAGTTTAGAGTTTTTATGTATATTTATTTTATGGATGTAATCACACTCATGAATATATGAAATTAAAATAAGTTGGGAACCCATAGATAAATTCCTTATACGTCACCATAACTCCATGGATTGTTGTTTTATTTGAGTGCTGGCGAAAAAGAGTGTTAAAAAAAAGTGAGAATTATGAGATTGATTTGAATGCCTTAGGCTCGGCATTGTTATGTTTATTCTCATGAGTAGATGAGGGGTTGTATATATATATTGTTGCCTCGTTTTCAGAAGTAGAAGAGTGCTTTGATTTACGCGCATACGTACATGCTAACTGGCTGGGAAGTGTGGGTCAAACTCGGGATTCAAAGCGGTGTTAGGTATACTGGTGGCACATGGGATATATGTGTAGGCCGGAAGTGAAGGGCCAAAGTGGTAGAGTTAAGGTACAAAGAATTAAATATGAACTTATTGGTATAGTTTGAATTGCTTTGATTTGTACACCTTGAAAAAAAGTAAACGACCTCGTTAAATTATGAAATTTGGGTAGAGGCATGTATACGTAATTCTAGACAACTTTTGTATTTTAACGTTTTACTAAAAAGATTGATTAGAACCTATAATCGGATGATATTGGTTACAATAGTTTTTATTCATTTTAGCAATGTAAATTTTAGATGCTGTTTTAACTTACGAAAAGAGCTCATTTTTATTGATTTTGCGTAAACTGTAGTAAAACATTATTTTGAACACTTTTCGTGTTTTGAACTTTTCTGAAAAAAATCATCTTACGGAAGTTTCGTTTTTCGTTTTTTGTTTTTCGTTTTTTTCATTTTCAGTTTTAAATTTTTCGGTTGAATTTCGTCTAGGTTGTTATATCAAGTTTTTCTCTGAACCTGTTCAGTTTCTACTAAATCCTTCCACATTACCTTTTAGAAAATTTGATTTTGTACAACTTTTGTTCTTCGAGTTTTGGTCAATTCGAATGATTTAAGCATGAAACGGTGCGATTTTATACTTCCTCAGCAATTTACTTATGATTAAATTATATTAACTTTATTTTTTGTAGAATAGTGGGTCTTACTAAATTTTTATGCAGGGCTGACCCACCATATTTTTATTTTTATTTTGTTTATTTTATACTCAATTTATATTTAGTTATGTATAGGCAAGAAACTAAATGACACCGTATCTCAGCAAACTATCCCTTCGTCTCGGTGCGGGTGGAACTACTCCTGTCCCGTAATAAGAATTATATATACTTTTGTTTGTGTCTGGTGGACACGTGGGTGTCAAATCTTATACTCATACCAATATACTTGTATACTGACCCGTTTTGTCTCTTAGCATCTCGGATGCGTTCTGTTTAAGCACAGTCAAGTTTCCTTTGCATGATTAGTTGGGATTACGGTGGTAATGGAAAATAACTACGGTTGTAGGACATGTATCTCAGATTTCTGTGTTTTCTTGAGTTTAGGGTTGATATTAGTTTAGTTACTTATTTATTTTTACCTTAGTATTTTGACAATTTGGCATTGTAGGTTATTTTATAACTTTACATTATTTAAGTTGTTTTGACTATTTGTTGCTACTTTAATGTTAGAGGTATTGGATAGCCATGAATTTATGATGGATGATTTGGTTGGTGTTTGTTAATTTTTTTTATCCCTTGTATTTTTTTGATCATTAAAATTTACTTAAATCTTATGGAGACGAGAATATTTAAATTTTGTTTCATCCCTAGGATTTGGATGATGGAATATTGACTGGGGTTTAGTCCTAATTTAATATTTAATTGTCCAAATTTTGAGGTGTGACAGGTATAGATTTTGTAACCTTAAAATAGTCCCACATTGGCCAACTCCAGAAACGGCGGGGCGATGGGCACCCAAAAATATTTTTCCCTTCTGTATTTGTCGACTCCAAAAATGGCAGGGTCGTAGACACCGAAAATCATGCTTTTCAACATTTGCCGACTTTAGAAACAGCAGGCTCGCGGATACCCAAAAACATTTTCCCACATTCATCTGGCAGTATGCGCAGACAGGGCAATTGGGCACCTTGACTCCCCCGCGTGGGTACCAAATACAATACACAACTCAAAATAACCTGACTCACTACTCGGACTCATAGACAATTTACTCCATTTCAACTTTCCACTGTCCGCGCCATTATTGTAGCATGAAAGAAATTTAATAATGCATATGATGCATGAATTTGCAAATTCACATTTTCCCCTAAAATGATTTCAATGCACAGGATTCACTATTTCAACCTTCAATAATAACCATGGTTCATTTAACAATCATCCCCCAAGACAAAGTGTATATAGAAAAGCATTTCAAAATCATACATTTCAACCTCAAAGTTAAGCAATTACCTTCAATTTCATGTTTTTAAAATCAATTAAGAGAAACCCCTTTTTATTGAACAATTTCCAAAACAATGGTTTGTATAGAATTCAAGGATTTTCCTCTATCTCATGAGATTGAAGCTAATGTTCATCACAGACACAATAATCATCAATAATACACACATATCCTACCATAACCTTGAAATATTGCTCACTTTTGTCCAATCCATTCACTAATCAAAACCATCTCTCTCTCTATATATATACATCCACCTATATATATGCACATATATGATGAGTATCTAATGAAATTACCACATATGAGTTTCAAATTAAAGGTATAATAAGTTAAATACACCCCTACCTCAAGAGTGGAAGCTAAAGAGAACAATCCACATGAAACTCCAACAAAAAAGTGAAACAATCAGTAGATATCTTGGACTTGACTTACTCTTCACTTTTCTTGAAGGATCTAAGGTTGATTTAAGGTAAAAATTGAATAAATCAAGTGTTTAGGGTGTTAGGGTTTTGAAATGGGTGATAGAGAGAGAGAGAGAGCAATTGGAAAAAGTGAGGAAAGAATGAGTTAAACCGATTTTTAAGTGAGTTGTCCTGAATAAACTACTTGAGCGAACTTTTCTTCGCTCAAGCAACCAACAAAATTTCAAAGACACTGCTCGAGCGACACTTCCACCCCTCGAGCTGTGAATGCGAAGTCCCGGAAGTTTTGCAGAGTTACAGTGAAAATACTAGAAGCATGAAATCTACGCTCGAGCGACCATTTTCACCGCTCGAGCGGTCCTACCTGTAAAAGGGCAACTACTGAGAGCTAAGAATCTTCGCTCAAGCGACAAAATAACCGCTCAAGTGGTCCGCGAAAACCAATTGTCACACTCTCTTTGGTTCTATTCTGGAATCATGATTTCACCCTCATATGCTAACCCATTGTTTGATTATAGTTTTCAAAATAAGATTCCAAATCACATTTCAAAATACATTTGAAAACATGTTTGGTAACCAGAGAGTTTTTGAATTTTTTGATCTACCCGGTCGTCCGCCCGGACATCGTCCCAGACAGTTGTTGAATTTTTAACTCTACCTGATTGTCCGCCCGGACATCCTCCCAGATGTCCGACAAGTTGACCGAAACAGTGCTTTTTTTTTTTTTTTTGCAATTGTAACTTGTTATTTGAAAAAAAAAATATATATATATTTATTTATTTATTTTTGATATTTTTTAAATATAGAAATTGTTTTTTTTAGACCAAAACCAAAATGACAAATTACTTGGCCATTTATTTAAAATTAACAAAAAAAATTTAAATAAAATTAATTTGTCATAGTAATTTTAAAAAATAAAAAAAATTTAAACAAAACATTTTTTAAAAAAAATCAATTAAAGAACTAGCTAAATATTTTTTTAACAAAAAATAATATATATTTTTAATATTTTAAAAAAATATTTTCATAATTTTTTGAATTGAATTTTAAGAAGAGTTTGGTTATGAGTTTTGAATAGAATTTTCAATAGAGTTTTGAGTTATGTGTTTGGTTATGAGTTATAAGTTTTTGAATTAAGTTTTGAAACGCTTTTCAAAAATCATAACCAAACAACTTTTCTTATTTCAAAACTCATTTCAAAAATTCAAAATTCAATTCAAAACTCATAACCAAACAAATTTTCTTTTTTCAAATCATGATTCAACAACTCAAAAACTCAAAATACATCTCCATTCTCAAATCATGATTCTAAAAGTAAACCAAACACTACCTAATTCTTTTTGTGAACTTGAAGTTGAATGTAATTGTGGAACTCATTTTCTACTTTTATTTTGGGTTTTGTAATTTTTGTACTAAATGTCTCGATGTAATTAGTAAGCTCTAAGGACAATGTATTGTTTTGTAACTTTCTCTAACTTACTGAACTGAGATCTGTATCTTGTAATTTTTGGAAACTGAATCTGTAATTCAAAGAGAAAGAGAAAGAGAAAGAGAAATTTTTGAATGGAATTACGTGACGTGTGTGTGTGGAGCATGTTCTTGTAATTGTTCAATGGAATGAAACATATAGGGTGTTACAAGATATGACTTGTGTTCACTACATTCATCGAAGTCCCTTTGGAAAGGCATCTGATCAATGTTTCTTCCATCGGGAAATCTTTAAGTGTCGTGGAATGAGTTGATATCTTGGGAGAGAGACCCGAAGGTGTTTCATTTGTTTATGTGCTTATGTGTTGAGAATGAGATTGAGATTTAAGGAGAAGTGATTAACTCGTATATGAATTTTGAGTTAATCTTGTCCACATCTACTTTTATATAGGATGTCTGGACATGGTAGGGGTCCTGGCAGACCTCATCGAGGTGGTCAGGATATCCCAGCTCAACCAGAGATCCCTTCTCAAGAAGGAGTGGGTCAAAATAATGTGGTCACTGCCCCAGATGCTATGGGAGTGTTGGCTCGAGATGTGGCTGGGGCTCTTAGAGAGTCCATGGATATTCTTAGAGCTGAACAATCGGCTAGGACTATCGAAGGGGAGACTAGAGTTTCATTCCTGAAGAAGGAATTTTTCCTCTCAAATCCTACTGAATTTCTTGAGGGCGCCGAACCGTTAAAGGTAGATGAATGGCTTGAGCAAATTACCAAATCCTTCGAGATTTTAGATATTCGTGATGGTGAACTTCAGGTGGTGCTTTCCAGATATCAATTGAAAGGGGCTAATGGTAAAAATATGCCAAAGGTCGAATTGAACACACTTGGGAGGCATTTTCTTATACCTTTAAGGAGAAATACCTTCCTCCAACTGTGAGGGAACGTTTGAGGAACTTGAACAATCCGACTCCTCAGTGGCGTAGTTTGAGGCTACTTTTACGAGCCTATCTCGTTTTGCACCTGACTTGGTGGCTACAGAAGAGCGTAGACGTCTAAAGTTTGAGAAGAGACTAAGGATGGGAATCTTGATGAAAGTAATAGGAAACTTGATCCAGGAATATGATAGGTTGGTGGAGTCCGCGACACATGTTGAGATCATGCTTGAAGGCGAGGAGAAGATGCGGCGGCTTAAAAGACAAGGGTTTACTGAATCTCGAAGGGGTTCTATGGTATCCAAAAAGTCGAAGAGTTCTACGTCTTCTCATCTACTGTCGTTGTCGACCATGCAATCAAATCCTATGTCAGGAAAGAGTATGGATAGTATAGGACAAAGTGGGATCACTTGTTATCAATGTGGTGAGCAGGGTCACAAGTCCATTACATGTCCACAGAGGGGTAATCAACCACGTCAACCTTCTACTGGTCCTCTAAATCAAACCTTAGGTGGAGGTCAATCGCCCGTTTGTTATCAATGTGGCTAATCGGGTCATATAAAGAAGTTTTGTCCCTAGATTGCCGGAACAGCTAGTGCTTCGGGATTTTAGGCAGGATAGAGCCAGTGACAGACTCATCAGCCAGTTCAATCTAGACAGGCGCTAGAGCTGTACATAGGGCTACTTATGCACAATCCATGCAACATGCCTATCAGCAGAGGGGTGAACAGAGTGAACCGTGACCCTAAGGAAGAGTCTATGCTATCATCGCATCTGAACTATCGATCGGGTCAATGGTGATGCGAGGTACATATCTTATGTATAATACTTGGGCCAATGTGTTGATAGGTATAGGGGCATCCCATTCATTTATAATATCTACTTTTGCATCCATGTTGGGGTTAGAGGCTAAACCATTAGAATCTTTTCTTATGGTAGAATCACTAGTTGGGGGTAAGATGGTATTGAACCATAGGTGCCACGGGTGTGTCATTGAAGTTGCTGACCGCTGACTTCCTTTTAGTTTGGTGTTGTTAGATATGATGAGTTTTGATATCATCTTCAATATGGACTGGTTGTCCATTTATCGTGATGTGATAGATTGTTATCAGGAGAAAATTATTGTGTGTACTGCGGGGGTGACTATTTTTATTTTTTGGGTGATAGAATTGATAGACTTATACCTCCTTTATATGACTCTCATAGTCGAGGCAAATTCACTACTCTACTTACAACTTTGATGAATGATGGGAGCGGTAAAACATGAGGGGTATTTTCTAGGGTCGTTTGTTAGTATTTAGATGTCTTCCCAGAGGACCTCACTGAACTACCACCTCATTATGAGGTTGAGTTTTCTATAGACCTAGTACTAGATACGACACTCATTTCTATGTCACCCTATAGATTCGCTTCGGCAGAGTTGCTTGTTTTGAAGGAGCAATTGCAAGAATTGTTAGATAAGGGTTTTATATGCCATAGTACTTCACCCTAGGGAGCGCCGGCTCTTTTTGCTGAGAAGAAGGACGGTTCTTTGCAGCTATGTATCAATTACTGTAAGTTGAATAAGGTCACGATTAGAGAATAAGTACCGTTGCCTAGAATAGATGATCTTTTTTACCAACTAAAGGGTTCTCAATGTTTCTCAAAGATAGATTTAAGATCGGGTTATCATCAGTTACGTGTGAAAGAGGAATATATTTTGAAGACGACCTTTCGTACTCGATATGGTCACTATGAATTTCTCGTGATACTATTCGGTTTAACCAATGCTCATGCCACCTTTATGAACTTGATGAATCAAGTTTTTCGAGAATATCTAGACACATTTGTGGTAGTTTTTGTGGATGATATTCTTATATATTCACCCTCTGAGGAAGAACATGAGGTGTACCTGCGTATTGTGTTACAATTACTTAGGGAGCACAGGTTGTATGTTAAGTATGAGAAATATGAGTTTTGGCTTTCCAAGGTAAAATTCTTGGGTCATGTTGTTTCTAAGAATAGGGTTACTGTAGATTCTTTGAAGATCGAAGCAGTACAAAATTAGGAGCGACCTAAGAATGCATTTGAGATCCGTAGTTTCTTAGGTCTTGCCGGTTACTATAGGCGGTTTGTGAAAGATTTTTCCGCGTTAGGTTCTCCGTTGACTAGACTAACAAGAAAGGGAGTGAGTTTGTTTGGAATGAATCATGTGAAAAATCCTTCTTAGAGCTGAAGGCTAGATTATCCACTCCACCAGTTTTAGTCATTCCAAAAAGAGGTTTGGGTTACACTAAGTACTATGATGCCTATAGGCAAGGTTTGGGATGTGTTTTTATGTAGGAAGGAACGATAATGGCGTATGGTTTGTGCCAATTAAAAACCCATGAAAGAAATTATCCAACTTATGACTTGGAGTTAACTACGATTATTTTTGCTCTAAAATTGTGGAGACATTTAAGGTATTCTCAGATCATAAAAGTCTTAGATACCTATTTTTCCAAAAGGATTTGAATTTACGTCAAAGAATGTAGATGGAATTTTTAGATGATTATGATTTTGAATTACATTATCATTCCGGGAAAGCCAATGTGGTGGCCGATGCTTGAAGTAGAAAATCTATGAATACCATTGCTACTCTTGCAATTAGGAAATAGGAAATGTTGGGTGATTTGGGTGAATTTGATTTGCATCTTAGTGAATCTCTCGAGCTTGCCACTTTGTTTTTCATCCTTACACAACCGACCCTTGTTACTCGGGTTACAGAGGCATAACGGTGTAACTTGGAAGTTGAACAATCAAGGAGAAGATTGCTCAAGGGAATGAGGAAAAGGGTTTGAGGGTAGATTCTGATTCTAATGTTAAGTCTCTAGACCACCTTGTCGTACCTGAATCATGTACAGATGAAGTACTTCGGGAATTTCACCACTCCCATCTTGTAGTACATTTGAGAGGCACAAAAATGTACCACAACTAGGGCTGGGCATAGGGTCATCCGACCCGCCCAAACCGCCCTACCCGATCCGAACCGCGCATGTATGGGCGGTTTCGCAAACACATTAGGGTAGGGTGCGGTTTGGATTTTGTCTAATTTTTGGGTTGCGGGTGGGTTGCGGGTTTGACCCGTACCCGCCCAACCCGCCTGCATAAAACTCTTTTTTTTTTCTTTTTTTTTTTTAAAATCTGACCGTTCAAAAAAACCCCTTTTAATTTTTTTATTTTTTTTTTGTATTTGGGATGAATGTAAGTTAATGAATAATTACCTTCTTTTTTTTTTTTTTTTGTATTTGGGTTAGGAATGATGAATGTAGGATTTTTTAATTTGGGTTAGGAATGATGAATGTAGATTTTGAATGATTTGTTTAGGTTACGAATTGAGATGAATGCAAGTTAATGATGAAGGTAAATTTTGAATGATTTGTTTAGGTTACGAATTGATTTTGTTGTGTTTTTTATTTTATAAGTTTTTTATAAGTTTCAATTCATTAATTATTAATGTTAGAGTATTTTAGAAAATGGGAGGAAAAAGGTCTAAAAGAAATTTTGATTAACAAAAGGTCTAAAATGGTAGGGGAAAAAAAAGGGTTTAACAAAAAAAATTTGAAAAAAAGTTTAATCCGCAAACTGCCCGCGCAACCGCGAACCCTATCCGCACAAACCGCAAACCGCATTGCGGGCGGTTGCGGGTTGACTTTTCGTCAAACAGCATACATGCGGGCGGGTCCAAACTGAACCGCAAACTGTCCCAAACCGAACTGCGGACACCCCTAACCACAACCTTAGCCGACAATTTTTGGTGGAGGGGTATGAAGCGAGATGTGGCTTTATTTGTGTCCAAGTGTTTAACTTGTCAACAAGTCAAGACAGAATATCAACAACTAGCCAAGTCATTGCAATCCTTGATTATCGCGGAATAGGAATGGGAACATATCACTATAGACTTTGTTTCAGGCCTTCCTAGAACACAAAGAGGTAATGATGCAGTTTGGGTAGTGGTGGATCGATTAACTAAGTCGGCTCATTTTCTCGCTATATATATAGGGGACTCAGTTGATTATCTGGAGGAACTTTATGTTAAAGAGATTGTCCTGCTTCATGGAGTTCTGGTAAGTATTGTCTTGGATCGAGACCCTTATTTTACTGCACGGTTGTGGCAAAGTCTACAAACTGTTATGAGCACACAGTTAACTTTTAGCACTGCTTACAACCCACAAACTGAGAGACAGTCCGAGCGCACTATCTAAATCTTGGAAGACATGTTGAGAGCTTGTGTGCTAGATTTTAAAGGTTCTTGGAAGAGACACCTACCTTTAGCGGAATTCGCTTATAATAATAGTTACCAAGCTAGCATTGGGATGGCTCCATTTGAAGCTTTGTATGGCGACCATGTAAATCATTGGTGTGTTGGACTGAGGTAAGGGATTTACCTATGCTCGGACCAGAATTGGTTCGTGAGACCATTGAGAAAATAGCTCTTATTCGAAAATGGTTAGTTATGGCTCAGAGTCGACAAAAGAGCTATGCAAACTGGAGAAGAAGACCCCTATCTTTTGATGTGGGAGATCATGTATTTTTGAAGATATCACATAGAAAAAGTTTAATAAGATTTGGGCGAAGCAAAAAATTATCACCTAGGTTCATTGGCCCCTTTGATATTATAGAACAGGTGGGAGAGGTAGCTTATCGCCTTGCATTGCCACCACAATTATCCGGAGTGCACGATGTGTTTCATATATCCATGCTTCGCAAGTATGAACCTGCTCCTTCCCATGTTTTGGATTGGGCAAATTTAGAGGTGGACGAGGATGCTTCTTAAAAAGAAAGACTGACGAAAATCTTGGACACCCGGGACCAAGTTTTGAGAGGCAAAGTCATTACTTTAGTTAAAGTGTTATGGCATCACCACGGCGTGGAAGAGGCCACTTAGGAATGAGAAGCTGAAGTTCGTGAAAAATACCCTGATTTATTTAATGATATGTAAAGTTGCTTGTTTTTTAATCTTAAATTATTGTATGGGAGGTTGTGGAAGGAAGTAAATGAAAGAAATCTAAATTCTTATGTTATTGTTTGAAATTAGCTTTGCTTTCTTTTTGGTTTGAGAAGTGGTAATGATTGAGGCTATTGTTATTGTGATATTCATCTTTCTTGGGAATTGTTGGAGTCTTTTGGGCAAGGAATATGAAATTCCTTAAGGGGGTAGGCTGTAACAGCTGATTTTAGGTGACCACTCGAGCGGTCATTTGGTCGCTCGAGCGGAGATTTGTAGCTCCTAGTATCTCACAGGTTTATAGGCGAGACCGCTCGAGCGAAGGAAAGGTCGCTCGAGCGTAAAATGCAAGCTCCCAATATTTTTACTGTAGCTCTGCAAAACTTCTAAGACCTTGCATTTACTACTCGAGCGATGGAAAGTTTGCTCGAGCGGTCCCTTTGTATTTCTGGCATTTCGCTCGAGTGATGGAAAGTTCGCTTGAGTGGTGGAAAGTTCGCTCGAGCGGTCTGTTTAGGACAGCAGAGTTAAAATACAATCTAAACACATTTTTAGCTCACTTTTTATTCTCTTTCTCTCTATCTATCAGTCTTCTCCAAAAACCCTAGCTTTAGAACTCTAGATTCCATTAATCTATAGCAAGAATCCATCTTTGTGCCTTCATTAAAGTTGTTATCCTCATCAAAAGTTACGTTTTGAACCGATTAGATCGTGGTATTTCGGAAGTTTATCGCGTGGACTTTCATTTCTCTTGTTGCAACCCTTGAGGTAAGAATACCTTTACACTTGTATATTTATACTTCAGTTTAATGTGTGTGAATCTTAAGGTGTATGGACCTATTGAGATGGATGATATACATATATACATACACATGTGGATTTTTTGTTGATGAAGTGGTTGTGTGAAATTGATTATGGGTTGTGTAATCAATTATGAAATAGTGAGTAAATACACATGAATTAAGAAAAATCCCAAATTTTCATATATAACCCTAAGGGTTCTTGATTTGGACTTAATAAAAAATTGATAAGTAAAATTGGAGAGTCCTTGTGATTACTTGGGTTGTGCTTAACATGTTAATGTTTTGAAATGTATTTGAGGTGTCCACTTGCCTGATTCATGTGAGGACGACGAACGTGGGAATGTGTTTGAGGTGCCCACTTGCCTGATTTGTGTGAAGGCGATGAATATGGGGATGTTATGAGGTGTCCACTAGCCGGTTCGTGTGAGGACGACGAAAGTGGAAGGTTTGAGGTGTCCACTGGCCATCCATGTGAGGATGGAAAATGTGAAGATTGAATGTTGAATTGTGTGTTGTGTAATAACTTTTAAACCAATGAAAATCCATGAGTAATAAAGGTCATGCATATTAAAATCAAATGTTTATATACTGAGTTAAAGTTATTCTCTACAGAGCAATTACTCATTTCTATTTACTAACATTTCAGGAAATGAAGAGCTCCAAAATGGTCAATGAGGAAGAAGAAAACCACCACCTCTTTTCAAAAAAAAATCTAATTCTTTTTGTGAACTTGAAGTTGAATGTAACTGTGGAACTCTTTTTCTACTTTTATTTTGGGTTTTGTAATTTTTGTACTAAATGTCTCAATGTAATTAGTAAGCTCTGAAGACAATGTATTGTTTTGTAACTTTCTCTAACTTACTGAATTGAGATATGTATCTTCTAATTTTTGGAAACTGAATCTGTAGTTCAATGAGAAAGAGAAATTTTTGAATGAAATTATGTGACGTGTGTGTGTGGAGCATGTTCTTGTAATTGTTCAATGGAATTAAACATATGGGCAGTTACACAAGTATACAATTTTTAAATTATATTTCAACTAATCAATTGATTTGTCAATTTCTATCATCTAACTCGCTCAATCTAAGTTATTCACATTCTCAACCACATCAATTAGTTTGAGTCAATTTAGTCAACACCATATGACATTATTTTTTGTCAATCCCTCTTAATAGTAATTGTAATCAAGAATAAAATTATGATAAAAAATGGGGGTTTTTAATTCAGCTCCCTAAAAAATATTTTGTAGTAGTTTAAGGACAACTAAAATATGTTCATTAGTTTAAGGACACTAACTCTTTTGGACAAACCTACCCTTAATCAAGTTTTGTTATTTCACCACCTTCAACCGAAAAAGCCATTGCCACTTTTGGCCAACACCTCTAGTTGTCAGCAACAACCTCTGACCTCTGGCGACTACCTCTAATCGTCAATGACTGGCTCTAACCGTCGACGACAACTTTCTGGTGACTATTGTCAATCTATTTTCAACAACTCTTCGGCGAAGTGAGATTCCATTGACTTAGCACATAAAATTTCTCTAAGAACTCTCTAACAAAGTGAAATTTCTCGCAATAGAATTAGACTCAGTGAGTGAAATTTCTCTAAGTAAAATTTTACTGTAACGATGAAGTTTCATTATGTGATAGGGAAAATCGAATTGTTTTGAACAAAAAAATAAATAGAAATGGTAGTAGTGATGGATCTAGAAGCGATAGTAACAAATCTAGAAGCGGCGGTAGTAGATCTGAAAGAGACAAACAATAGGTTTGTGGTTGTGAATGACACTCGATTTTGAACTAGACTGTGATTACAAATGGCAGCGATTCGTTTTTTATTTGGACAGTGATTGTGAACGACATCAGTGGTAGTGACAGTGATGGTTTGAAAGGGTGTAGAGAGAGAGAGAGAGAGAGAGAGAAATACACAGAGAGAAATAGACGTAAGCTCAAATTGTTGTAGTGTTTTTAGGGTTTGAGGGAATTTTTGACCATTTATCTCAAAAAAAATCTTGTCCTACTAAAATTCGAAGTTCAGAACCTTAACTAGTATGCAATCTTTCAATATCCTTTAACTCTTCTAAGAATTTGTAAAGGGATCTATTCCTATTTAGCCTTTAAAAATATAAATTTTTAGAAAATCTGTATGTGCTAAGGCTTTGTTTGGTTACAATTCTCAGTTTTTATTTTTAAACGGGTTTTCATTTATCTTTACTAATTTTTTTTCATATTAATTTTATTCAAATTTTTTATTTTGTAGATACATCAAAATTAGCTGCATCTAAAAAGTAAAAAAAAAGTTTAACTAAAATATGGGGAAAAAAATCACTAAAAACAAATGAAAAACTACAAAAAAATACACAGAGATTTTTGTTTGAATTTTCTTCTATTTTTAGTGACTTTTTTTGAAAAATGTTTTAGCTAATTTGTTTTACTTTTTAGATGAATCTTGATTAGGTACATCTAAAAACACAAAGAATTTATCAAAATATTTAAAAAATTCAATAAAAATAAACGAAAACTAATTTAAAAATAGTTTTTGAAAAATCAAACCATACAGTTTCATATGGAAGGGATAGCATTGTTAGTCGGTTCCTTCAATTTTTTTTAATCTTTTTTTTGGTTAACATTCTAGGAAGTTAAAGTTATTAGTTTGTTAGTAAAGTTACAGAAGTGTACCAGTTAAAGGGACCAGTTAATCAATTTAAACCTCTGACATTTTCTCACTACACTTTAAGATATAACTACACGCTAACTTGCCACAAGGGCATTGGCTGGTTGCTTCAGTTGGTTGTTGGTCTCATAAAACAAGAAAAATTATTTTGTGGTGGACGTCTCGTTTAATCACTTAATATAAAATCATAAATTTTATTATTCTTACCAATTACAATACACATGAAACCATGCCGCAGAACCATCAAATAACTTCTCCATAAAGCAAACCCCTTCTCCATAAAGCAAACCCATTGGGAAATTATCCACAGACATATCCGAGTTTCCTCTTAAGCCGTACTGTTTCACATGGGCCCCCCAATCCATCGATGACCTCAACAAAAGCAAAATGCTCTCTCTCTCTCTCTCTCTCTCTCTCTCTCTCTCTCTCTCTCACACACACACACACACACATACACACTCTCTTCCTTTCCCTTGCTATAAATGCATCCACTCATCACTCTGTTTTCAAGCCTAAACAAAAACTTCCAAGCCTCATTTGCTTCCTTAAACCTTACAAACATAGAGAAAGGTAAAAATAGGAAAAGAGAAGAAATAAGAAGTGTTGGCTCTTTTAACACACCATCAACAATGACTACTACTACTACTACTACTACTACAACAACAACAACAAAGGCTACTTTTTCAACGCCGGAGACCGCCGTGGTACGGTCGCCATGGCACTCTCCGCTGCCGTACCTGTTCGGGGGCCTGGCGGCGATGCTGGGTTTGATAACCTTCGCTCTCATAATCCTTGCTTGCTCTTATTGGAAACACACTGGTCGTTCTGAGAATGGTGAAGAAGAAGGTAGTGGTGACACTGATCTCGAAAAAGCAGGGGATTCGGGCAAGGTTTTGCCAGTGTTTGAAGAGAAGATATTTGTGATAATGGCTGGTAATTTGAAGCCTACCTTTCTTGCCACACCCATGTTTTCTTCTTCTTCTTCTTCTTCTTCTTCTTCTTCGTCTTGTAGCAGAGCTTCTTCATTTGGTGTTGATGTTAAAACCAAGAAAGAGCAGAGAGATGAAGCTCAAGTTATTGAGAAGCCAAAACAACAGATGGGTCATGATGATCACACAGAAACAGCAACAACAACTATACATGGTGCGACAGAGTCTCAAGAAAATCCAGAGAACCAGGTTTAGAACCCAGTGAATTGCAGTTTATTAAGCTGAAATCAATTTTGAGAGAGAGAGAGAGAGAGATTTCTCTTTGGTCCTTAGATTTTGTTTTGGTTGTGTTTTTGGTGTAGTAATGGGTTTTTGATGTAGAGTGTCCAGGAAATGTAAATTTTGATGAGATGAAAATCATGAAAAGAGAATAAGAGGAGAGTTTTTTCTCCTACTAATTTGCTATTCAAAAAACCATCTGTTCTTTAATTAAGTTGGTTTAATTTGTTAAATTTTTTTGCACATCATCAAGGTTTAAGACCTTTCTTTTCTCAAGCTACAGATTTCAATATAAATAAATAAAAAAAAAAAAAAAAAAAAAGGCCATTTGTCTTCTTCTATCTCTTCTACTTTGTTGTTTGCTCATGCATTTACAGTAGATTCTTTTTGCCACTGCCCACTGTCATGATCAAATCCAAAATATTAACATTATTATTCATTTAAAAAAAAAGACACATATATATGCCTATATCTATATGTGGTTATAAACTACAAATGCATTTAAAGGGAATATAATGCTTAAACAAGTAAATATTTATCCAATATTTTACAAGAGAATAAAGTAAAACAAGGAAAGAAATGATGCATATATTCTCCAAGGAACCACCATTCTTCTTTGATGTGATAGCCGGAAACATAGTTTTTTTCTGGTACCGGAGAGACTAGTGGAGTCTTGTCTTTAGGATAATTTTATTTATTTATTAATATAGTTTTTGGAGTGAAGAATCAATTATGTTAGAGAAAAAACATATAACGGTAACACGTGTCCTCATTGATAATGTTATAGTTCTTATTATAAAATTATATTGATTAGATTGTGATACCATCTTGTGATATTATCGTCACATCTAATATTTACTCGCGTGTGAGAGAAAAAATTATATTATCCCAACATATGAAAGTGTTTTGATTTGATACCCAACTACTTGTAAATATTATTAAAGTTAAAGATAAATAAGAAAATTCCATTAAAGATTTTCTCTTTTAGTCCTCCAAGTATAAAATTGTTCACTTTGATCCGCCGATTTAATTTTGTCTCCTTTATTTGAACCAATGGGAAAATATAAAAATCGTAAATACACACTAGTACAAAAATGAAAATTATTTCACAAAATATTCTAATTATCCAATATGTATATTTTTATTATTTATGTATTGAAACATATTAGATAATGCACTACAAAAAATAAATATATATATATATATATTTAACGAAAAAAAATACTGTCACCAAAAAAAATTGGTTATAAGGATTCTTATTCATCACAAAAATCAAACTTGGATGACAAGTTTTTTTTCGCATTCCAAAAATTACATTTTCTTATAATAGTTAGAATATTTCTTACGAGACATGTTGCCTCTTTTTATTTTTTATTTTTGATGATGTGAATTTATTTTTTTCCAACACTCCTAGTGCAAAAAAAAATTAAAAAAATTAAAAAGGAAGACGAAATAAGTTGGGGGATCAAATTGACACTCTTTTTATGTATTGGGGATTAAATTTACACAATTTAAATATTATGGATTAAAATGACACAAATTGCATACTGTAGGAGGTCCGAAATGAACAATAATAATTATATACTTGGAAAGGCAAAACTATGCTAATGAGTTCATAATCTGGGATAACCAGAGAGTGAGTGGTTGGTTGAAGCTGGAGTAAGTGGTCCAAGAAGAGAATGTAGCAATGCAAAAATAGGCAGCATATCCCCCAAATCCCAAAAATAGGTCATATTTATAAGCTTTTCCCTAGTACTAATTTGGCCAAATAGCATAATGATGCGTGTTGTAGGATATTTTATCTTGAACCACTAAGCTTTGGTAGACATGTGTCTCTCTGCATGTACTATTTGTTTGCCATGAACCTCAGCATGTGCCATGTTGTTACGAACCTTAGCAGGTGTCGTTTTTGGTATGAACCGCGAAAGGCGTACCTGCTAGAGTGGCACCTTCTAGGGCGTGGGCCACAACAAGAGTTGTGCCACATACCAAGCCCAAGAGAGCTTCCTTGGTCCTGCTAGTGCAACCAAGACAGATCCATGACCTAGGTAATGGAAACGAAGTCCCTTACTCTCAAGCTGCCCTACTCCCATCGTCACGGGGTTTGTGACGCCCAAATTCTACTCTAAGGGTTGAGATCAAGATAACGTCACTATTGAGTCATTTGGTCAATAACTAAGTAAGATCCTAGGAAAGTTAAAGGAATCAATATAACCTGCTCTCAAAGTCCAACCCCCTTAGATAGTAAAACTATTTTTTTGACAAATTTTAAGAGGTATTGATACAAGGTCTCATAAGTAACGTGAAAATAGGTATAGGTTCACAAAAGATATATATATATATATAAGAGTAAGAAAATAATAATTACAGAGTTACAATTTTAATTACAACACAAAGTTTCATCACTATTACATTCCCAAAAGATGAAAATACAGATGGACTTAAAACAAAACATCTTCTAACTTCGTCTATGATAGCCAATAATCTTTGAAAGTCTCCAGTTCCTCGTAAGCCACGAAATTTTCTTCAACACTTGGCACGAAAAACCATGAGTTTGGAATGCCCAGTAAATGCAGACACACCTCGTCCCTTTTTTCCAGTCCAATACACTTAGAAGAATAGAATTGAATATTTAAGCATGATGAACAAGTAAACAAGTAAGGATTACAATGTTAGGCACTAGAATCTAGAAATTCCCCCAAAGAGATTTCATCCTCCCAGCCATAAGAATCGGACTCAAATTATTTGGTATGCCCCATTTTTTGCTACTTTGCAGACCTTACCTCGGATGTCTACATTGGTTACGTACAGCGTAGCACCAACCGAGGATCTCAAAAGCGATGATAAAAATAAGGGCCTTACCCATTCTCTCCTTATCTGTTCAAGGGTTCCGAAATAATCACTTGTGCAAGACTTTACTTCAAATAGGGAACACGTCTCACCAACCAATTCAATTCAAGCCCAACATTATCTCATAATACTATTCAAATGATCAAAACCTAATTACCACCCCAATTAAGTTTCCCGTTGAGTTAAATGTTTTAAGTTAAAGTTAGAACAAACTATTGAGATAATAATTTCTACATAAGCGTGAGCATCATTAAAGGACTATGGTAAGGAATATAACCATAACATATGAAAATATCATGCCAAGACATAAACAAGTGATAGTAACATGAAATAAAGAGCATGTAATTATTAATAAAAGCACATTTTCAGATTCGGTCCACTTCAAAGATCACAATAAAAGGAACATTTTCAGATTTTTCCCGAACTTGAATTTCCTATAGTTTGTAGAGAATTTTATCTAGTTTCCATAACATTTTTCATAAGTGGAATAGGTTTCCTAGATTTTTAGTTAATTAAGAAATACACCAGCACTGTCCAGGATTGTCGACTGTTACTAAAATCGGATTTTCTCTCAAATTGCTCACTTTTTTTCAATAAAAAAAACTTTTCCTTGAAAGCTAACACAAAGGAAGGTTTTGATATAATAATGAGGTTAAGGATGTTTTTCTGAATTTTTCTAAAATTTTTGAAAGTGGACTAGAAATACTGGTTTTCATGCACAAAACTTGAAACAAGGGAAAAAGTAAGAAAATAAGGTAACCATGGATAATTTTTCACTTCTATTGTGATAAAAGCATGCTAAATAATATATTATAAAATCATAATTTTATATTTACGGTGTGCCTTTGGAAATCATGTGAGATACGAGTAGAAAAAAATAGTTTTGCATCCATTAAGAGAAAATACAACTAAAAGAGGAATCAAAGCTCAACTCATCAAATTTAAACACATGAACATCATAATTTCATAACTGAAATGATACTAAAGGACCTCCAAAATTATGTATTTGAATGAGAAAATTAGAAAAGAGGGTTGTGTCGTGGCTTAATTGAAGCTATGTGAAGTGTTTACACAATTTTTTCCTCTTTTCCTCTCCTTCACTATCAAGGTTCACTCTCTTCCTCTCCTTTCACTCTTCGGGCTGAATGTGTGTGTAGGTGAGTGTATAAGATACGTAAAATGTGGAGGGTGGTGGTGTTTCTATAGAAAAAAAATGGTGCGAATTGTCTAAGATGGCCTTAGTTCCAATTCAATTGAATAGCTCCTTGATTTGGTTTGAATATAATGGAATGAAGGTTATTAGGACCTTAATGGTTAAACATGATCTAGTTAGGCTTAGGTTTAATTTAATTCATGCTAGTTACAAGTACATTAGATATATATCAATAGGGTAAATTACACTGACCTCCCCTGAGGTCTACCTTCGTTACAGAGACCTTCCCTGTAGTTTCAAAAATAACAGTGACCTCCCTTACTTTTGAAAATAATACACAAATTCCCCCTTGCTGTTAGAAGGACGTTAATAAAGTAACAAAAACAGTGACATCAGCCACAATAAACATGCAAATGCCCAAAATACCCTTGTCATCCTTTATAAAACAATACACTCTCTTCTAATTATTTGCCTCCAATTTCCAACACCTGTTAACTTTCCAACACATGTCCCAATTATGAGTGCTTCAGACATATATAAACAAGTTCAAATATCAATGCTTCATAGTTACATTTGATGCTTCATAGTTAGTTGACAGTTACAACCCAAAAGAGTTATAAAAGATTTACATCCCAAAAAGAAGCAATCACTATTTCATAGTTAAGCACTATGCTCCTCATCTATCACTACGTCATAGTTACAAAAGTATGATCAAGATACCCACAACAAAAAAACAAAAGTAGGTGCATCATTCTATAAGCATTATGCACTATGCACTATCTATATATTCTGTATCTGTTCATCGTCACACATATGTACCCAAAAACCATCATTAAGAAGTGAAGTTATCTACAAGAAACAACCAACAAAAAAAAAAAACAAAACAAAACAAAACAAAAACAACTTAGGCTTGAATTTGTACTATGTAAATAAAATCTAAAATCTAAAGTGAAGTTATCTACACTAACCTTATGTTATTGTGACCTGTGTCACACACTGAGTATGTATTGAAAGGCTCCCTTTTGAAATATCCTGAGTTGTAAACCAACGTTAGTACACAAATTGCAAACCAAAATTAGTACATAAATACTTTAGTCAAACAAAAAAAAAAATGCAAAGGCAAAGAAAACAAAAGATGCTTTTATGTGTATTCTCAGTTGAAATACCTCTTCCAGATAAAGTTCTGCCTCTGCCTCTGCCTCTGCCTCTTTCAGATGAAGTACCTCCTCTGCCAGATGAAGCGTCTTCTCTGCCAGATGAAGTGTTGCCTTCTTTGCCAACAAATCTGACTTCTCTCTCAAATGAAGAACCCATGCCTCTGCCAAATGAAGTGTTGCCTCCTCTGCCACCCCTAACTGGACCTCTCTAACATGTCCTCTTATTGTGCCCAAATTCCTTGCACCAATTGCATTTCAAAGTATAAGACCTCTTGGCCTGACTTGTGCATGCTGGAGGCTCATAAGCTGCCCTCTTCTTGGAATTCTTTGGTCTTCCTACCAAAGAGGTGGTGGCTGTAAAGGCTCCTCATCTATCAGTGTCCACATAGTGTGGTCTGATATTGGATGCATAATCCCACCATTGGCTATCAAATATTTTTGCTTTGAGTAATAGGGGTGAATAAAGTGTTCCACATTCATTCTGCAATGTGAGATAGCAGCCATAGCATGCGTGCATGGAATCCCAAAGATCTCCTAATGTTCAAAGTGACATTGGACTGCCATTGCAATACTTTTTGATACCTCATTTGAAACTTGCTCATTAACCTACATCTTATGGTCTCTGACATTGTCAGAATTGGTTTACTTTTGGAAATCCCCAACCAATTATTGAATGATTTTGTATGTTATTTGTGATATGATCATTTCTTATCTTACCATCAAATGCATGCCTAGACCTTACTTCAACAGGAACTTTTGCAGCCATGCATATGCTTCATTTAAGATACCTTGAATGGCCTGTATAGCCTCATCATATGCCCTTTGATTCCAAGCCCTTGCTGTATTCCAAAAGTTCTTCCTCAAGATCACTCTAGGAAATTTAGCTCTGAAGTTGTTAAACAAATGCATACAACACCTTCTATGGCTAGCCTCTGGTAGGATTTCACTCACAATTTTGTCAAGACCCTTTTGTCCATCAGACATGATGGTCCAAGGCCTAGTGGGCAAAGCATCACTCAATATTGTTCTCAAGTGTTCTAGGGAAAATGTCCAACTCTCCTTACATTCACACTCCACTACTCTTACTGCCAGTGGAAACAACCCATTATTCCCATCTAAAGCAACTGCTGAAATTAGCACTCCACCATAAGGACCATTCAAGTGACAACCATCTACCCCTATGAAGAGTCTACATCCATTAACAAACCCTGTTTTCGTTGCCTCAAATGAAATGAATATCATATTAAACATTGGGTTAGAACTGATTGTACTGTCTTCATCTGGTGTGGGTTCATCCTCTGAGATTGGCTTGGGTGGGTTATCATAATTGATCTTCACAAAACTACTAGGATTTGTCTTCTTAATCTCTGTGACATATGTTGCTAGTAGCACATATTGTCTACCATGATTACCCTCCATCTCATCTCTACATCTTTTCTTAGCTCTACACAACTACATCTTTGAAGCATCAATCCCATACATCTAATTCAATTTTCCTTGCATTGTATCCAACCTCGTGTCTGGATTTTCTTTAAAACTGTCACACAATTTTTTGGTTATCCAATCTGAAGTTGCCTCAATATTTTGGTTCAACTTACTGCATGTGTGTTGGGGAACTAGGGTTTTTATCTTGTAAGTTATTCCATCGGGAAGAGGAGATGCATGAATCCTCCAAGGACATCCATCAGCAGCACAGTGGGCAGTTACCCTAGACTTCTCATTTTTGTGCCTCACAATCTTGAAGCTAGTTTCCACTGTATAATCTTTCAGTGCAACTCTGAAGTTGTTTACATCTACAAATATCATCCCCTTTTCCAATACCACTTCCCCTTTTGGATTCAAATATGGCTCTATATCATCATAGGGAGAATGAAACTGTTTTCCCTTGGAATTCCTCCTCTTAGGTCTACAATTAGGTTCATCATCCAAGTCATCATCAATACTAACATCATACACCATTGCATCATCTCCTAATTGATAATCACTAAGTGCACCATCATCTTCACCTAAGCCATCATCTTTACTTAAGACATATTCACTACTTGTGCTATCAGATTCATTTTCAACATCCACATTTTCATTCCAATCTTTGTCTTCATCACTAAACCCAACAAAATCATCCATGTAGTACTTATCATCCCCCTCTACATCACCATCACCATCCTATACTGATTGATCTATTTCTACAGCATCCTCTTCCCTATCATTAACTTGTCTACCCCCAAACCCAATAGAATGAACAACATCTACATACAAATTAATTGTTCTACTCACACTTTGCATGTAAAACATATCTAGTACATCAAGATCGTTTTCTAACATTCTTTTCTTATCAGTACCAAGTATATCATAGTACAAATGAATAGCAAGAGCCTCAACCAAACCTATGTTACTAAGAATTGAATCTTGTATATCCTTCAACAAATCAACACGACAATACATATGAAGATCCACATTGTATACTCTGCCCATTGTACCCTTGTAATGGATGACTAATCAAATAAAGGAAATGTAGCCATAGCTAAAATAGTAATTAAACAGATAACAAAACCCTAAATCAATAAACATTGAACAAAATCTTTAAAAAAAAAAAAAAAATCCTAAATCAATAATGATTCAATAAAATCTAACAAACACCCTTATACTCTAACTATAGTAAGTAATAATGTTTCATAATCCAAAAAATTACAATATTTGATTAAAAACTAATTTAAACAAATAAACATTTAATTTGAACGGATAAACATTTAATTTGAACAATTAAACAAATTGACCCAATTCAATAAATTTTAGCAAAACAGATTCAACTAATTCCAAAGCTAGCATAATTCAACCAGCTAAACAAATTGAGAAAAATGAATAATTCACAATATTAAGTAATAATGTTTAATAATCCAAAAAATTACAATTTTCGTATATATTTTTCATAACATTAAACAGATAATACAACATTGAACAAAATCTATCAACATTGAACAAAATCTAACAAAAACCCTAAATCAATAATAATTCAATAAAATCTAACAAACATTCTTATACTCCAAATCTAGTAAGTAATAATGTTGAATAATCCAAAAAAATTACAATATTTGATTAAAAACTAGAAAAAAAAAAAAAAAAAAAAAAAAAAACCTAAATACCAAAAAATACAACTCTGAAATCATAAAAATTAGTTCAAAATTACACTAACAAAACTCCCAAAAATCTAAAAATTCCTTCATTCGTAAACCCTAAACCCATGTATCGCTTATTTTTTTCAGAAATTTTAATATTGAACAGATTTGTTAGAGAATTTACTTGGAAGCCGTAAATAACAAAACAAACTGATTAAAATCTTTCACATTGTACACTGTGAAAGATAATCAAAGCAGATCTTCGACAAAATCCCTAAGCCATCATCTTCTCTTCCATTCCTTCATTGCTCACTCTTCTCATTCCTTCGATTTTCTAATCGTGAACCCTAGGAAAAAGAATGAATGAGAGGGGTTTTTTATATTAAGGGTCAGTTGTGTCTTTTCACAATATGGTTCAAGGGTATTATGGTCAATTCGGCTGCCAAGTTAATATCGTTCATGCTCTTTTAACAGGGAAGGGGAAATTTGTGTATTATTTTCAAAAGTAGGGGAGGTCAGTGTTATTTTTGAAACTACAGGGGAGGTCCCTGTAATTAAGGTAAACCTCAGGGGAGGTCAGTGTAATTTACCCATATCAATATATATTCAAATTTGTACCTAGGTCAAAAACATACTCCACAATTTTAGGAATGTGTCTCAATTTGTACACTCTAATTGTAGCTGTAGGGGGTGGCTGGCCATGTGAAGTGAATTGGAGGGATTTTTCTTATTTTTTTGGTGTACAAATTGTATCTAATTAGAAGATATTTGTGTACAAAAATTTAAATAACTCTAAAGGAACAAATGTGTATATATATATTGGTACTAGTTTGGGTCAAAATGTAATTTAATTAAAATATAAGGGTTAGGGATTTAATTTATGAATTGTAACATTTATTTAAGTATAATATTTAATTAAATTAGGGTTTGAAATTTCAATTCGGTTAAAGTTTTTTAGCTTCGAATTAAATAGTGAACGTAATGAGAACTGAAAACCTAAGGTCTTGAGTGACCAATCCTTAATTAGAGTTAATCAATTATTATTAGGATATTAGAAATGATTCATAAGTTATCGAGATCGATTAGGGTTCGCACGGTTTCGATCAAGATGCGTTTTTGATTCTAGGGTTAAAATTGTAAATAAACAAGAATTCAAGAGCTTTCATTGAAGTAATTCAAAACCAAGTGGGATTACAAAAGTTAAGGGCCTCACAGGGTTGCAACAGTGCATTAGTATCTCTATGGCCTACTATTAGTTCTAACCAGTGGGCATTGGAGCCTACTATCAGTGCCAAGTCACTTATGCTTCGGACTTGCTATCAAACATAGGTTGGTAATGCTTCGAAGCTTACTATCAGCGCCAAGCATTGGTTTATATTTGCAGAGGAGAGGCCTCTCCCAAAGGCTGTTATCACCTTGTGGAGCCTTTCCTCAAAAGGTAGTTTGTGGAGGTTGTAGTTGCTTTGGCTACTCTTTCCCTCGACAAGTGCATTTTGAGTACTTGTGTACCAAAGGTGGCGCCACAATAATATTCTGGTGGGATGGTAGCGTTGAGGTGGGTTGCCTTAGTAATTGGACAGCGACAAGTAGTACCTCAACAAGTTCCCTTAGGCACTTTCACTGCTGAACGTACATTCGTGTGCAGTGGGTCGGACTTGGTTCAATCTTCTGGTTGACCCACATCCCTTGGGCTTTGGTCCATGCTCATTTAATTATACTTGCTTGTCTAATCGAGGTGATCTCATCAATTAGGTTAGCACTTAAACTTCTATCCCTCTACACATATTTTAGGAACTAAAAGAGTAATTTTTAATTTAATTTTAACATTAACTCCCAACTATAATGGCATCTACAAAGGGAGTTCGGTTGAGGAATCAAATCAAAACATTTTTTTATACATTAGTGACTAAAATCAGACAAAAATCTATATTTTGGGACTAAAGTGACAATTAACCCAAAAATTATTTAATAGGTTTGGTATTTATCTTATGTGATGTGCTACTTCAATTATATAGGGCATGTAATTTTTATTTTTATTTTGTAAGTTTGATATAAAATAATTATGTATCCCCTTAATATAAAATGGGTAGACAATTTACGTAATAATTCAGACTTATCAAATAATTTCTCATTAAGGAGAGAGAAGAGAAAGTATATAATAGAATAAAACTATCATAATCAAATTATATAATTGAGTTAGTGTGATAAAATGATTGTTCATCTAATCTAATATTTACAATGGTGACACCATCTTAAAACTTAATGAGTTGCAAATATAATGACGAAAATCAAATATAACATATAATTAATATAAAGAAATTCTCAAAGTAGAACAAAAAGTTCTAATAAATATATAAGAAATAAAACCCACATGCAGGTTAGGAAATTCAAACTACTAACCTACTAGTTGTTATTCAAATTGTGTAATCGAAACAAAATAAATAGATTCATGATTTATTAAAGTAAATGATAGAATATTAAACAAATCCATATTACATTCTAGAGCATAATACAGAAATACATAACACATAATATGTTGAAAGACGAGGAATGAAACCAAATTCTGTGTGATATCACAGTATCCTTAAAACATATTAGCTGTCTCACCGTGGGTGCGGGAGGAACGTCGACTTTTGTCTCCCATGATAAAATGGCTTAGACCAGCTAATGCAAAAGCACCTTCTGTTAGCTTCGGCGAACCGACAATGGTAGCACTCTCTCACACAAGAAGAATATATTATATGAACAAGCAAACTGACTAGTATATTCTGGAAGCAAAAAATCTGTTACAAAACCAAGAGGGATGAGATGGGTCTCCTTTTATACACCATGGAGGAGAGATAAGAAGCCTCCAACCATGAAATGTGGCATCTAATGCGATGAAGGCTGGCCACTAATGACCATTACTCCTGCAAAACTGCTAGAGTGATGGACCAAAACTGATGGGACAATTATATCTATGAGATATATATTCTGTATATATCTGCAATAGACTTGGCCCAAAAAGTTTAGGTTGGTGGACCACCAATCCGGCCTGTAACGCCCTCAAAATAAATCCATAAATCATACATTCTTAACATGCTTAGATATAAAAGAATAAAGCATAATTACATATCATCAGAGTATTCATTACAAAATGTATTACATGTTGACAACAAAAGTAAATGCCCTATAGGCTTACAACTTTCCAAGTCAACACTTGGTTACAAAAGAGAGTACTAACTCTTCACAAAATAAGCCATTGGCTTGATATACATGTAATACAACCAAAAATAACAAAAAAAGTCCAACAGCCTCAAGCCTCCCAAGCTACGTCCTTGGAGGTGGCATACTACCTGTACCTGAAAATGATGTCCCATATAGGGTAAGTCAACGTCCAGTAGAGATATGCTAAACATAATATGAGCAATAACTAAAACATTAGCATTTGACAGATGTTTAACTGTCATGAATAAATTTATAACCCATTTCAATTACATGACAAAAGTATCTATGTTTCATTTCATTTTCAATACTTATCCAATTTCTCAATTCATAATTCTGGCTCAGAACCTGGCCATATACTTTAAATGAGAATATATCTCATATCAATAACTCTTCCATTTCAACAATTTTAAATGAGATAACAACTCATATCAAAACACTTCCATAAGCCACAATAGATACACAGATTCGCTGTATCAATAACACATAAAACACTTCCATACTTCACAAATGATACACAGATTTGTTGTATCAATAATTTAATAGATACACGTATTTGCTGTATCAATGGAGTCCATCCCCTATCTCCTCCCACATAATATCCGGTTTAGGAGTCCATCCCCTATCTTTCCCTAAACCATGGAGTACATCCCCTATCTCCTCCCACACAATACAATGTATATAAACACATATCATATTCATAATCAATCAATACATAAATTCAATGTATTATTCCAACCGTCATATTCGATGACATATTCAATTGATTAGTTTTAGTTTCCCTAATCATCATGCATTGTCTACAACAATCAAGACTATCCTCCACTGATAGCCCAAAGCAGTTATTTCTAAACAGATAATAAATGCCTCAACAGATATAAAATCTCAACATTTTCAAAGTGAGCGATTAATAAACCCAACTCCACCATTTTAACTCATAATGAGCCAATTCCATTATTTCCAACTCAATTTCACATTTCCATAACAATTGTTATTAATTACACTAATGACCCAAATATACCCAAACATGACATTTTTTCCCTTTTTCTCAATATTGACCCAAAGGCTCAAATATTAACACAACATCAACAATCTTCTTTTAAGACCCAAAATATACATATATGAGTCAAAACAACAAAATCCCTCTTTTGAAAATAACACATTTCAAACCCTAACTTTCGAAATCAACCCATCTATACAAATAACTCAATGTCTATGTTAAAGCACATACAAATGAGTATGAATCCCAACCTCAAGAGGTGAAACCCAATGGAGAAGATGGAGAAATCTCGAAATGCTCCAAACCAAGAAATTTTCGGATCAAAAGATAGCCCTCAACGATCAACACACTTTTTACAAAGACACCAAGGGAGTGAATCACTCTAGCTAGATCAAACCCTAGAGAGAAGGGAGATTCTAGAGAGAGGAGCTCTCAAAATCGGTTTTGGGAAAGTAAGAGAGAGAAAGGGAGATGAAAAAGTGATCTAAAAAGGTGAAATCCCGACATGTTATACCAGTCGCCCCGCTCGAGCGTGGAAACCCCCGCTCGAGCGTCAGACACAGACTCACGCTCGAGCGTAAAAAGCGCCGCTCGAGCGTCGATTGCACACTTCCAGAAGTTTTGCAGACATGGTCCCCGCTCGAGCATCAAACTCGCCGCTCGAGTGGAGGAACAAAATCAAAGGGTCACGCTCGAGCGTCAAAATTCTAGCTCGAGCGTCTGAAGACCTGTAGACAAAAGTACTGGGAGATGGAAAATCACGCTCGAGCGTCAAAACTCCCGCTCGAGCGGAGAAACAACAACGAAGGTCCCGCTCGAGTGTCAAAAGCCCCGCTCGAGCGTGAAGGCCAAATTCTGGACATCAACCAATGGTTCCAAAGCACAACCAACCTATTTTCAAACCTGCCCAACATAACCCAAGACTCAAATACAAGGAGTAAAGGAAGGAAATAAGAATGAGACAACAACACAACCACGGAACCAAGTCTGGAATACAATACACAAAGGAAAGGAAAACCCGGATCGTTATACGGCCCAGCCCAAACCTAACCCATTCCCTCAAGCCCAAGCCCAAGCCCAAGCCCAAGCCCAAGCCCAAGATCCAAGATCCAAGATCCACAGACCCAAACCCGCCCACGCATGGCAATTTTGCCATAACCAATTTGGACCATAGTCTTGGCCCAAGCATATCCTTGAAACATCCATAACTCTCTTCCTTCAGAAAATTTGGATGCCCCAAATGGCTCATGCCCTTCTTATAATCTTGAGGCTTAAATACCCATCAAAGTTTTCCTCCACAATCAGTGTAGGATACACAATTCTCAAAACCTCATTTATGAAGTCATCTTCATGAGACAATTTCTCATTCAATTTTTAATGGTTGTTGGTCATTATTTTTATGGTATAAAGACCTTGTTACCAAAAATCTAAATTCATTTAATCCCACCTCAACCAATAGTTGGGACCTACTTTAAATTAACATTAAAGTCACCAAAAACCATTTTTTCCAACAATAGTAAATTGCAAAAGTTCTTACTAATCAAATTAGTCCGGTTAATTAAATGAAAATAAAGTTCACCTAACATTTTTTCTTATTAATTTAACCGTATAATTTCATAATGAACTTCTTATTAATAAATAACACCATTATATAATATTATTTTTAGACTAGTGTTATAAAAAAATTAACATATAAATAAATAAATAAATTTTTTTACAAATTTTTTTGTGACCTACGAAGTTAATTGGTAGCTTTGGCCTATTGCACTCATCTTTTTTCCTATTAAAATAAGAAACTATTAAATTTTATTATTTTAACTAATAAAGTTCATGTAGAGACACCACGTGTACTTGCTTATGGAACTAGCTTATTTGGCATAATTTGCTTTAGCATATTTTTTTTTTATCTTTTTATTTTATTTAGGTCATATTAGTTTTCTATCATTTTACACATCTTTTTATAGAAACTAGAAAAAAATTCACTTATTACATGTCATATCAAGGAAATGTTCCGGTGTGCAATACACATCCTATGCAATCTTATCACAAAACTACGTAAGTTTTTTACATAAGTGATCTCACAAAAATGCGTAAATTAAACACAAATTAGCATAAATTTATAAAAATTTAAGACTTACACAAATTTGTATTCAACTTTTACATTTTATGCAATCACTAACATAAATTCGTGAAATTTTACTTAAATTTGTGGTACTGTTACACACAGTGTGCATTAAAGATCAAAGATTTTCCGTCATTTATTAATTTATAATAAAATTCAAAAAGTATGTATATATATTTTTATTATTTAAATATTCAAGGTTGTTTTGGAAAGAGATTTTTTTAATAACTTTATAACTTTTTTATGAAAGAATAACATCAATAAGTCTATGGTCTCAGATTAATTCACCCAAAAAATTCCGAGTGGGTGATTAAATAATAGAGATTAATTTATATTGTGTAAAATTTATGTGTACAATAAATTTAAATCATAAAATAAAAATTTTGAATAACTTCTAAATTAATAAAGGAAAATTCGTAGTATTACTGTTTAACACGGTGTGAAAATAAGCCTCAAATGTTTACTAGTTGAAAGAGAAATTGATGAGGTGAGTTTGATGGTTTTGTTATGCAGCGATGCGAAACCACGTACCACTCAGGAAGTTGCTCACGTTAATTTATTGAGGCAAATTATACTCGTAGTTTTTATATTTTATTGCTTATGTTATTTAAATTTTTATAATTTTAATTAATTTAATTTTAACTCTTAATTTTAATTTTATATTAATTTGATTTAATTGATAATATTGTTTAAATTTTTATAGAAAATTTTTACTGAATTAATTAAAATTAAATCACTGAATTGGTCAAGTTTATAATTTTATTTCTAAAAGTATGACGCGTATCATTCATGTGAATTAATTAAACCAATTTGAGACAAAGTCAAATATTCATAATAAAAAATCGATCCAATTGAAATTACAGAGACTAACAGTTTTGCCCAAATTATTGCAACTTTTTTTAAAAGGTAAATTACACCCACCTCCTATGAAGTTTGAAAAAAATAAAATTACTTTCACAGTTTTAACATAATTCCATTACTCTATTAATATTTTAATTCACAAAATATTTAGATAATTTTTTATTAGTAATTCGTGAATCATATGGATGAAAAGTTGATGTTGTCATATCTTGTCAACTAAATTATATATTTAAATTTATTTATTTCAATATCAATCCATCATCTATAATAATTTTGATTGTTTTAACTTTACTAAAAAAAATTTAGCGTAATTGTGTCAAATTTATAAGACTAACTATATTTTATTCAAAATTTAGAAAAAAGTGAGTGTAATTTGCTCTCCAATAAAATGTAAGTTTGAATGACATGTCAAATAAGTTGTCAAAATATAACATTGAAGCAAAATGTCAAATTTTAGTTGGAGTTTGAAAGGCCTTTCTCTTTTATAACACATTTGATTTAATATTTTTGTGAAAAATATGGGTAGTGTTTGCTAAAATTTGGGGGGAAAATGATATACATACATAAAATGATATAGAAATGTTGTACATAAATATATATAATTTATAAAAGTATATATATATTATAAGAATAATGTGATAATATTATTTTACTAAATAAATATCATTTTTGTATGTATTTTATTCTAAAATAAATGATGTATATTAAGGCATCGTTTGGGAACAGGCTAATTTAGTAACTTTTTGGCTATTTGGCTAAAATATGAGCTTAAAAAAACTAGCATGTTTGGGATGACTTTTTGACTTTGTACGAAAAGATGTGCAAAAAGTAGAGAGAAAAGAGAACATTTGACTTTTTGGTATGGGTTGTTGGCTTTTTGACTAATTTAGTAACTTTTTGACTTTTTGACTAAAAAGTTCGGTTGCCAAACGAGGCCTAAGTCACATCATTATGTCTATGAAATTTTATATAAATTTTTTATGCATAAAAATTTTATAATAGATGGCACTAATGCAATGGTCCCTCCTAATCTACTGGCTATGCCAAGTTTTAATTGACATTTGGTCTTCTTCTCTATCACTAATGATGGGACATCTTCCATTGTTTGCACCAATATGCACTGAAGGCTTTTAAAAGGAATAAAGGCTAATAAATAGATGATAAAGTTTGTCTATTAATTTTAAAATGAAAGCAAGAATATTTAAATGGGTGGAGAGTCAGCTTAGATACCATAAAAAAGAATGTTATTCACTAATTAAGGTAATGACAACAAAAAGTGAGAAAAAAATTAAGGTATTGTTGGATTCACTAGAATGAGAGGGGAATAAAAATGAATAGTCATTCATTAATTTATTTTTTAAAATGATCATTTACTTATAATAATAAATGATGATTTAATTTATAATATTTTTTATATCATTTTTTTAAGAAGCAAACATGAAAATGACATTCTGACAAAATAATCATTACATTTCTATTCATTCTAATTAATCGAACACTAACCAAGAGTTTATTAGCTATTTTAAAAAGTCACTGATTAATTGATATATAAAAAATAAAATAAAATAAAATAAAAAGGACAAAATGACAATAAAAACATAGAAATTACAAAGAAAGACAGAAAGAGATGAAAGAACATATAATGCTCCTTAGGCGGCCCCTCAATCCTAGAGTTCTGTCTCTACCCTTGATTATGATGTCACAGTTTGATCGAGTTTGAGTTGACGGTTGAATCGGTGACCCATTCACCCAGTTTATTTTTCAGTTCATTCCTCAATCCTATTTTTAAAACATTTGTTGAAAACCTTATATGGTTTATATAATAGTATATATTAAGTTCCATTTGTGGTTTCAAGGCATCAATTACTCTTTCAAGTGTGTTATTTACTTATGTGCACATGTGAACTGTCTCAAAAAAGCTTTTGATATTTGCACGCTCGTTTGAGAGTATATAAAATTTTAAATGTTTTGATATACTTAAGGCTTGTTTTGAGAACGATCTATTTTAATCAAAACGTTAAGAGTGAAGATCCTCTGTGGTGCTACTTATGTTGTGCAATCAGTAGTTCTTTAGCTGAGAGCACGCTGATAAGTGCTTGAATGTTTGCATTTAACCTAAAGGGCACTTGTTAACCCTTGAATTCTAATTAGTTGATGTGTTCTAATGCATTTTTGTTCTTTGTAGGTATTCGAGCTCATCATGCTAAATGACTATCAATTTGGAGCTTTTGAGAGCTTGAGGAACCATGCATTGAAGTCCAAATCAAGTTAAAGAAAAAAAAGTGCTTAAAGTTGAAAAAGAGCAAGCAAGCCTCCCTTTTGTGCTCGAGCATAGGGTTTAAGTGCTTGAGCACTTAAGTTGCAGAAGGAAAAATATTATGCGCTTGGGTACTGGAGCACAGACGCAATGTGCTCGAGCACAACCTATTACGAATTTTACCTAATTTTAGGATTATGTTCAAGACAAAAGGGGGGGCTGGCTTCTTTTGAAAGTGACTTTCGAAAACTTGATTTTGAGAAGAGAACGAGAGGAGAAAAAGGGATTCAAGAAAGGAGCAAAGATTGGAAGATGGAATCATCACTCAACATGGAGATTTCTTCTATAATCATGATCGGCTAAACTCTCCATCTTAGGGTTTGATGAAACCCAATCAAGTAACTAGGATTTTATATTCCTTCTTGAGATTGATGTAATATGATGATGATTGTATAACTTTTTTAGAGGTTTTATGCAAACAAGTTCTTTATTCAACTTTATATGTATTTAATTTCTGTGATATTAAATACATAGTCATACAATAGTGATTCTTGTGAATATATTGAAATTGTTGGATAAGTCATACCTAGGGAAGACAAGGCGTGCCTATGACTGTAGTTTAGTGTAAACGCTTTGTGCCGACTGATGATGATTCATGCTCGTAGTTTGAACATATGAATTTTCTTGGCGATGTTATTGGGTCTTGTAGTCACAATACATTATTATCATCATAATACTGATTTCTCTTGAAATGAATTAATAAGCCATAGTTAGGAGATTGGTGGTGAATTCAATCACCCTAAGACCTTCTCTTTCAACTTTAATCCTAATTTTACATTGCTTTATATTATTTAAGCTCTCAATTAATTTAGTTTCTTTCATCTAAAATCCTTGTTGAATTAATTTAGAATTGATTTCTAAAATTCATAGTAACTTTGCAGTTCATGTGGATTGATACCTGCATGTAGTCACTATTCTACAGATTCGTGCTATTGTGTTGTTTACAAATATTAAAATTTCTTTGCTACATCAAAGTAAGTCATCAATTTTTGGCGCCGTTGCCGGAGATTGATTACGGTTATTACAGTTTCAGAAATTGAATTCCATTTTAGTTTATTTTTATTTATTTATTTTTATTATTTTTTTTATCACTCGATTTCTTCTTTGCAGATGTAATAGAAGTGAAAGTGTGAAAATTCAGTGTGCAATAACTAAGGAGGAAACAAAAAAAATTCAAGGAAAAAAAAAAGAGCATAAGGCTATTTGAAAAAATTCTTTCTTGCCCTTTTATTTGTATTATATTGTTACATTGGTGTTACGTTGGGTTGGGTTTTCTATTTTATGTTTGGGCGTCACTCGTGTCAACCAGACCTAAAAGATTTAGACCCTGAGATATAGCGGACTATTAAGTATTTTCGTGCATTATCCATTACACCTAGAGTTGTAGGAACACCCTCACCTCTAAAAATGGCTGAGCGAGAGCAAAGACCCCAACCAATTAAGTCCCATTTTACTCCGCCAGTGCTCACCAACCCATTTTATCTCCAGTTGCCTGCCATGACAGTTAAAATTGAGATAAAACCCCAGCTCATTTAGATTCTCCTATCTTTTCACGGGTTGTGTAATGATGACTCTTATAAACATCTTAGTGAGTTCTTGGAGATTGGCACTACAGTTAGAGTGCAACAATTCACAGATGATGCCTTCTAGTTGCGCCTATTTCCTTTCACACTGAATGGTAGAGCCAAACAATGGTTCAATTCCTTAGAGACTAATTTTATTACAACTTCGGAGCAATTTCAGCAAAAGATTCTCAAGAAATACTTTCCTAGTAAGACAAACCAAGTGAGGCGAGCTATTACAAGTTTCGCCTAACTTGATGGCGAGCAGTTCCATTAAACTTGGGAAAGATTTTGGGTTACTATCAGGAAATGTCCCCATCATGATGTGGCCAAGTGGCAATTAGTCCAATCTTTCTATGATGGTATATCCAAGAGAAATCATCAAATGGTTAATGCTTCCTATGGAGGGACGTTTCTTAATAAAACTAAAAATGAGGCATGGGAACTTTTTCAAACCCTTTGTGAAAATCCCTTGCAACATGCCACAACTAGTCGTGTTGCACCACTCATTTTAATTGGAAATTCCAAGAGAGGTGGTATGTATGAGGTTGGACATTATGTATATGTTCAGGACCAAGTCACAGCTTTGTCTAGGAAGATAGACCAAGTTCTAGCTATAGGGCAAATACTAGTCCAATCTTTCACTTTTCAAGAGGAGTGTGCCCTTTGTGCATGCCCAACTCACTTTGTAAGTGAATGCCCCTTAGCCCCTTCTAAAATTTGTGCAAGAGCAGGTTAATGCTCTACAATGGTTCTCCAAATTGGAAAATGATTCTTATTCAAACACTTACAACCCTAGATGGAGAAATCATCCAAATTTCTCATAAAGGTCTCAAGCTCCAAATAACTCTTTCTTGTCAAATCTAAGGCAAAATGTGCCTAAGTCTTTCTGCCATCCCCAGCAACAATATCAACATCCTCCGCCACCTCAAAGAAACACAACTTTTAAGGAAAGGTTTTAAGTGCACTTCAAACTTTAGAAGCTAACAATCAGGTGAATAGTCAGTTGTTGCATTCACACACACAATCCATTGTAAAGCTAGAGACCCAATTGGGGCAACTAGCTCAAATAGTAATCAAGAGAGATGAGGGACGTTTACCAAGTTAGCCAGTGAATAATCGTAGGGGCCAATATGGGGTAGACCCTACCAACCCTATTGAGAAATACCATGAACAGGCCAAAGCAATCACGACCCTTAGGAGTGGGAGGGTGGTAGACAACAAGGTAGAGTTTTGGAGAGAAGGTGAGTCTAGGAATGACCCCATGCATAGTGGGGTCACAAGGGAGAGTGTGTCAAAGAGGGATTCTCAACCCTCAAGTGTCCTAGTGAGTCCACCAATAGTACCTTATGTGCCCCATTCCCTACTTGCTTAGAAGACTCTTTTTTCCTTTTGGAAGGAAGGGTACTAAGATGGAAGAGACTCTAGAAAATTTCAAGCAAGTTAAAATCAACCTCCCATTGCTTGACGCCATCAAACAAGTCCCTTCATACACCAAATTTCTCAAGAACCTTTGCACCCAAAAGATAAAATCTAGAGCACATGTGTATAATAAAGTCCTACTCACTGAGTAAGTCAATTCTATTATCCAACATAATACTCCATCAAAGTTCAAAGATCCTAGTGCCTTTACCATCTCATGTTTCATAGGAAGTCATTCCATAAATCGAGCACTCTAGGACTTAGGAGCAAGTGTTAATCTTTTACCTTACTCAGTATATGAGCAATTGGGATTGGGAGAGTTAAAGCCCACAACGGTATCCTTGCAGTTAGCTGATAGATCAAATAAGATACCGCATGGATTGATAGAGGATGTTTTAGTGAAGGTAGATAAGTTGAACTTTCCTATGGATTTTCTTGTTCTTGACATGAAACCAGTACACAATCCTAACAAACAAATTCCTATCATCTTAGGTCGTCCTTTCTTAGCTACGGCTAATGCATGCATCAACTGTATGACTGGGGTGATGGATGTATCATTTGGGAATATGAATGTTAAGCTAAATGTGTTTCATGACTCCGATCAACCCCCAATGAAGGAGTGTTCCTTGGTAGATGTGGTAGAAGATTTAGTAGAAAAAACATCTCTACCATTGCTAGTGCACCCATTCATCCTTCGATTAAGACTCCACCCTAAATTAAGCGAGAGCAGTTTTCAATACCGTTTGAAAATGATTTCTTAGGGCCTGGTGCTTGTGGTCCAATGCACATATATTGAAAGAATGTGCAAGTAGTTAGTTGGCCCAGAGAGGATGGGCTAAGTGGACTTGGGCCTAATGTGAAATGAGGAATTGGTTGATTAATTGTGGTTCATTGCATCCAACTGAAGACATTAAATTTAGCTCTTTTCGAGAGGAAACTCGAGCTTTTCAGTGTGTTTTTCATTCTTGTGTTGTGTCTAGGAGACTTTAAATCCTATAAAGGTGTAAGTCCTTTGGTGTTTGTAGTGCCTGAATGGCATCAGACGGTTTGGTATAGCCATATAACTGTGTTTATAGTGAGTTCCTAGGAGACCAACTATAATGGCAAAAAGTAGAGTTCGAACAGATAAGCTTAGAACGCAAATGTTTGGAAATTCCAAGACTAAAGTCTGGTTTCAAATCCCAGAGGTATGGAGATTGCTTCAAAACATCCTCAGCTTAAAATCTATATAGCAGCCCCATAAATTGTGGTAGCTTTTGAAGAAGTTTATCAACTATCCATCTTGATTCAAAACCAACACATTACATCAGTACTTATACAAATGAACAGCTGTACTTAACTAACTAACCACTGTATTAACTAACTAAGCATACACTAACAAACTAACCACTCTTCTAACAAACTCTGTTATACAACTATACAATACTATACAATGTAACTAACATACAACACTCAAGTTACACTTGCACTAGCTTAGAATGATCATCTAATGATATATCTTTATCAGGCCCCCTCAAACTCAAGGGAGCAGAGGCAACATTGAGTTTGGAAGTGAGAAAAGAAAATCGAGAAGTAGACAATGGTTTAGTAAAAATATCAGCAAGCTGTGAGGCAGTAGGAACATGACGCAGAAGCAATTTATGAGCTTGAACCTTGTCACGAACAAAGTGGCAGTCCACTTCTATATGCTTAGACCTGGTATGAAACACAGGGTTGGCAACCAAAACGAGGGTAGATTGACTATCACACCAGACAACTGGAAGAGAAGACTGAGGGATGGAAAAATCTTGAAGCAACATTTGAAGCCAAGTGAGTTCTGCAGTGGTGTTAGCCAGCGAACGATATTCAGCTTCAGTAGAAGATCTAGAAACTGTGGGCTGTTTCTTGGAAGACCAAAATATGAGATTGTCACCCAAAAAGATACAATAGCCGAAGGTGGAGCGCATGTCAATATGATCTCCAGCCCAATTGGAATCAGTATAAGCATGAAGCTGAAAAGAGCCAGGAGTGAAAAGAAGACCATGAGATAAAGATCCTTTAATATAGCGCAAAATTCTTTTGACAGCAGAAAAATTGCCAACTGTTGGAGAATGCATGAACTGACAAGCTTGATTGACTGCATAGGACAGCTCAGGTCTAGTGATAGTAAGATACTGAAGGCCACCCACAATACTTCGATACAAAAAGGGATGAGGACAAGGCAAAGAATCAGAAGCAGTCAAGGAAGGCTTGGAAGAAACAGGTATAGAGCAAGGTTTACACCCAATCATGCCAGCCTTAAAAAGCAAATCAGAGGCATATTTGTGTTGATTAAGAAAGAAACCATTACAGTGAGACTGGACAGAGATGCCAAGAAAATAAGAAAGGGCACCTAATTCCTTCATGGAAAAGGCAAGATGCATATGAGATAAAAGAGTTTGGATGTAGGCAACATTGGTACCAGTTAGAAGGATGTCATCAACATATATCAAACTGAAGGTAAGAGAGGAAGAGGTTTTGTGAACAAACAAGAGGTATCACACTTACTATTAGTAAAGCCTTGAGAAAGAAGAAAAGAGGAAAAAGTGGAATACCAAGCTCGAGGAGCTTGTTTCAAGCCACAGAGGGCTTTATGAAGCTTACAAACCAAAGAAGGATGAGAGGGATCAACAAAGCCTAGGGGTTGTTCCATATAAACCTCTTCTTCAAGCTTGCCATGTAAGAATGCATTGGAGATGTCCAATTGTTTAATGGGCCAATGATGATGCAAGGTTAAGCAAAGAAAAATTCGAATTGTAGGTTGCTTAGCAACAGGACTGAAGGTGTCCTGAAAATCAACTCCATATTGTTGAAGAAAACCTTTGGCCACAAGGCGAGCTTTGTGACAAGCCACAGTACCATCTGAATTTTTCTTGATCTTAAAAACCCATTTGCATCCAATAGCTTGTTTAGAAGAAGGAAGGGAAACCAAAGACCGAGTGCCTTGGTGTTGAAGAGCAGAATATTCCTCTATCATAGCCTGAAACCATATGGGAGAAGCAAGAGCAGATGAAGTAAAAAGAGGCTCAGTGGACCCATTAGTGGTCTGAACAGTGAAAGTTGGATGCTTAGTTTTAGATCTGGTTTGCATACAATGAGTATTGATGGTGGGAGGAAGAAGAGGAAGAGGAATAGAAATAGAAGTAATAGGTGTAGGAGGAACAAGTGGTATAGGAGGCAGAACAGAAATAGGCTGGACTGAAACAGCAGTAGGAGAAGCTGTAGCAGCAGCAGGTTGAACTGGAGCAGCAGCAGGAGAAGCTGCAGCAATAGCAGGGGAAACAGAAACAGATTAAGCTGAAGAAGATTGATTCAGAGCAGGAGAAGACTGAGCTGGTGAAGGCTGAACTAAAGCAAGCTGGGCTAGAATAGGTTAAGTTGAAGGAGCTGAAGCAGATTGACCTGAAGTAGAAGGAGCTGAAGCAGACTGAACTGAAGCAGAAGAACTGGGCTGCAGGGGAGACTAAGGGAGAGAAGTAATGAACCAAAATAAATTCTGCAATACAGGTAAAGAAGAAGGGATAGACACAGATGTAGAAGAAGCAAAGGGAAAAATATTTTCTTCAAATCTGACATGCCTAGAAAGAATGATATGACCAGTGAGAGGATTCAAACACCTGTAACCTTTAAATGCAGGATGATATCCAAGAAAAACATGAGGGGCAAATTTAGGAGATAATTTATGAGATGAATAAGGCTGAAGCCACGGAAAACACAAACAACCAAAGACTTTAAGTAAGGAATAGTCAGGTGGCCTTTGAAACAATTTCTCAAAAGGAGAACAATTAGAAATAGCCATACTAGGTAGCCTATTAATCAGAAAAGTAGCAGCAGCTTCAGCATCAAACCAGTAAGTGGTAAGGCAGATTGATGTAATAAAGCTATGGCAGTTTCAATAATATGGAGATGATTACGTTCTGTTACACCATTTTGTGATGGTATATGAGGACAAGAAGACTGATGAAGAATACCATGTATAATCATGAAGCTATGTATAGAATGATTTTGAAATTCACCACCTCCATCAGATCTCAAAACTTTAAGAGGATAGCCAAATTGTTTTTCAACAAACATTTTAAACTCAGTAAATTTGACATACACCTCACTTTTGTAAGCTAAGGGATAAAGCCAAGTAAAGCGACTAAAATCATCAACAAACACAACATAATATTTGTAATTAGAGGTAGCACAAGAAAAGGGTCCCCATACATCAGTGTGAATTAAAGCAAGAGGTTGATTAACAGTAGAATTGGACAGTTTAAATGGTAGTCTATGAGATTTAGACATAGCACAATCAATACAAGAGATGGGAGTCTTATTATTATTATTTAAGAACAAGTGCTTCTGTAGTAAATGAAATTTAAAAGCAGAAAGATGTCCCAATCTCTTGTGCCAAGTATCAACAGATGCAGTAGCATTAACAGTGGAACTATGGAAAGCAAGATGAGAAGCAGATGGTGAGACATGAGATGATAGAACAGGAAAATGATACAGGCCATTAGCATGATAGCCTTTATGAAGAATGGCCTTAGAATGATTGTCCTGAATGGAAAAAGAAGACTGATCAAATATAACAGAACAATTGTTATCTTTAGCTAGTTGATGAACAGACAGAAGAAATATTAGGCACTCACAAGACCTTATTCAACCGAAAAGAGTGTTAAGGAGTAAGTAAAATACCTTGACCAGTATGAGTAATGGGAAGAGAAGAGCCATTACCAATGGTGACTTGTTCTGGACCAGAATATGGCTGATAAGAATGCAGGTGATGAAGATCCTGAGAGATGTGATCAGATGCAGCTGAATCAAGAAACCAAGGACTTGAACATTAAGAGGCTTCATTAGTAGCAGATGCAACAAAAGCTCTAGATGTATAAGGAGCAGAAGAAGAACTGTTGTGCGGCTGTGGCTGAAAGGTAGATGATGGAGAAAATGGTTGAATTGAGCATCGAACCGATGCCAACATTCCAAAGCCGAATGATTGGGTTTTCCACAAATCTAACAGATTAAGCCAGAATGAGGCCTACTGCAACCTGGAAAATATGAAGATCTGCCACGATAAGAAGAAGTAGAGTTTGATCTCCCAAACTGAGATCGATTGCCTCTGAAAAATCCTCGAGAATCATTTCGTGAACCACCTCTTCCATGATAGGCTTGGAAACCTCTTGAGGAATTAGGTTCTTTGACTGTAGTATATGCAACAGTTAGATCAGATGGCTGTTTGGCCTTTGCTTCAATATGTAAGGCTTCAGAACAGAGTAGAGAAGACAGCTCTGCCATTGAAATACTCTCTGCTCGAGTGCGAATAGCTGTCTTCATAGCATCATACTCACTCAAAAGTCCATTCAATGTGATGAGCACCACATCCTCATCATCAACAGTAGAAGATGCAAGGCTTAATTGATCTACAAGATTTTTAATCTGATGGAGATAGGTCTCCATAGATTCATTCTTCTTTGAAATTGAATTCAGTCTATTTTTGAGTTGATGAATATGTGAACGAGACAATGATGTAAATCTTTTGTCAAGAAATTGCCAAACCTGAGCACTGGTTTGAAGATGATTCACAGATATGAATATTGCAGGAGATAGTGTGGCACAACTAAGCAGGTGCGCATCTAACAGCCTCCATTGAATTGCTTCAGGATTCGGAACTTCAACACCAGATGAATTCTAGATTTTCTCATCAGGACATGGAAAGGATCCATCAACAATGTTTAAGAGATCTGTTGCTCTAGGGATATTCTGCATTTGTCCTTTCCAAACAATGAAGTTCGTACCATCTAACTTCACTATAACAAGTGAACTAAGATTCGAGAGCAATACACTCAGATTTGAAGAAATCAGAGGTGTTGTAGATGATGATGCCATTGTTGCTCGTTGGAGCTTATCAGGCTCTGATACCATAAAGAAGTTTATCAACTATCCATCTTGATTCAAAACCAACACATTACAGCAATACTTATACAAATAAGCAGTTGTACTTAACTAACCAACCACTGTACTAACTAACTAACTATACACTAACAAACTAACCAGTCTTCTAACAAACTCTGTTATACAACTATACAATACTATACAATGTAACTAACACACATCACTCAAGTTACACTTGCACTAGCTTAGCATGATCATCTGATGATATATCTTTATCAGCTTTTAGGGCCCAATTCAGGATACCAAATCAACCTGGTCTGTCACTCTGTTGGAGAGTAAGGAAAGTTGCAAATATAGTTAGGAAGAAAAATAGTACTCGTGGATTTTACGAGAAAATTGGTTTATTATTAGGTTGTTGGAGTTTTCTATGTTTTTATTTTTTATTTTTTTTTTCTTGTTAGGATTAGAAATCACTTCGTCGTGTGCTCGAGCTTGCTGGCTGTGGATGTGATCAAGCATAGGCTCAACTCATTGTAAGCAATCATTGGTTCATCTATGCTCAAGCATAAGTTACTTATGCTCAAGCACAGCGTCGCCTCTTCTTGAGCACCAAATTCATGTGTTCAAGCATAGGATCTCATGAATTCCCAAAATGCTACTACATTAGTTTGCTCAAGCACAAGTCACTTGTGCTCAAGCACAACATCTCATAAAGCCCCAAAAGGTTACTGCATCTCTTTGTTCAAGCACAAATCACTTGTGCTCGAGCACACCATTTTCTTTTATTTAAAAAAATTAAAAAAAAAATTATTTTTATTTTTTAATTTATTTATTTACTTTTACTTATTTCTTTTATTTAAAATAAATAATTTTTTTTTCTTTCTTATCTTTTGCTTTTCTTTTCTTTTTTTTTTCATTCAAAAAAAAACATTTTACATTTTTTAATTATTTTAATATTTTTTTATCCAATTTTTTTTTAAAATTTTTTCCTTCTTACTCCAAGGAGTTTTAATTTTTTTTATTATTATTATTTTTTTCCTTTATTTATTATTTTATTTTTTTCTTTTTCTTTTTATGTTCTTTACCTTATCTTGGTAGCCCTTATGCATTGCTTTGTGTATCTCTTTTGTGGGCTTCCTTGTGCAAGTATACCTTTGTTTCTATGTTGGGACATGTCTTTGCCGCCTTTATTTGCTTATGTGTACTTGTTGATTCTTCGAGGTGATCTCTCCATCATTCTTGTCATGTTAATTTTGTTTTACCTCGTTATGGACAATGTGGACTTTAAGTTGGGGGGAGAGGATTTAATTTCTTTGTTGAACATATGATATACTCCATAAGTTGTGCAATGAATAGAATGAGTCAAGGCTGTGCATTGTTGTCATCATATGAACATAGTTGAATGTTTCTGAACCGTTGATTTAACTAGGGTCCTCTTGTGCTCATTTTAGAGTTGGATTGATATTGTGGATATTGTGGATATTGTGACTCACATGCTTAGATTGATAGGCATTTTGACTTGATAATCTGGAGGATGATAGTAGAGACTAGTAACCCATGTGTAATGTCTTCTATTTGAAGGGTTATTTTGCATATATTTACTCCATGAATTTGTTGTTGGTGCACTAAGTTGTTGTTGGTCTCATTGTTGCTTCATATTGGTTGAATGCTAAGAATAATCACTTTCATTCACACTTGACCAGTTTTGTTCACTTTATTGATTAGAGAATGGTATTTAATTCTGTGGGATGAAACTAGGTCATTTTTGCTACTTTGAAACTCTTCTTTTTTTCTTTTTTTTTTGTGCGTGTGTGTGTGTGTGTGTTCACTCCAATCGCTTACTACCTTTCGAAGCCAAGTTGAGCCTTCATGCCAAACCCATTTCTTGTTATACTTGTACATTCTGAGAATTAGTTGACAATCATCAAGGGAAACAAGGTGTTGGACTTGGGAAATAAAGTAGGTGAGAGAGTATGAGCTGTTTTGTTATTTGTTTTTGTATTCCAAAAAAGAAAAAAGAATAAAAAATAAAATTCTTTTTCTTTTCCTTTTAACGTGTTCAAATAAAAGTGTGCTTGAAGGTTATCAGTGGATGTAACAGAGTTAGAAGTGGAGATAGGGAAGTGGTGAAGTGATTCGAACAAAAAAAAAAATAAAGGGTTAAGATGGTTTTAAACCTCTTACCTCTATGAATGTTCAGATTGTCACTTGTCAAATCCCGTTACTGTCTTTCATGACCTTTACCGATATAACAACCAAATGAAAGCCCTAGCCGGCCCCAGAGTAGTATTGTTTGATGGTTGAAGAGGCGAACAAAAGTGATAGTGTGTTAGTGCTTAGTTGATTTTGCTTAGTATTTGGCATTCATTCCATGAGGCTATCTATTTTGTTATGAGTAGCATTTGTTGATATTTGCATGTCAGATTATTTGCCTTTGCTACACATTGATCCACTCCACATGAGTGAGCATAAATATGTGCCAATCTCCTAGAGCCTCTATTGTTGAGTGATCTACTTTGTCTGAATGAAATTCAAGTCTAAGTGTTCTTGAGATTTGAGTATTGCAGTTGCACTATCTGCTTATTTGTCCTTATCTGATTATGAGCACTTGGGGATTAACTGGTTGGCTAGCAATAATTTTGTATTGGCTAGGTTGATTGTGATTCCAGTAATGCATATATTTGTGTTCTTGTGTTCATTGCATTGGACTATTGGAGAATACAGATTCCAAGTTAGGGGGAGAGCTAATGTTTGTGAGTATCATTTCTGGAAACCCTCATATGATTATAACTCGTCCACTAGGGGTAACCTAGTGGCTCAAAGCCTTGTTGCATGTGGTAAATGCAATCGTGAGTCCTACGAAAATGATTTTTTGAGTTGTCTGTTGTAATTAATTACAGTTTGTTTGTTTATTTGTTTTATTTATTTATTTTCTTTATTCTCTTTGCTTCACTCGAGGACTAACAAAGTATAAGTTGGGGGGTGTGATAAGTGCTTGAATGTTTACATTTAAGCCCCCTAAATGGCACTTCTTAATCCTTAAATTCTAATTATTTGATGTGTTCTAATGTATTTTTGTTCTTTGTAGGTATTCAAGCTCATGATGCTAAATGACTATCAATTTGGAGCTTTTCAAAGCTTGAGGAAACATGCATTGATGTCCAAATCAAGTTAAGGAAAAAAAATGTTGAAAGTTGAAAAAGAGCAAGCAAGTCTCCCTTTTGTGCTCGAGTACAAAGCTTAAGTGCTTGAGCACTTGAGTTGCTAAAGGAAAAATATTATACGCCTGTGTGCCCGAGCGTAGACGCAATGTGCTTGAGCACAGCCTATTTCAAATTTTACCTAATTTTAGAGTTATGTTCAAGACAAAAAGGGGGGCTGACTTCTTTTGAAAGTGACTTTTGAAAACTTGATTTTGAGAAGAGAACAAGAGAAGAAAAAGGGATTCAAGAATGAAATCAAGAGCGGAGCAAAGATTGGAAGATGGAATCATCACTCAACATGGAGATTTCTTCTACAATCATGATTGACTAAACTCTCCATCTTAGGGTTTGATGAAACCCTAATCAAGTGACTAAGATTTTATATTCTTTCTTGAGATTGATATGATTGTATAACCTTTTCAGAGTTTTTATGCAAACAAGTTTTATTCAACTTTATATGTATTTAATTTTTGTGATATTAAATACATATTTATACAATGGTGGTTCTTGTGCATATATTGAAATTGTCAGCTGAGTCATATCTAGGGAAGACAAAGCATGCCTATGACCGTAGTTTAGCGTAGACGCTTTGTGCTAACCGTTGATGATTCATGCATGTAGTTTGAACGTATGAATTTTCTTAGCAATGTTATTGGGTCTTGAAGTCACAATACATCATTATCATCAACAATACTAATTTCTCTGGAAGTGAATTAATAAGCCCTAGTTACGTGATTGGTGGAGAATTCAATCACCCTAGGACCTTCTTTTTCAATTTTAATCCTAATTTTACAATGCTTTAGATTATTTAAGCTCTCAAATAATTTAGTTTCTTTCATCTAAAATCCTTATTGAATTAATTTAGAATTGGTTTATGAAATTCATTGTAACTTTACAATCCCTGTGGATCGATACCCACATTTAGTCACTATTTTATAGATTTGTGCTATTGTGAGATTTACAAATATTAAAATTGTTTTTGCTACATCAAAGTAAGCCATCATGCGCCACACCAAAAGTGAGTTAAATGGAGGGTTTTTGGTTTTGTTTTTCTTCTTTCTCTTACTCACTGGTAGGGCTGAGCATAAAAATTGGAAGGAAAAAAAAATCATAAACCGGTCTGGTACAGACCAAACTGCACGATTTGGTTTAGTTTTCTCAATGCACGATTCAGTTTTGGTTTTTGAAATAAGCGAATTGTATTTCATGGTTCAGTCCGTGATTTTATAGTTGCAAATCCAGTTGGAACCAAACCGTTATATATACAATTTGTTACCGAATGTAAATACTAAAATATTTTATTAGTAAAAAATATATATATATATAAATTATAACTCTCTACTATTATAAGTATATTTTTATATGGTGATAAAACTAGTTTTAAACAATCATGTAAACAATTCATAGGGTTTTTTTTTTTTTTTATCGGGAAGAAAATTTTCATTGCAAAATCGATAAAAGATCGAATAAATCAGATACACAGTACCACAAAATCTCAAAAAGAGATTAACAACCTCCATAGAATGAAGAATCTAAGCCTCCGTAAAGATGGAGAAAAGACCTCCACAAAAAAGGGAAATAAACCTCCACACAAAAAAGATTATTACATTAACAAACCAAAAATTAAGAAAGTCAAACACAAAAAAATACCATATCCAAGTTGCCACTACACTCATCAAAAACTCCACTGCTCTATAGCCTTCAATTTGGAATCTGAAGACCCTACTTTCGTTGGTCAAGATATAACATTGAAGTTGCAGTGGTCGCCTAGGGTGAAACAAACAAGTTATCCAGCATTGGCCTTCGAACTATGAAGAAATTTGAAGCCAAATCTTAAAGTTTTGAGCTCAAGAGTAGAAAAGGTAAAGTTGTGATGACCAGACTAGTGAGGCTAAACATCAAAGGAGGATCGGAGGAATGGGAAAGAAGAGGAGAAGGAGATCGGAGAAATGTGGAACACCACCGCCGTCTCTCGCTCCCCTAATGGGAAATACTAAAGAGAAAAATAAGAGAGATTTTTAGGATTTTGCCTCATCACACAAACCCTATGATCACTATATAACATCAATTCATAGGTTGTGAATAATATTTTGTAATCTTGTTGTGAATAATAATGATATTTTTAAAATCTGTAGTTTCAAACCAAACCAAACCAAACCGTGGTTTAGTGGTTGAGTTTGGATTGGTTCCAAGATTTTCATGGATTGGTTTGATTCCAAATTTGATGGAATTGTAAATAATGAATTGGTCTTGGTTTGCGGCTAAATCGAACCAATTTGAACCATGTTCACCCCTACTTGCACCTTTGATGTAGGAGATGTGATATGTTTTATGTTTATGTTTTTTTTTTTTTTTTAAAGATCTAAAAGGTTTTCCCCCAAAGGTGAAGGAAGAAGGTAGGGTTTGCTATGTTTTGTTGTTCTCCCAAAATGTGAAGAAAGAAGTTTAGAGTTTACTGTTTTCTTTCTTTTTTTTCTTACTTTCTTTTTATTTTCTATTTTTTTTTTCTTTTAGAGACCCACAATCCTAGCCATTCACTCATCTCACTTTTGACATGACATACTCTGAACGAAAACACTATAGATTGCACTACACAAGTACTACAGAGGATCTTCACTCAAAAGTAAAAAGTAACTACAAAAAAATTATTTTTTTTTTTGACTTTTTTACACGATTTTTTATAAAAAAAAGTAAAACAAAAAATCAATTAAGATAGTTAATTCTCGAAATAACCCTCAGTTAAAGTCAAAGCGGGGGTTAATACTTCTTGTCCCTAGACCTTGGTTAGAGGTGTAAATTTGACCCAGCCCGGTCCATATCGACTCTCACCAAAATTCGAGCAGGGTCGATGGGCCTAGGCTTGAACAACTTTTTTATTATTTTTTTATTTTTTCTATCAAAATTTTATTAATTTCCACTAAAAAAGACACTGGGCCTCGGGTGGGCTGGGACATGGGCCGGGCCTTGAGTTGGCCTTAAGAGGGCCGATGGGCTGGGGTCAGGCGGGCAGGCCCACAGGCCAGTCCGAATTTCAAAATGATGGCCCAATCTCAGGCCCAGGCCTAGGGTCTCGGGCTGAGCTCGGGCCGGGTCCACCCTAGACTGCGGCAGGTTTCGGGCCACTCACAGACCGCAGGTCATTTTTACACTCCTAACCTTGATCCACCCAAAAAAAAACTAATATATGGGAATAGGTGTAAATAGGGGTGAGTCGACCTGCGGAAAATTATCCACCTTTTTTTTTTCTTTTCCTTTTTTGGGAACTAAAATAACCATCCTTATTTCTAGCAAATTAGAAACAAACTGCCAAATGAGCATTTTTTTTTTCCACATTAATTTGTTCTATTCTAACTTAATAATAAACCATCTCAATTTCAGTTGAGCAAACTTCTGCTGAGGCTACATATAGGTAATCTTAATAAGAGACCATCTACTTGGCATTAGGCAATTGCCTCCGTTGTTTAGTATGAAGATGATAAAATAAAGGAAAGAGAAAAATTATATATAATTTTTATGTGTTTCTCTAGCATGAAGGTGGTGAAAAATAAAATAAAATAAAAATAAAAATAAAAAAGAAGAAGAAGTTAATTTTCGTATACAATTCATATTAACGAATAACTAACTTTCTAATTTCTTACAAATTACATGAGAAAATAAAAAAAAACTTGAATGTATCTATGTAAGGAGTTATTTATACTTAAAATTCCAACTTTTTCTATCCTTGTTTTTTTTTTTTTTTTTTGGTTGCAAAATTTTCATCTTAATTAAATACTTGTAAAAATATATATTTTCTTTTCTATTTCTTTTTTTTTTTAACTTCATTTTCTATTACTTTCACTCTTACTTTCCATTAAATTTTCTTTTTAATCAAACAAACTAGGGTAAATTGCAAACAGCCCCTGAGATTTACTTAAATTACAAATTACCCCTGTGATTTTAGAAATTATATTATGCCCCCAAAGGTTTCTAATTTCATAATAAATAGGTCTTTTTATTATTAAATCATCAAGTTAATTAACAGTTTTTAATAATGTTAAAATTTTATTTCAATTAATAATTCAAATAATTTTATTATTGTGCAGGTGAACAGTTAGAAATTTCACTTTTTCAATTAATTTAAATAAAAAATTCTGACAGGGAGATATTTGTAATTTTTCAAACTACAGGGAATAATTCGTATTTTAAATAAATCTCAGGAAGTGTATTTGTAATTTACCCAATAAACTATTAGTAGAAGGAAAACTCTACTATTAAAAAAAAATTATTACAATAGTATGGCAATACTATTTTCATCAATATGTTGAATAAAATAAAAGTCATCTTCACGGGTATTTTTTTTTAAAGTAAAAAATTCGTATTGAATCATATTATTCTATATAAATTTTTTATTTGTGTATCATTATTCTTACTAAAAATACACGCCTACTATACATATATATATATTTTATTTTATTTTTTGATCGGCACACCTACTATATCTTTCACATAACTTTTGTTTTAGACCAATCCATGAAACAAAATCACATATGGCATTCAGGACTTCCTTTGAAAAAAATAAAATAAAATAGAATTTCAATCGAAAGATTTAAAAGTAGAAGAGGTGTCAACTAAAAAGAAAAATTTAGACTAATTTTTAGATATGGATGTACGAGACTTTTTTCACAAAGAGTCTGCAGGCTAGGTTTCGTTTGCCAAGTGACTTTTTTAGTAAAAAATTACTAAAAAAATTAAAAAGTCAACAACCTATATCAAAAAGTTTCTCTCTACTTTTTACATATCTTTTTGTAAAAAATCAAAAAACCATCCTAAACATACTAATTTTTTTACATTATATTTTAGTTAAAAAACTAAAAAATTACTAAAAAAATATGTTCTCAAACGAGACCTTATCTCACATGAAGAGAAAAAAATTTGCTCTACATACTCAACCTCTCAATGCCATTAATAAGAAGTGCAACTTATACAATCCGAACAACCTTAGTCTGGCTTAAAAAAATTTTAAAATTTGGACTAAAATTTATCTTCATGAATTAAATTTAAATATGGCTCGAGCAAGAATTTTCACAACCCAAGCAACACGAATAACCCAATTATTAATATATATATATATATAAATTATATATAATAAACTTGAAATATTATAAATTTTGTATTATTTTGTCAATGTTTGAATTAAATCATATTGCAATGTGACATTATATTGTTGGGGTTGGGTACACAACTCATACTAATTTTCTTATCATACTTGTATTTATATTTTTTGCAATATTTTTTCTTTCTATTTTCAAAATGTGAGGTACAATAGTTTAGGACAACCAAAAATGAATGTTTATGTTTGAATTTGGTCAACCCGAGCCAAGCTCGAATTCCTTGTGTTAAACATAGGCTTCACCTTGGACAAAAAGTTCAAGCAAATGTCATGCTCGAACTCAGATTCAAACAGATCCCTCTACATTTCGAGTTGAGTTTGGACAGACTTAGCCTATCGAAACCCACTCGGGTTGCTGTCCTAGCCTTAATGCATATCTAGGGATTACCATAAGAAAGTAAACCTCATAAATGAAAAGTGCACATTTAGAGGCCAACTAAACAGATGTTTAAACTGCATATACAACATTCTTTATTTGGTACAACATATACAACATTCAAAGTGGAAACATAGTCTTCACAATTTTAAGCATGCACATTTCTAGCTAGCTACAATATCGGATACAATTCTATCCTAATGGCACAATGTGAAGTACACATTATAGCAACCAAAAAAGTCAATGCCCGCATAGCTAGGAGAATATTCTTAACCAGAGTGACCACTACGAGAAGATGCCGAAGATGCCGGTTGACTGGCCGAGAAACGTACAACAACAACAGTAATGTTATCTGCACTACCTCTCTGACATGCTTCCTCCATCAGCTTATTTGCCGCCTCCTCTGGCTCTTGGATCGGTTTAACCATTGCAACAGCCTCCTGTGAAAAGGGGTACATTACGTTGTACAAGGTTCAAAGTGGCAAACAAAGCACCCTTTATTTGACTTAAAACAGGTACTGATCTTCGAAAGAAGGTTCAGAACAAGTAACCCATTAATTTGATGAACAGGAAATAAAAGGCTAGATCAAATTGTACTAAAAAAATTTATACGGCAGATTGCAAATCAAATACTTCTAGTAAGAGAATGAGAAAGGAAAATTAGCAAACCTCATTCGTTACAACATCCCATAGTCCATCACTTGCGAGAATAAGAAACTCAAGAGAGCTATCAACCTTCTCCTCCTGCATTTTTAGTTAAGAAGTTAACAGTCAAATATGCCAAATACAAAATGGTGATAGAAGTTAAGAAGTAAGAAAGAAGAAAGAATGAGAGCTGCTCTCTAAAGAAAACACCAGTCTCCATCATAAATTGTATTTCAATTAGGGATTTCTCATCAACTTGGCCACCAATGGAAAACAAAAACGTCTATGTAAACAAAGCTCTTAAAAATGTGATGTTTACCACAAACGGATAGGTTCCTATGTGAAATTCTCCATATTTTAGGACTTCTACTCTTCTCAGGCCTCATTTGGGAACATACTTTTTTAGCGATTTTTTGGCTAAAATATGAGATGAAAAAAACTAATATATTTGGAATGGCTAAAATGTGATCAAGCATGTTTTTTAAAATGTTCATTATTCACTTGTGCATTCAATATCAACACTCAAACCAGACCTGAATATCTGGATCAGCAACAACATATTGCTTCAAAAGCCGATCACCAAATGCACGAGAAACAGCAAGTACACCTCCGACTCTCCATGTTCCTATTGACAAAAATTCCAGTCATGCTTTGCCAGCAGTTTACTTAAGCGAATTAGAATAGACAGCAGATATAACTAATCATACGATGCTTTACCTGCCCACATCACAAAACCTCCAGCATCTTCAATCCGTTGTCGCTCATCAGTTTGGTCAGGCTTGTGATCTCGAGAAACAGCAATAGCTGCAGGAAATAACAGAGCACTGCTAAGTTCTAACATACAGCTGATCAGGGGAACCAGCAAGAAGCATAGAAAAAAAAACATACTTCAAAAATTGTTTTGACACAACAATGAATAACCATTACATTGTCATAGAAAGCCACATGCATCAACCATGTATTTTCTGCCTGAAAAATCATCTTGTTTAAAAGGCTTGATCAAATGTACTAAACAGTTGAACACTTCTTAAAAAGCTGCTCTAATATAAGATAGCTGGTCTATCAGAACCACTACCAAAAAGATGGCATAACACAATCTCCTTAATTTCCAGGAAATCATCCATCAAGATTCTATTAACATCAGGCCACTGGGTAAAAAATTAAAAAAAAAAAAAAGGAAAAAAAGGAGAGAAGAATCTTCTGAATCGTACCATTTCCCCCCTTGCAAATAACAGCTCTGGAATCCCCAACATTTGCAACCAGTAAACGATCACCAACAAGGATGGCAGTGGAAGCAGTTGATCCAGCATCTCTGTTCTGATTATTTTCTGATTTCAGAAATTCCGAGTCTGTATGATTGTATGCATCAGCTGCAAAAAGGAAGAAATCCACAAGATATAACAGAAATTAATTGAATAAGCAATTTGTACAGTGTCAGGAAAGCAAATCATATTTTACTCCAAAATAAATGGCTAACCTATAGCACATTTGGTATCAGAAATGAACTTTGGATGACTGATGAGGTTACTGAAAAGATTTTGTTTAACATATTCTGCAGCTCGAGCTCCCCCATGACCTGAAACAACCATAGAAAACAAATACATAACATAATAAGAGGTATATAATGAACTTAGCATGCATATCAAAGTCTCCCATTTCAGATTTTAATGAAAGATGAGAATACAAACCAAATAAAGGTGCATGATGATGCAGAGAAAGTCACTTAACTTTGCATCAACTAAAAACTAAATGATACCTAATGCCTAAATTTCAGATAAATAAAGAAAAATGGATAATATGCACCCCAAAAAATGAATAAAATTAAAACACTCCAGCAAAATGAAACAACAAAAAAAATCTTCTGAAAAAATGAATGCTATGACGAGTGTAAAAATTCTAAAAATTCATTCTGTGACTCTGTCAGAATCATTCATGTTGGAAAAGATTTAGTAAATCATCAATAAGTAACTTATGAGTGGGCATATTCATATGTAGCAAACATAATTACTATGCATTAATAACATTGTTTTTTATGGAAACCAAGGTTATGCAGAGAGCCACCAAGAAAACTAGAGAGAGTGTGTCATGTACCATCAAAGACTCCAAAGAGACCAACTATCTCTCCATCTACACCATCTATTCTTGTCTCATAAAAATCCTCCATTGAAGACCTTTTCCCAGGAGAGCTTGCATACCCATAGCTGAACTTTGCATTTTGACTGTAATCAGGTCCCAAAAAAATTAAACTTATTGTCAACCAACCATCAACACAGATACAGACTAAAATTTCTATCAAGCTTTCATGACATAACAAACAATTGATGATGTTTTAAACTTTTAATTGAATAGTGATACACAGTTGTACAATGTAGTTTTCCTATAACACTTCCCATACTCATGTAACTATTAATCATGTACAATGTAGTTTTCCTATAACATAGTATTCTTCCTCATACTATTCATGACTAGTATTCTTCCTCGTACTATTCAACAAATAATCATGACTGACATACTAGAAATTACAAACAGCCAGAGATCAATGTCCGAACTTATCTCCAGATATCATCATTTATATTGAGAAAAGATGTTATATGTGGTCAGGTCTTCTGCGTTGTATATTTTATTTTTAACTTGACCTATTTTAAATGTTAAAAAAATAAAAAAAATAAAATAAAATAAAGGAAAGGTCAAAGTTTCATCAAATTCCCAAATGAAGATGCATCTTCAAAACTCATCATCCTGCATCTTCACATTGATGATTATGAATGGTGCAAACAATAACCAAGATATAAACTATTTAATGAGAACTAATTCCATGCATTTGCTTTTAGTGAGAGGAAAACACAACTTAAATATTCTGAAACGACAAATCCAAGACATGCCAAAAAGTGATCATTGCGTTGGAATACTAGCCACATGGATGGATATGAAATAAAAATGGCAGCAATAGAGTTCAAGTGAGAGGAATGAAGTAGGAAAAGTGCATTAGGATGCTCTGTGATACCAGACACCTATCAGAGAAAAGTAAGAAAGTTTCAAAGGTCAAAATGCTGTGTCAAGTAATCAATGAAAAGTCCATAAATGTGTCTAAAATGAAAATATTGAAATGGGTAAGTTAGTGACAAGACAAAAAAGCAAGGAACAAGAAACTAATGCATCTGTGAGAAGTCAGGTACCAATATGTAGAAAATATATGTTTTGACTAACGCTCTGTTTGGTAGTGGCTTGACTTTTCACCTTTTTCAATTAAAAATCCCAAAATAGCCAAGTCCTTTTGACTTTAAAAAATTCATATATTTGGACCTTTAGCTGGCTGAACTGCTGATGCTAACAATTTACCTATATGACTATAAGACCCTCAACTATATACCACAATTCATGGGTAATTATTATGGTAAGGCTAAGACAGTCATTTTGCCAATTAAAAGGCCAAGAAGTCAAATGGGTTAGTAAATGTCGGTGGCTTTTTGGTTTTGGCTATTTTGTTGACTGGTTTAAGCCAAAAGGTCAGGTTTTAAGGCTGTACCAAACAAAGCCATGAATAGGTCGGACAAACAGAATTAAGGTAATGAAAAGACAAGAAGAGGACAGGGGAAGAAGGAAACATGAGTTTAAGCTATAGAAGAATATTGATTTGCAAAAAGTAAGTAGGCATTGATTTACAAAAAATAATTAAGGTAGCAGGCCCTATGGAGTTGGCACAAAAAAGCTTTCTGCGAATGAAAAAGCAGTCAGTCTATAATTTCTATAAATTGACAACCACATTGGATGACAATGGAAAAGCATTTGTTGTTTCAGGCTTAAGAAGAAGTAAACTGTTTGACTGTAGCTTTTAAGAAGGATTTGTAGTCTACTAGATTCAAACATGTTCTTCGATGTCCATTTTTGTTGTAGAAATAAGCAAACAACATGAAACACAAAGAACCAAGAAGTTACAGCATTGGTCATGGATTAGTAGTGATAGAGCATAAAGTTCCCCAGCACATCGATACATGAAAGAAGACAGAAATAAAATAAAAAAAAGCCAAAATAATGAAAGAGAAAAAAATTAGGATACATAATATATAGGGTTAATTACACAAAAAACCCCAGGGTTTTGCACATTTTTCATTTTAAACCCCAGGTTTTCAATTTCGACATATTAAACCCCAAGTTTTCATTTTAAAAAATTAGGATACATAATATATAGGGTTAATCCATCTCTGTCATATTGAACTAACAGAAATCTGGGAAAAATTTCAAATTCAAACCCACATGTTCAAGCACTTATCTCCCCCGTCGTAACTCCGTTTCACCTCATTTTCGCATCGTTGGATTCACCTCATGGCCTAATTTTGATTCCACCCCTCGTACGCCATGTTTCACCTCTTTTTGCATGCTGTCGAAACTCCCCAAATTGGCAATAAGATTTTTCTCTCTTTTTTTTTTTTTTTTTCTTTCTTCTTCTATTTTCTATCTCCATGCTTCTTTCTTCCTTTCCACAATTATTCTCTCTTTCCTCTTCCTTCATGGCCCTTCCACCGAGCTCGTGGTGGCAATCGAACCTCCGATAGTGGCAGTGCGGTCAAGTATAAAGGTATATGACTTACAAGAAGGGAAAGAAACGTAAGGGTGGTGGAAGGGCCATGAAATAAGAGGAAAAAAGAGAGTAATTGTGGAAAGGAAGGAGGAAGGAAGAAGTATGGAGATAGAAGATAGAGGAAAAATCAAAAAAAAAAAAAAAAAGAAGAAAAAGAAAGAAAGAAAATCTTATTTGTGGCCAACTTTTGGAGCTCCAACGACATGCAAAAAGATGTGGAACAAGGCATATGAGGGGTGGAATGAAAACTAGGCCATGAGATAAATCCAACGATGTGAAAATGAGGCAAAACAGAGTTACGACGAGTGAGATACAAGTGCTCGAACATGTGGGTTTGAATCTGAAAATTTTGCCCCGAATAGAGAAAAAAAATATTTTTGGCCAACTTCCGGAGCTTCAACGGCATGCAAAAAGATATGGAACAAGGCATATGAGGGTTGGAATGAAAACTAAACCATGAGGTGAATCCAATGACATGAAAATGAGACGAAACAAAGTTACGATAAGAGAGATACAAGTGCTTGAACATGTGAGTTTGAATCTGAAATTTTGCTCAAATTTCTGTTAGTTCAATATGACGGAGATGGATCGGAGGGAGGGGGGCAAATTGAACCACAGGTGAAAGGATAAGGTTTAATTTGTTGAAATTGAAAACCTAGTGTTTAAAGTGAAAAAAGCGCAAAACCCTCATATGCAAGGACAACACACAAGTAAAATTTGAGAATTCAAATATAACCAATAAGTAAGTATTGGAACATAAGAAGCACATGCACTTCTAAGAAGGTGACGTATCTGTGTGAGACATGGGGACGGAGGGAAAAAAGACCAAGGGAGCACGTGCCCCTCCTCAATTTTTTGTAATTACACTAGTACCTTTATATTTGTAAAGTATTTTTGTTTAACTCTAAAAAATTATAATTGTGCCTACCCTAATTTATTTAAAATCCTTTAAAAATTAATATTTAAAAGCCCTTCTTAATTGGAAAAAGATTGAGACCCACAATTTAAATCTCACAATTACTCATAATGACATGTCAAATTATGTATCAACTTTTCATTTGTTACGATTGCATAAGAACTCTGAATTCAGAAATTACTCTCTCTCTTTTCTCTATTTGATCTTACTTTTCTTGTTAGGGAAATTACATATGTGATTCTTGTAGATTGTCCATTCTGTCAATTTGATTCGATAGTTCCAATTATATCAATTTTGTCCTTTAATTTGTCACATTATGTTAATTTAATACAATTAGTAATGCCCATTAACAAATTGAACATAAATTAAGAAAAAATTGGTCCATTCACTCTTCTCAAAGTGATTGAGGGATTGATATATGATTTGAAATACGTAAACCATGCGTGTAATTTGCATGTCAATAATGGTAAAACACCATATTTTTAATTTTTTATACCATATTTGAAGTATCATGTGAGTTGTCACCACTAGATTGGTTAAATGGGTCACATCACTTATGTTTGTGTACACATCCCATTTTGACCGACCTTAAGACTTAGGTATTTTGGATGCTCCCCGATGATAAAACTATTACATTTCCAATGCTTTAGTGAGTTTGGGCTTGAGCCTGCTGGACCATTTCCATCCTCTAAGCCCATTTTTCCCACAAAAAAAAAAAAAAAAACTATTTTACTTGGTTAAAATTGCATTTTCAATTATCTTTTCAAAAGGAGACGAGATATATATATTCAATTAATTTCAAATTGTCAATTTTCCAATGAAGAACTCGTTTTATGATATATATATAAAAAAAAAAAAAAGTTAATTTGGAGTTAATTAGACCTATAAAGGTAATAAAATCATTTGAAAGTCAAAATTGTTGATTGGAGCATTGTGGGCTTGTTGGCTAGCCCACGTGCGGCTGCACATCCTAAGTCAACCCGCAAGTCCATACCTGCGGCCGCATTATGAGGTTATGGCTACACATTGTCCTCATGCGGCCGCACGTGCATGATAGTGTGCACAAATTCAATTTTTAGAAGATTTTGCTACCTATTTTAGTGTATTGTGCCTCAAGGCTGTGTATATACAGATTAGGGTTTCGACCTAATGTGTATCTACTTGTCCCCCAAGCCTCCTAAGGCTATAAAGAATTTTCAAGCAAACCCACTCTCTCTCTCTCACACACATTTTTTTCCATTCCGAAATTTAATTCAATTTCAGCAAGAGAAACAGTGCTCTTTGCACACCAAAAGTGAAGCAAATTAAAGAAAACAACCTCCAAAACCTGAGAGGCGCATTTAAGCCTCCATCTTTGCTAGTTTCTCGCGTTTTCTTCGGTTTGACTTAACAAACAAATTGGTTAGTTCCCCTTTAATCTTTTATTTACTGTTTTTAATCATGTTTTACCTCTTTGATAATGGTTAAGGTAGTATTCACGCACATGTCATCATGTAGAGTAGATTATACTATTATTTTATCAAGTTTACGACTTATTCGCATTGTATCATTAGTTTAGGTTGAATATCATGCATACTCATACATATAGGCCCGGTTACATGCCATTTATTCATGTATTTCACCGCTGCGTTTTTCTATTTTAGATGCTCTATTTGTTTAATCCATGAGTTTATTGCATATATGTCATATTGAGTGCTTTCTGGGGCTTTAGGATTTCATATTATGTATGTTTGGATTAGTTGTTATAGCATCTAGGATCATGCATTTAGATTAATGTTCTTCTTTTTCTTCCATGTTCTTGAGTGCATGTTCTTCATCCTTAGCATATTGCATTAAATTATTTACCATATTTTACATATTCAATATGATTGCATGTTTGGAAGATTTGCTTGCTATATCTGATTATTTGATATAAATTGCATGTTCGGAGGTCATATCTTTCTAATTAGGATATTTGCTATATTTGTTTTCAAAAAAATTTATCTTGAAAAATTATCTCATTTTGTGGGAAGATTTCCCCAAATCAAATCTTTACAAATATGCAAGTATCTAAATTATAATGATATGATCTATATTGTATGCATCACATGGATGGTAGGTTTAGTTTAAGGGATTAGGTGAAATTAAATGAGTGTGTGAAATCAAAGAAGAAAATAAATCTCATAAAAAATAAAAAATAAAAAATAAAAAGAGAATTAGTAGAGGTCAATCAATTGATTAGGCGAAAGGGCGCTTACATTAATGACCTTTCCCTTCTGTATCTAAACTCCCGAACCATGATTTTTCGTTGTAACAGATTAGTGGCCTAAATTAACTTGAAGTTAGGTTTCCTAGTTTTCCCTAAAAATTAGCTGGTGATTCCAATCTTTTGTAAATCAGTCTTTATTTGACAATTTGTGGGCTAAATCAATTTGTGGAATAAAATACAATATATTGCCAATTTGGACCTCAATGATTCACATACCTAAAAGGGTCAAATCCAATGTGTGGGTGAACCAAAATGTGTGGTATCCACAAATTTTTTACAATGTAGTGTTGTGAACTTTATGGTAAACTAAATGTAATATAAAAATGTAGTCCTTATAGTATTTTTATTTGCACTTTTGTATTTTTGCAAAGTAATTTTTGTAATAAATATTTATGTTTTATGTTCACTACAAATTTAAAAAATTCATATTATATTATTGTTGTTAATTATTGAATTTTTTTATTTCAAATTTGTGATTAACAAGTGCCCCTCCTAAAGTAATTTGCAGGCTCCGCCACTAGTCAAACACATGTTGAATACTTCCCAACACGTGCCAGACACATCTAAAAGTGTCTTATTTATTTATTTTTTAAAAGAATTTAGACTCGTACATGCATCAAACACTAGAGTGATACACGCACTCATTGCTTAGACAAACATAAAACCAAGGTTCTTAAAATCGGGATCGTAGATTGGATCTTTAGGAGGGACTCGCAGATTGAATCGTAGAATCGGATCAAAGATCGTAAGATTCTACTTTCAATACAAAATAAAATGAAAAATTATCGATAATGATAATATATGTTACATAATTTTAAAATGATTAAACAAAAACAATAAATTTGAAATAAATGTTTTGTTTTATTCTTTATCATTTGAAATGTTATCGTACATACTAGGCATAATTCATGATAAACGTTTAACCACCTATTTGCATTGAATGTGATCTATATAGATGAATAAGTTTCACTTTTGGAGTTATAAATCACAAAGCCTTGTAAATTTCACAATTGCTAACAGACTTGGGGTCTCAGTTGGGACAACTGCAACATGATAAAACCCTCATGAGAGGGAGTGGTTTATCTCAACCAATGAAGTAGAAGACTTCGGGTTAATATGGTGGTGGACTTAAAATACGCTGATGGACTACCATAAGAGTCACATCATATAAAACCTATTGTCTACTTTGGTGTGAATCTCATAGTGCCCAATGTAATAGACTCTTAATCCTAGGAAAAAAAAATTTGTTGGACTCAAGTTTCTAGCTGAAGTCAATTTGATTTACCGTGTCAGGTTTCATTACTTGGCCAATACCTCAGTATTTTAGGTGATTAAGGTTAGGGTTATGGGAACATTCTTTTCAAGATCAAATGCACCCTTTGTGTAAAACAAAGTTCGGACAAGTGGCCGTCTCCTTTTTTTTTATGTCAAGTTAGCTGCTAATTTCATAGTTGTTGGCCCCTATCTAATATGAAGTTGTTTCCTAGCCCCTTGTCCATCCTAATATTAAGTCAATCTCAATAATCCCAATTGTCTCACTCATTCTATTGCCCTGCCCAAGTAGAAGAAATGTCTTCCTAAATCTGTCATATCTATAGCAGTCTAATAAGAGCTTAATCCCCGAGGAAGTTTAGTTCAGTAGAGTGTTCTTTTGAGTTAGTTCACTTGTTTAGTCACTTAGACCTAGGCCTAGTCATTCTTATGAATTGGTCATGAGAATATGCGGTGACTAAAGTGTGATGGACTAGTACTCAATGTAAATAAGTTAACTTTTGTGAGATATAAATTTATATTTATTCCATTGCTACTTCTGGACATAGGTTGGCGAAGGGGTTGTATTGCGATATTGTGGCCTAGGCTATTACTAATAATAATAATGTTTTTTAAGAGCTATAGTACAATTGAAATCATTTAGCTAAGTTAATTGCAATTAATTGGTAGTCTTTATCATTATCAGATTACAAAATATAGAGCCAATTCGAGCTAGACTTTCGAGTGGCCTAAGAGTCTCAATCCAAGCCTATAGGGAAAGGCCAAGTGCCTATAGAGGCACTATATGGCCGGCCAAGGAGTATTATTTCAACACTCGAGTTCTTTTTTTTTTTTTGGCTATATTGTGAGAGTAGAGAAAGAAAGAAGGATCCCGCCATCGCACGTTGGTTTAATTCTTAAAGGACATTGAATTGAAGTCTCCTACATGTGCAAGGACAGTCAAGTTTCTTTTGAAGTGGAGCATAGCAACAACAAAAGACGCAAATCTAGAACTTTACATAGAGCACGTTTAGGGCATCATGGAGTGAAATTTTGGAATAATATTAAGTCTTCATTTGTGTTTATTTTAATTTAATATGTTGGATATTTTATATAATTATATTAGGTTTTAACAGTTAGGACAATCTGTTATTTGTTAGACATGGGCTATGAGGGTGGCCCATAGGTCTTTTGTGGATCAAATTATATTATTGGGTCTTTTATGGAGAATTTATTAGGTCTAAAACTAAGAAGCGAGGACACTTCTAAAAAGGTGGCGTATCCGTGTTGGACACCGACACTCATCGAACACTCTCCCGACACATGTCCGACACTCATCCAAACGTGTCCTAGTTTCTAAAAAGAATTTAGACTCAAACACTTTTCAGACACTCTTTGGACACTTGGAGAACACGCGTGTCCATTGACTAGACACACACAAAACTAATTATAAGTTTGAATAAAATAACTTAGAATAAAATGACAACAGAAAAATAATGTCAATTTATAAAAGTTAGTGTTATATTGTATTCATTTATTGTCTTCAGAATGATATATTCATATATATGACTAATAATAAATATATAAAATTATATATTATGTGCATGTCCTCTACATGTCGTGTCCTACATTTTTTAAAAATTGCCGTGTCTGCATGTCCATGTCGTGCCGCGTGGCCGTGGCCGTGCTTCTTAGGTCTAGAATATTATATTTGGTAAAAAAAATGCAACTTCTAATTATGGTATCATATCCTTATAGTAGTAGGAAAAGTCTAGCAGATTATAATAGGCATGTAATAGTTTTTTTAAAAATGGAGATCAGTTATGAGAATTTCATATTGTCTTTGTGTCAATTTGCCTACCCCTTGAGGGTGAAGCACTTCTTCTTCTTCTCTTTCCTCTTCTTTGCACACATACCTAAGTTACTATTTCCATATTATTCTTCACAGCCATAGAATAGTCCTCATTTTAGCCCATAACCCTAGCCAATCCAGTTCTAATAATCCACAATCTTTTCCCCTACCCTTTGGCCAATAAACACCCTATCATAGCTATTGCAAAGAATATTATGCAACTAATTCCAAAAATCCTGCAATTCTTGAAAATCAAGCACAAATTGACCATTTACACCTTGAAACCCTTGAAACTCTCTTCTCCCTCATAATACTCTGACACTAGAAGCTTTCTACATCCAAAACACACCACAATACCAACTATAGGCAGCGTTAGGCCAGGTTTCCTAAAGTTGTCCTAAACAGTTTGGTATTAGAATTTAAAGATCATACTTGTAACCATGGGGATGTAAGTAACAACGAGCTGCTAGCTGAAGTCGAGAGTTTCAAACAAGATGAACATGCTAAATTCAAAGGCTTTGATTCAAGAATATGATTAGAAGCCACCGTTTGATTACTTTCTTTAACAACAACAAAAAGGGAGTGCAATTAGGCAGCGAAAGAATAAAGCTTTAACCTCCATTGCTCAAAATTATGAGCTAAAACAAGTGCCCAATTTGCCTCTAGAGAAGACCAAGGTTAAAACAAAAGATGTCACAGTAAACACGGATGGAATTTAAAATTGTTGTTAGAAGTTCAAAAGAGGAGGAGAGGCTTGTAGCACATAATACACAATTGGAGAAGGCTACAATAGAGAAAGCACGCTACCATGGTTCATATTTGATGAGAATTCAAGGATATGTTTTTGAATCACTTTGCTCCACCAATTGATTTTGCCATTAAGAAGAAATTCGATGACGCAATTGGGAAGATCAATCTCCAAATCTCCTTTACTTCCTCATCTCAAGAACAAAAAGACGTGCCGTCTTAATATTTGACAGAAGTTCTCAAATCATGAATCAAATCGTTAATCGAAATGGCCTTGTACCAAATCGTGAATCGAACCAAATCGTGAATCATAAAGATTCAGTCACTTTTCTAAATTACCTAGAAAATTATATCTACACACTTGGATGTTAAATATATCTCATAAATATAAAATATTTAGACTTAAATCAATGAAAATGTTATTTTAAATGATAATATTGCAGTCTAATAAGTAAGAAGTTAACACAGGTTCCCATATAAGATCACCATCTTACCTTTTCTCTTTTTTAGATATTACTTATCAACCATTCTTAATAAAGAAAGTAAATAGAAACAAACTCTCAATTTTCAAATAACAATAATTTAACAACGATGTTGATATTTCATAAGCATATATACCTTCTTTTTTTTTTCTTTTTTTTTTGATAAATATCATAAGCATATATACCTTTACAAGTAACAATGACCAAATAATAAAGAACTTGCAGAACCATTAGATTTAACTGAGCTCACCCATGTAATATTGAAGTACATTTATTTTACTAAAATAGCAATAGATAATTTATATTGCAAGTTACTTTAACCTTAAAGATCTTTAGAATATACATTATGATTTTTTAAGAGAAAAAATGAGAAGAAATGGTTAAAAACATGTTGGATCTGACTGAATCTGATTAGATCCTATTAAAAACTTCATGACCTCTAAAATAACAACAAATCACATATATATTGGTTATTTTAAACACTACTAGAAATTGTATTATGTCATTTTAACTAAAAAAAGGAAGAATAAAAGAATCGAAATATGTCAGACATGATAGTTTCAAAAATTGTATGAATCGTAAAAAGTGAATCGAATCGTGAATCGATTGTGAATCATGCGATTCAGTAGAGATTCACTTCCAAAATAGATTCACTCATAGATTTGTATCGATTTTTCAAAAATTGTGAATCAAATAGCGAATCATAAGATTCTGATAACATAAAGATTGACAGAAATACCCCTGGTTATTGTTAATAGCCATAGGAACAATCCCCTTTTTAGTCCTCTAAACCCTAGCCAATCAAGTTCACATAGTCACCAACCTTTTTTCCTACCTTTTGTCCACTAAATTCACGATAAACAACACTAAAATAGCTATTACCTAGAAAATTCTGCGACTAATCCCAAAAATCCTGTAACTCTTAAAAATCAAGCCCAAAGTGCCCTTTTACACCTAGAAATTCTCTTCTCCTTCATAAACTCTATCCTGGATAGGATTTGCAACATAGGATTTGCAATTGCATGAGAACCAATAATACATCACAATAATTTTCTCATTTCAAGAGAAATGGAAGTGTATAAAGAGTAGTAAACCACCAACAAAAGAATTTTCAAATACACTAATACATACTACTGATTGCTTAATTTTTCCATCTTGATAAAATTTACATCAACCAGCTCTAGTAGATGAAATCTCATAACGACTAATATAAGTTTCATTGGTGGCAATTTCTCCATCTGAAATTAAAATACTTCAACTCCACAATTTAGAAAGTTTTTAGTTTCAATTGTGACACTTCCAAGGCAACATATGCCAAACCAAACCAAAATATAACACGCAAAACCATTTTTATTGGTTGCAACAATCTCATCATTGTTGTTTATCAAACTTATAGAGTCATTCTAATAACAGCTTTAAAAAATAAAATAAATAAATTGCTTGCCTAAAAGCAATGGCGATTGTGCCAAACAAGATGAAACAAGAAACATTGAGCATTTCTCTTATAATGCATACTACATAACTAATATGCTTCCCTCAAAGTGATGCTGAAAAGTGGACAACATACATGCAAGTATTCCTCTAAGTGATGCTTACTTGCATAATTAGTGTGCAGGTATTTCTCTAACATGTCATTTGTATAACTAATTCGTTTTCATAGGAATGCAGACATATTCGCAACATAAGTAAAGATGTGACACCCTGAATGTTTAATTAAATACCACATAAATATTTATAACTATATATAAATATAATTATGATTGTATGTGATAATATATTATTAAATGAATAAAAAATAATAAATAAATATAATTTGGCATTGGGTTATCAAATATGGGATTAATTAGGGATTATTATTTGGGGCCAAATTAACACAAATATGGAATTATAATACTAGTTGGGCCAAATTAGAGTTAAAAATAATAAATAAAAATAAAATAAATATAATGAATAATTTCCACGTTAGTTAAGTAATAATTAATTATAAAGATTTGCAAATATGTTGAGAAGAATGAATAGAAGCCATCTGTACACCTAGGATTAGGGGAGAGGAGGTGATTCATCATCCTTAGGGCCATTAGGTAGGATGAGTCATCACCTAGATACATGTATAAAAGGGGGAAGGTTCTGTGTAGTAGTGTTAATGAAAAAAAAAAAAAAAAAAAAAAAAAAAAAAAAAAAAAAAACAGCAAAAACAAAGAGCAAGGGAAGAACCGTGAAAAAATAACAGAAATAGGAAGGAAGTAGTAAGACTCGATATTAAGGTGACTTATATTATACCTTGAGTCACCATAATATATTTTACGTATACTTTGACTTATCATAATTTATTTTATACAAGTTATATTTTATAAATTATATTAATATTTCAATAACGTGGGTTATTTTCTGAACTCTATTTATTTAAAATGAAACCCATGGATATTTTTGTTTAAATTTTAGAAAGTATTTGACAATGACCTTATAAACAATTATGTTTTGTAAGTACCACCACGGGAGTCCAATGCCTTAGGGGGACTCAAATAACCATTGGCCTCTATTTGGCCACTTTGTGGTCCTCTGTTTGTCATGGATCCATTGACCTCTGTTCTGACAGTCACTCCAGTAACCTTTGTTCTATTCTGTACCGTGGTTATGGTTATTTAATTACATAATTTCTGTGTTTCAGTTTCTGCCACTTTAAATCATTCGTTTATTCAAATTAAGTTCTGTTACTATTTTAGCTTAAATAAATATCCATGGTTATTTTGTATTCCCGATACTCTTGGCATAATATTTCTCACTCTGCTGTGTGCTTATAGCTATTACCCTTTCAGGTGACGAGATGTAAGGGAGACCCATAACCTCACGTAGTGAAACCCGCACAAGAATTTGATGTTGAACCACTATTTTGTTTTTCTTTTCTTTTCTTTTATTTATTTTATTTTTGCATCCTTTTGTTTTTACTCAGGGCCGATCACTGAATAATAAAATAATAAAAACCTTATAGATATATTTTCTTTTATTAAAATAGTAAAATGAAGTAAATTTTCCGTTTAATTATTTTTATTTCCTTTTGCCTCCACCTACGGCATTTAATTTGTCATGATTAGAATAAAGTAGTGAGTTACGATTCCAGCCCTAAGCCCTGGGGTTGGGTCGTGACAAAGGTGGTATCAGAGCAACAGTTTTAACAAAAAATATATATATGTATGCATATACAAATACACCTAGAACTACATAACCTGCGGCGTTAGTCCTTTTATGTAAAATCTCACGTTTATTCTGGTGATATAGGAATGTCCGAGATTAACCTTAACGAGGCATTTTGGGAAGAGCACGGGGCCATTAATTTGGATGAGATTTTAGCAGAGCACCCCGCCCCCGCCTCACCTGAAGAATGGGGAGATTCAGAGGATATAATTAGAAGACTGCACCCAGGCCTTGCCCAATTGATGGGTCGGCCAATTTATATACAAACTGATCCTACTGATGTCCCATATTTACTATGGAGGCGGAGTCATGCCCATACGCACGGACGCTTTCTCGGACCCACTCGTGTCCTTGGCATTGCTCCGGGATATGACCGCCCGCACTATATTATAGGCCCTTTACCTCCAGATTTTGTGGCAAGGGGAAACGTGTACCCCGAGGACTACATTTTTACCACTGTCCCTAACCCACTGGAGATTATTAATATTCAAAATGTTGACTTTAGTAATGACTAGTCATATATCGAGACACCCGGCTGGATTGTTGATCGAGCATTCTTGGGATACATACAGTCCGTCCCCATTTTCACAGTCCAAGCAGCGTGGATGTGTTTCGGTGTAGTCCGATTAGGATTGGAATTTGAGCTTTTTATGCAACACTACTTCCCGTGGTTGTTTGGCCCGTTTGACCCACCACTCTAGATTTGGTAGAAGAAAACCCTTTTTGTGCACTAACGATGATGTGTTCTAATCCCTTTTTGTTGTTTTTTTTGTTTTTTTTGTTTTTTTTTGTACCACAGGGATGAGACACTAACATATTTTGACTTTTGAAACAATGATGTAATATTAATTGTAAAAATAATAAAATTAGTATTTTATATATATTGCGCTATACACATATATGCTACGTAATGGATGTAATGCTTCGTTTATTACCTTGTAGAATAGCCAATAATGGTAACAGAAGCGAGTCATCAGTCAGTGGCACTGCATCGATTGAAAGAATTATGGAAAGAGCGATTACTAGCTTTTTGCAAGCCTTGTAAACTAACATCAACAGTGAGATGCCGGAACGGCAAGAAGAGCCAGTTACCATAAAACGGTTCCAGGATCTGAAACCCACCACATTTACCGGCAGTCCAGACCCAATGGTAGCGGACGCTTGGATTAAAGACATGGAAAAGATTTTTCGCGCCTTACCCTGCATCAAAAGACAGAAGGTAACTTTCGTCACTTTCACTTTTAAAGATGATGTATAAGAATGGTGGCTTCTCACCCTAGAGAAAGAAGAAATTGTGACTTGGGCAAGATTCTTTGAAGTATTTTACGCAAAATACTTCCCAGATTCGTTGCGGGAACAAAAGGAGTCGGAATTCATACATCTAAAGTAAGGAACCATGATGGTGGCTGAATACGAGAGCAAGTTCACACAACTCACTCAGTTTGCGACATATGTCACCCCCACCGAAGCTCGAAAAGCAAGAAAATTCGAAGCAGAATTGGATGCTGAAATCAAAGATAAGCTTGAGCTTTTGAAACTGCCAACCTATGTGGAAGTGGTGGACCGGGCGTACATTGCAGAAAAGGGGATTAAAGCATCACGTTCCAGGGAATCAAGCCAAAATAAGTGATTGTTGGAAAGAGACAACATAAGATCCGATATTGCGCCTTCCAAAAAGGTGAATACAGGCACAACCAGTTCAGGCAATCAAGGTCCTACCAACCCCCGAGGTGACATCATTCCAACTTGCCCTACGTGTGGAAGGGCTCATTGGGGACAATGCCATCGAGACACGGGAGCATGCTTTAAATGCAGTCAAGTTGGTCACTTGCTGAGGGATTGTCTCCTATAGCCAGCCCCTCTGGCCCAGTCAAAAAACCCGCAAGACCTGGAGGAGAGAGAAAGGACCAAAAACGCCAAGGAAGGGCTTTTGCCTTGGTACCTGGAAAATTAGAAGTTACCAAAAATGTTGTGTCAGGTACACTCTCTGTTTGTGGTCATTTAGCTCACATCCTCATTGACTGTAGGTCAACTCATTCTTTTATTGCACCACACTTTGCTGCTAAGTTGGCATCAACACCCGAACCATTAGAATATATATTGTCTGTGTTTTTTCCTTCTGGTAAGTCTGCCTGTAGTACTGATGTGTACAGATCATGTACTATATCTTTAAAAAGCAAAACCTTATATGTAGACTTGATTCCCCTCTGCATTAGTAACTTTGATGTGATCTTAGGTATGGATTGGCTGGCTGCCAACCACGCCTCTATTAATTGTAAAGCCAAAAAGGTCTCCTTCAGGTTACCAAACCAACCCGAACTTATCTTTGATGGGACTGGAGTTTCCAACCCTCCCTGTATTATATCCTCCATGATAGCCCAACGACTTCTAAGAAAGGGTGGTTGTAGTTATATTTGTTATGTGATCAATACACAAAAAGAGGCCCCCACCGTTGATGCAATCTCCGTGGTTCGAGAATTCCCGAATGTCTTTCTTGAAGATCTACCTAGTATCCTGGTTGATCGGGAAATCGAATTCACCATTGAAACCCAACCTGGCACACAACCATGTCAAAAGCTCCTTATCGCATGTCGATGACAAAATTGAAAGAGCTGAAGACTCAACTCCTGGACAAAGGTTTTATTCCACCTAGTACCTCACCTTGGGGAGCTCCAGTATTGTTCGTAAAGAAAAAGGATGGCACGATGAGATTATGCATCGATTACCGAGAGCTGAACAAGGTCACCATCAAGAATCGGTAACCTCTGCTACGAATCGATGATTTGTTCGATCAACTTTAAGACACCCAAGTATTCTCAAAAACCAACTTGCGATCGGGCTATCACCAACTAAAAGTCAAAACGGAAAGCATCGAAAAGACTGCCTTCAGAACCAGTTACGAGTACTACGAGTTTCTTGTCATGCCTTTTGGCATCACAAATGCTCCAGCAGCCTTCATGGACCTCATGAACTGAGTGTTCAAACCCTATCTTGATGAGTTCATCATTGCCTTCATTGACGACATCCTCATATACTCCAAGTCACTGGAAGACCATGAGAAGCACTTGCAAACGGTTCTACAAACACTACGTGATCACAAACTTTATGCCAAGTTGAAGAAATGCGAATTTTGGATCACTAGTGTACACTTTCTTGGTCACGTCATCAACAAAGATGGCATCTCGATTGACCCCCAAAAAGTTGTAGCAATCGTGGACTAGCCACGACCTACTAATGTATCAGAAATACGAAGTTTGTTGGGTCTAGCAGGCAATTATCGACGCTTCGTGCAAGATTTCTCAAAAATAGCATCACCCTTGACCTAGTTAACTCAGAAGAACACACCCTTTGAATGGATTAACAAACAAGAGCATTGCTTTCAAGAATTAAAAAGTCGACTTGTGTCAGCTCCTATACTAGCACTCCCTACAGAAGCAGATGAGTTCGTAATTTATAGTGATGCCTCATACAATGGTTTGGGTTGTGTTCTTATGTAAAATGGAAAAGTCATTGCTTATGCCTCACGCCAACTAAAGACTCATGAGAAGAACTACCCAACACATGATTTGGAATTGGCTGCGGTGATCTTTGCCCTCAAAATCTGGCGTCATTATCTCTACGGTGCAAGCTACGAGATTTACACTGATCATAAGAGTCTTAAATATCTGTTCACATAGAAGGAACTGAATATGAGACAACGGTGGTGGCTAGAATTTATGAAAGACTATAATGTAAAGATCCATCACCATCCAGGCAAAGCTAACGTGGTAGCAGACGCACTGAGCCGAAAGACGATCAGAGGTTTGGCATGTACTCTCGTTTCCCGCAAGATCAATGGACTACTTGCCAACATAACCATGGAACCTACCTTGATTGAAGAAATTAGAGCACACCGATGTAAAGATAAACTTGTGAAAAAAAAGTACGAGGAGCAGAGTACGCCTAATCCTGATTTCACTATAAGCAATGGGATACTAAAATTTCAAAATCGAATTTGCGTACCCGACATTCCGGGACTCCAGAAAAAGATATTGGTGGAAACTCATAACTCGAGATTTGAAGTCTACCTTAGCAAATCAAAGATGTACCATGATCTGAAGGAACACTACTGGTGGACAGGGATGAAAAGAGACATAGCAAGCCATGTCTCCAAATGTCTGCATTGTCAGCGTGTTAAAGCAGAACATCAGAGACCTGCAGGACTGCTGCAACCGCTCCCTATTCCTGAATGGAAATGGGAGCACATTACTATGGACTTCGTGGTCGGGCTACTACAGTCATTTTCAAAGAATGATGTAGTATGGGTTATAGTAGACCGATTGACGAAGTCGACGCATTTTTTACCAATTAAAATCATGTACTCCCTTAATAAGTTTGCCACCTTATACATCAAGGAAATTATTCGTTTGTATGGCACCCCAGTTTCAATCGTATCTGACCGAGACCCCCGCTTCGTGTCTCGCTTCGTGTCTCACTTCTAGAACAAATTGCAAGAAGCTTTGGAAACCACACTGAAGTTTAGCACGGCTTATCACCCACAAACTGATGGGCAATCCGAAAGAACAATCCAGACGTTGGAAGACATGTTACGTGTATGCGTGTTAGACCTCAAAGGTAACTGGGATGAGCACCTACCTTTAGTAGAATTCGCCTATAACAATAACTATCAAGCAAGCATTGGAATGGCATCGTACGAAACTTTGTATAGAAGGAGATGTCGATCACCTGTATGTTGGACGGAAGTCGGCGGCAGGAAACTGTTAGGCCCCGAGATCGTGCAAATCACAAGTGATAAAATCCAACTTATCCAACAGCAAATTCGCACTGCCCAGAGCCGCCAGAAAAGTTATGCAGATACACAGAGACGGGACTTGGAATTTCAAGTAGGAGATCATGTGTTCCTCAAGATCTCACCAACAAGAGGAGTTATCCGATTTGGAAAGCGAGGAAAGTTAAACTCATGTTACATTGGGCCATTCGAGATACTGGAAAGGATTGGTCCTGTAGCATATCGCCTTGCATTACCGCCTAAACTATCCAACGTTCACAACGTGTTTCACGTTTTGATGCTTCGACGGTATCTTTGAGATCCAGAACATGTTGATTATGAGAACCTAGAAGTTCAAAACGATCTCTCTTATGAAGAGCAACCAGTGCAGATTCTCGATTGTCGCGATCAAGTTCTCCGAAACAAAACTATATCTCTAGTAAAAGTCTTGTGGAGAAATCATCGAGTCGAAGAAGCCACGTGGGAAATGGAAAGTCAAATGCGAGCCAAATACCCACACCTTTTCGAAAATTAAGGTACGTCAAGTTTGGAGACAAACTTCTATTTAGGAGGAGAGAAATGTGACACCCTGAATGTTTAATTAAATACCACATAAATATTTATAACTATATATAAATATAATTATGATTGTATGTGATAACATATTATTAAATGAATAAAAAATAATAAATAAATATATAAATCTAATTTGGCATTGGGTTATCAAATATGGGATTAATTAGGGATTATTATTTGGGGCCAAATTAACACAAATATGGAATTATAATACTAGTTGGGCCAAATTAGAGTTAAAGATAATAAATAAAAATAAAATAAATATAATGAATAATTTCCACGTTAATTAAGTAATAATTAATTATAAAGATTTGCAAATATGTTGAGAAGAATGAATAGAAGCCATCTGTACACCTAGGATTAGGGGAGGGGAGGTGATTCATCATCCTTAGGGCCATTAGGTAGGATGAGTCATCACCTAGATACATGTATAAAAGGAGGAAGGTGCTGTGTAGTAGTGTTAACGAAAAACAAAGAAGAAAAAAAAAAAAAGAATCAGCAAAAACAGAGAGCAAGGGAAGAACCGGGAAAAAACAACGGAAATAGGAAGGAAGTAGTAAGACTCGATATTAAGGTGACTTATATTATACCTTGAGTCACCATAATATATTTTACGTATGTTTTGACTTATCATAATTTATTTTATACAAGTTATGTTTTATAAATTATATTAATATTTCAATAACGTGGGTTATTTTCTGAACTCTATTTGTATAAAATGAAACCAATGGATATTTTTGTTTAAATTTTAGAAAGTATTTGACAATAACCTTATAAACAATTATGTTTTGTAAGTACCACCACGGGAGTCCAATGCCTTGGGGGGACTTAAATAACCATTAGCCTCTGTTTGGCCGCTTTGTGGTCCTCTGTTTGTCATGGATCCATTGACCTCTATTCTGACAATCACTCCAGTGACCTCTAATCTGTTCTGTTCTGTGCCGTGGTTATGGTTACTTAATTACATAATTTCTGTGTTTCAGTTTCTGCCACTTAAATCATTCGTTTATTCAAATTAAGTTCTATTACTATTTTAGCTTAAAAAACTATCCATGGTTATTTTGTATTCCCGATACTCTTAGCATAATATTTCTCTCTCTACTTTGTGCTTATAATTGTTACCCTTTCAAGTGATGAGATGTAAGGGAGACCCATAACCTTACGTAGTGAAACTCGCACGAGAATTTAATATTGAACCACTATTTTGTTTTTCTTTTCTTTTTTTTTTATTTTTGTTTCCTTTTGTTTTTACTCAGGGCCGGTCACTGAATAATAAAATAATAAAAACCCTATAAATATATTTTCTCTTATTAAAATAGTAAAATGAAGTAAATTTTCTATTTAATTATTTTTATTTCTTTTTGCCTCTGCCTATGCCATTTAATTTGCCACGATTAGAATAAAGTAGTGAGTTACGATTCCAACCCTAAGCCCCTAGGGTTGGGTCGTGACAAAAGATCTCTAATATTCAGACTGCACGCTCATTTTGGCTGACATGGTGATATTTAAACCATGTCAAATATGACAAAGTATGATTACGTGACTTTTCTCATTTTCTAGCTTGCATAAATAGTTTTGTTTCTTCATAAGGATGTTGACATGTGTCAAACAAATAGGATTGTTATTAGTAATGGAACACCCTCTCTTGGTGCATCAAGATCCCGATTCATGGATCTCTTGGTTCAAGAAATAAAAATAAGAGGATCATGATGATGCTATGTGAATCGCTAGAAACATGTGAAGTGTATGGTTAACCCAATTACAAAAGTTTCATGAGGGGGATCGCTACTACAAAGAGAATTACACCATTGATCGTGAAATATCAATTGTTTGTTGAATCCTGTGAATTGCGTGAAAGCGCACTTCTAGGACCTAAGACTCTGAAAGAATCTTTTCCATTCTTTGGTTATGTATGGAAACATAGAAATAAAATGACCAAATCTATTCCTAATCCTAAATGGAATGTAAGGATCCATATGTAAACATAGTATCTATTTAGATACACTCGATTAACCCCTTCTCATAATGAGAATGTGTATTCCTATTTCGGTCTGGTCTGGTATGGAATGAACTTATAATCATGGAATCGACTTTTTCATCAGATTGTAGATTATAAGTTCACAAACCTAGCCCATTTCCATTTTGGATGGAACAGATCTACTAATTATTTTATTCTAGTTAGTAAGAGGGATCTTGAACTAAGAAATAGACCCTAGCAACTAAAATAAGGTATCCTGAGCAAATGCAATAATTGGGTTCATTGATATTTCTGGTATACTGGATGCTATCACACATACAATCATACTTAATTAATTGGAATTGTTTGATCGTAAAGAAGAACTTCTATAATTTCAGACATAAGGGGTTAATTCTTGGTTTCGTCCAGTCATTAATAACTTGATTATTTGTAGATAATGAAAATAGGCTTTCTCCATATGCATCGTCTAAAACAACGATTTTTATAAGCTGCATCAAAGAAAGAAACTTCATAGAAGCCAAAATATGAAGAAATAGATGTGCCTCAAAACGTGTCCCTCCTTTTGTACCCCTAAATCCACAAGTACTGGCACAGGACCAAGAAACCACCCAACCTCTTACATCTGTAATAGTCACAATGGTATTATTGGAACTTGCTTGAACATGCATAACTCTCTTCGGTATTCTACGTGTATTCTTACGTGAACCAATACGTCCATTCCTACATGAACCAATTCTTGGCATAGTCTTTGCCATTTTTTATCATCTCATAAATATGAGTTAAGAGATTCTCTTTTTTTGAAGCTCTATCATATTTTTTGAGTTCTATTATAACCCTACCATTTGACCAAGGAGAACATTTAAGTCGACAGTAAATCTGAAAGTTTCACACGACCACTTCAAATTCAATATTCTAAAAACTACCCATAACATCCAACTAAGACATAACTCCTTTTTTCTTTCATGTTTCTCACAAATTCGTAACAACTACAAATTCTAATCCATATAAAATCCTCATTTTTCTCCCTTATACAAAACATGGTGATCATACATGATATATGTACATCATTAATATAACAAAATTCATAATAAATGGACAATTCTACAAAGCTCACTAATGACAATTAATACGCAGATTAAGAAGCTTTTATCAACCGTCAACATCATCCAAAATGCATCATTACTACAAGTTGGATTCAACCCCCAAATCCCGACTAAAATCATTTCAATAGACAAATAACACAAACACAATCTATACTATTATATAAAGCCTAGACCTGACTTGGTGTAGATTTGTCACACATTTTGCTTTTCCAAAAATTCCCATGACCGTTTAAAAACTATCTATGTGAGAAAATTGATTCGAATACTCAAAATTTCAACGATCCATCTTTCCCATTCCTAAACTACATACATTCACACACGCAACGTGTGTGCACCCACGCAACGTGTGTGCACCACAACTAGTATATCTATATTATATATAAAGAAAAAACTTTTGATCTTTTCACACTCATAAAATGTTAAAAATTTTAAATTCAAGCATACATTTCACAATCTTATTTCACTGAAAGAAAACGACCTTATGCACACGCATCGCATGTGCCACCATTTCTAAAACTTCCTCCGCCCCATATTATTTGTCCATCTTCCCTTTTCTGAATGTCCCAAAATATTTGTCTATTTTAAAAAGTCAAAACATAAAACTCTAGAGAATTCCAAAATTACCCTTTAAAATTAATTATAAATATATTCAATAACGAGAATAAAAGGGACAATATGGTAAATTAATATATTTTGATTTGATTTCAAAACAATAATTACACGTACCACTAAAAAATTAGAATTCTAAAAGGACTATTATTGTAGGACAGAGGGAATATATATACATAGAGAGAGAGAGAGAGAGAGAGAGAGAGAGTCTTAATTGTTACCTTAGACCACCACCGGTAACAGGTGCATCGTCAGCATAAACCTGGTTAGAAGATGACAAAGCGGAATTGAGATATCCCATAACTATTGCTTGATTTTTCTCTTCAAAATCCCCAACTCTGCACCCTCTCGTGCCAACACAATTATATGTATATATATATATAGGATATGTTTATATATCCTCAATAGCAGATACGAAAACTTTTATCTACAGAAGAATCATAATTTCCACATCCACATACAATCAAAATCAACCTGTAAAAACAATTTCAATTTCAATTTCAAAAAAGCCAGCAACAGATCTTTCCAATCGAATCAAATAAAAAAAAAAAATCACATATCAAAAGGAATAACGAACAAATACACACTCAAACATAATATATACATACACATATAGATACATATAATAGAGAGAGAGAGAGAGAGAGAGAGAGAGAGAGAACCTGAAGGAGGGAACTGGAGAGATGAAAAGGCATGAGAGGGAGAGAGTGGAAAGTTTTCTTTTGGAATTGGTTGAACATGAAATTAAAATCTGGAATTTTGGAAATATGTGGATTTAGGAATTATAAAAATAAATTGTAAATTATTAAAAAAATATAAAAAAAATTGGCGGATGACAATTAGATTGAGATGCTGTCTCTGTTTGGTTTGTTGGGGTTGGCGGGTATGACAAATATAGGTGAGAAAAGAAATGGTCAAAAAGGCTATAAATAAAGAGTTCGGATCACCTGCTACACTTTCCTGCGGCCCTTTTTGTGGTAGTCCAAAACGACGTCGTTTTGAACTTTTTTTTTCTTCTTTTCTTATTTTTCTTTTAGCCTCATTTAAGATTTTGAACTGTAACGCCCTCTAAATAATAACATTAAACCCACCAATTTAGACATGCATTGATGTAGGAGACAAACATCATTCTATTTCACAGAGTAATTCTTTACAATAAGCATTACATGTTAACAACAGAATCAAATGCCCTATGGGCTTACAGCTTTCCAAGCTAACACTTGGTTACAAAGAGGAGAGTACTATCTCAAATACACATTAAGCCCTTGGCTTGAAATTACATGTAATACAACAAAAGATAACAAAACCACAAACGTCTGTCTGCCTCTAGCCTCCCAAGCGATGTCCTTGGAGGTGGCATGCTACCTGCACCTGAAAATGATGTTCCCATATAGGGTGAGCCACAGCCCAGTAGAAATACACTAAATCAACTATGAATAATGACTAAAAGATCAGCAACTGAAAGATTGTCAACATTGATACATTCATTTACGCCTTACTACAATTCCATGACAATCAAGTCTATGCTACACTTCACTTTCCATTTCTTATTCAACTTTGAGTTTGAAAATAAGGCTCAGTACTCTGGCCAAAACATTTGATGAGATTTTAGTTCACCACTAGAACACTTTCGAAATCCAAGGTGAATACACATTTTGGTGCTGTATCAACCTAACATAGAAACATTTCTATACTTCACAATTGATAACGATATACATTTTAGTGCTATATCAAATCAATCCAAATGCTTCCGTACTTCACAAAATGATGATGACATACATGTTAGTGCTATATCAAATCAAACAAACAACACTTCAATTGATAAGCATATGAGCTGTATCAACACTTCAATAGATAAGCATAAGAGCTGTATCATAACTACAATGGGAGAGCATATGAGCTGCATCCCCGGGTCCATCCCCCATCTTCCCATAACCATTAACCGGCTTAGAGGTACATCCCCCATCTTCCCCTAAACCGTGGAGTACATCCCCCATCTCCTCCCATACACAAGTAATGCATATAAGCACAGAATCATATACGCAATCAATCAATACACAAAGTCAATGTATTCTAACAACTACCCACACATAATGCATATAAACACACCGGTCGTATGCACAATCAATCAATACATAAAGTTAATGTATTCTACCGACCGTCATACTCTATGACACATCCAATTGATTAGTTTTAGTTTGCCTAATCATCATGCATTATCTACAACAATCAATACTACCCTCCACCGGTAGTCCAAAACAATTATCTCTAAACAGGAAATAAATGCACAAATGGATAATATATCAACATTTCAACTAGGTGAGCAATGAATGATTCCACTACACCCTTTAGTCCCATACATTCCCAACTTCAACATTCTCAACTCAATTCTTCAATTTCTTTAATTAATTATCTACATTAATTAATTGAACCAATTAGGACAAATTACCATAATTCACAAAACAACCCTAAGGTTCCATTTCTATCAATGTTCCAACATTAATCTCATTTCTCTATGCCTAACTTGCATATAGGTTTATTATAAATAAAACCCCAACTTTTGTAAATTTACACAAAAGACCCAAACTTTCTCAAAATTACCCAACAACCCCCAACATATCAGAATGCCAAAATTCAAAGACAAAACTCATAAGATGGAGTAGGTTATTCCTACCTCGAAGTTTGAGCTCAAACGGAGATGAAGACTCAAAGACCAATGTGCTCCAAATCCAAAGATTTTCAGATTAAATCGAAGCTCTCAACACCCTCTATCTTTTTAACAAAGGCCCTAGGGTAGATTCACACTCTAGGGAGATGATTTCTTAGAGAGAAGGCAAGTCTAGAGAGAAAGGCTCTCGGATTTTAGAGTTTGAAATCAAAAGTGGGTGAAAAATGGTTTAAAATCCGCTGTTGCCTCGCTGATAAAGATAGGCTCGTTCGAGCGAAGGCCTGCTCGCTCGAGCGACCAGACACAAGAAACACTCGCTCAAGCCAAGACAGCCTTGCTCGAGCCAACAACCCAGAAGCTCGCTCGAGCGACCAACTCCTCGCTCGAGCGAAGAACGAACCAGATCGCTCGAGCGAAGAAAAGCTCGCTCGAGCCAAGAAATGCAACCTTCAGGTCTGAGCCAGACGCAATCGCTCGCTCGAGCGAAGCTACTCTGGCTCGAGCCACCAAACACAAAAACCAACTCTCGCTCGAGCGACCAAACCCTCGCTCGAGCGAAGGTCCAAAAACAAAAGCTCGCTCGAGCGACCAACTCCTCGCTCGAGCGAAGGTCCAAAAATCTGGACAGCAACACTAGGTTTCCAACCCAACTAACCTGCAACCAACCTGCCCAATACATCCTATAACTCAAGAAGAAGGAAATAAAGGACAACAACAACAATTATCTAACAACGGGATCTACGGAACATAAGTCCGGATACAACAACTAACTGAGAAAAGACCGAGGTCGCTATAACCTCCCCCCCTTAAAGAATTTCATCCCCGAAATTAAGGGAGATGCCAAGACACAAGGCCAACCGATAACAAGGCTCACAATACAAATGAGTTAAACTCACAACTGATGTCCTACTTACCCCCGCATATGAAGCTTCAACAAAACCAAATCCTCTCCGAGATACTCACCAAAACAACCGACTAGCACTCCAAGCTAAGTCACTACTCAACAATCACAATCCGAATGAAACAACCAGTACAAGCTTTTGTATGAATAAAAAGAAAATTATTCTCTGATTAGAAGGGCATTTTCTCAAAAATAATCAAGTTTTCAACGTTGACAATCCGAAAATTTTTTTTTGCACTTCCCATGCGAAATTTAAGAGTTTCGTAAACATTTTTCATAGGTACGATGTTACTCACAGCACATAACCATTCCCAATTGATTTGGCCAAGACTTCTCATTGAAATTTTTCGTAACGTTTAAATTGAATCAATTTCTCCACAATACACGATTTAGTATTCATCAACCTAACCCATCACCGGTTATCTCATCTCTATTCAGGAGACAACTTACAATATATGCTATAACATGCAATATTGACGTGCATTTCTTTCAAAATCAATAACTTCTAATATGCATGGTTCAAAATTCCGAAACACATTCAACATTAATGATACATTTGCATTCCACATCACATTTAACATATACAATGCTAAATTAACTTCCAAATTATCACCATAGACTGAAACACATGTAATATTCGTACATTTCATCCATACAACAAGATATTCAACATACACTCAAATACCTACCAATGGATCTAGATACTTTGACTCCACTACGTTTTCACAACGTCCCAATTGATAGGAAGATCCCACTCTCCAAGGCCTGATAACAATGGTACAGTACAACCCACGTAACCAATACTGTACTCTGAGACGTTTACTACGTCTCGACTACCGACAGTACCTAAACCAATGTTTGGTACATACTACCCCATAAAATACTCAGGTCTATATCGCCATCTACCGAAAATACGTCATACTCACGTTGATGACACTGTACTTAAAACAGAACTTTCAAGAAAGGGAATCCTAAACGTTTGAAATTCCCAATAACGTAACAATACAACGGATAACATTGTACATCCCCGTGCCTTACAACGCGCAAACAAGGGTCAAACGAGTCAAAGTGACTCTAACAAGGTGCCTCACTCACTTTACACAACCATACTGTCTCACTTGTGTTACCTCTATCCAAACTGGACGACGGACACTTATGTCGAAGTGACCTAATTTCACCAAACATCCAACCTCTCGGTTTCAATCAGAAACCAAACCAAATCCTTACTAAGGAATTCCTCTGGGATTTTCTAAGACTGATCCCCTTCTATCCATCATCCAAACACAACATATGAACCACACACTAACACGCATCGTACTGTGCAAAACTCCCTCATTTAGAGATTTCACTCACCACCTCGACTGAACTCGGAGTAATAAAGTTCGCATACCCCTTCCCTCGTACTGAGTCAACTGACAGGGTTTGCTACACCGTGGCATTCACCACTACCAAGTAATCGTTCGTACCGAACACAAGCCAACGTAGTACTTTCATTTGTCAACGACCTATAGGATCCACCCTTCATTCGAACCCTTATTTGTCACTCACCCCGCGAGTACAATCAAGACATCCAGCCTCCGTACCAAACCACTAGCCAATGCTATTGCTAGACAACCACCGTGAACCAACCCCGACACCGTCGCATGTTGTCGATAAGGCTTTCTAAGGTGCGCCATTCTAAATTCCCAGAGGAGTAAAGGTTCTCAACCTTCTCATTACCATCCCAAACCTTCCTTCACAAAAGACTTACCACAGTGACTCGACTCACGGGTCACACCCCAACCACGAGCCATACACCTAATCAACCCTCACAATAGCATTCCCCGACCTAACCAGTGTTAAGGTGCAAACCTATCACTTTTAACCAAAGTAAGGAAGTCCAAAAACTTAGGAAACGTCCATAAGCTACTACCCGTGTTATTGTACCTGCTGCTCACTACACACTACTCTCAATACCAACATCTACGCCCTTATCTAGGGACTAACACTCCCTCTATCGAACGGCCAATCATTATACATGCCTATACGGCAACGTTACCCACCATGAAGGTACAAGTTTAATCCTAACAAGATTATGTGCTATGCCCTTGTGAAATACCATGCTAATTACACACCATACCTAGTATTGAGCTCACACTTCACATCCTCCCGAGGTTCCCGCGACAGTAGACTAATATCGCTTCCACACACATAAGAATCAATTAGGTAACACTAATGGAATTTCAAACAATTGGTAAGTATAACCGTTCTCGCCCCCCCCCCTCCTTGTACTACCGATTAAGATACGCGTCCCTCAGTAATCCTTTCAAATTTGAAACCATGGCTCATCAGCTCTCATTTTCCCAAAACTAAATCACACGCATAAGAATGCATTATTACCAAAGATTTTTATGGTCTCACAACAACCTATTATATTAATAAAACTTTTAGAGCTACAGCATGTTCCAATCCACCCAATCCACAGAAATTAACAAACCAAGCATATATATATATATATAAACAAACGGTTTAGATGTTTCAACATTCTCAAAACACATTGGTTACACAATAGAACCCAATGGCCACAAAACGATAATTCACCGGTTACAAAACGGATTAGTCAAAACAAAACCAACCCCTCGGTATTACCACTACTACCGCCCCTCACTGGACTTCAAAAGTTAGTCATTCTCTGACCCAAGATATTCTATGAGCTTACAAGCCACGAACACAGACTACTGATGTGCCCCAACTGGCCACACCTGGAACAACTGCGAATTTCCCCCAACTGGAGCTTGGGAACTCGACCCCACTGAGGCCCTCGAAATCTGGCCTGTTTGACCCCCAAAACGGTACTGCCCTGGCCCAGTCGAATAAGGCTGGACCCGACTAGGTTGTAAAACCCCCAAAGAAGCCCCTGGCTGAGTACAGAAACGTCGGATATGACCCGGCTGATTACACACCCAACAAGTAAGCGGCTCCTGAGAACGAGCCTGGTTCGAAATCTGAGCTGATGAAAGCCGCAACAACTGTCTCTCCACTGAACTTTCAGTCGGCCCAAAACTCGGCTGGTTAGATAATCCTGGTGGTACAACTACTGGTTAAACTGCTAACCCTGCCCCCTTCCCCTGTGGGCAAACCGAAGCCTTGTGGCCCAGTAGACCACATTTGAAACAAATGACACTCCTCTGTTTACCGTCTCCCGGACCCAAACCCGACACTGGAAGGGTAGTTTTAGCCCGACCTCCCTGTTGCGGGTTTAAATCCCTCTGTCTCTTAAAAGGCCTATTAACACCTTGAATCACAGGAGTCGCCGAAACGGTCTCCTCTCTACTCTGGCCCATAGCTAGCACCGCTGCCTCCACATGAGTCGCAGCCCTAACAAGCACACTGTAACTCCTATGCCAAGACCCCGCAATCCTTACACGGATGTCGTCACACAGCTTACTTTCAAACTCTGCACAACGCAATTCCTCTGTCTCCACCAACTCTGGAGCAAACCTTGACAGGTTAGCAAACCATCTTTCAAACCGCACCAAAGGTGTAGTACCTTGGCGTAACTCCACAAACTGTTTCCGTAACTCTTCCCGAGCGGAAGGAGGGAAATCACAACTTCCTCACCTAAGCATCCTAGTAAAAGTAACAAAGAATATTAGCACATTCATAAATGTGCCGAAACCAAACACTTGCGTCCTAATGCATGGACACTGTAATTCACTCCACGTAAGCACATAAACACATAAGCATTTACGAATTTCATTTCCGGATAATGATAGTTCCGAGGCGTTACTAGAGTTCCAGTTAGAAATAGCATTGATCAGGTGCCTTTCCAACAGGACTCCCAGAAACCTAAGGATCCAATCAACATCCTAGAAATTAAATCTCATACTCAAATAGTCACATAAACATGTTATCACATAAGCACATAACATTACATCTAAGTCTCTAACAAGCGAGACAAACCCATTGTGATCCTAATCACTTCCCACGTACCCAAAGTATTCGAACCCGGTACGCTCTGATACCAAGTTGTAACGCCCTCTAAATAATAACATTAAACCCATCAATTTAGACATGCATTGATGTAGGAGACATACATCATTCTATTCCACAGAGTAATTGTTTACAAGAAGCATTACATGTTAACAACAGAATCAAATGCCCTATGGGCTTACAGCTTTCCAAGCTAACACTTGGTTACAAAGAGGAGAGTACTATCTCAAATACACATTAAGCCCTTGGCTTGAAATTACATGTAATACAACAAAAGATAACAAAACCACAAACGTCTGCCTGCCTCTAGCCTCCCAAGCGATGTCCTTGGAGGTGGCATGCTACCTGCACCTGAAAATGATGTTCCCATATAGGGTAAGCCACAGCCCAGTAGAAATACACTAAACCAACTATGAATAATGACTAAAAGATCAGCAATTGAAAGATGGTCAACACTGATACATTCATTTACGCCTTACTACAATTCCATGACAATCAAGTCTATGCTACACTTCACTTTCCATTTCTTATTCAACTTTGAGTTTGAAAATAAGGCTCAGTACTCTGGCCAAAACATTTGATGAGATTTTAGTTCACCACTAGAACACTTTCGAAATCCAAGGTGAATACACATTTTGGTGCTGTATCAACCTAACATAGAAACATTTCTATACTTCACAATTGATAACGATATACATTTTAGTGCTATATCAAATCAATCCAAACGCTTTCGTACTTCACAAAATGATGATGATATACATGTTAGTGCTATATCAAATCAAACAAACAACACTTCAATTGATAAGCATATGAGTTGTATCAACACTTCAATAGATAAGCATAAGAGCTGTATCATAACTACAATGGGAGAGCATATGAGCTGCATCCCCGGGTCCATCCCCCATCTTCCCATAACCATTAACCGGCTTAGAGGTACATCCCCCATCTTCCCCTAAACCGTGGAGTACATCCCCCATCTCCTCCCATACACAAGTAATGCATATAAGCACAGAATCATATACGCAATCAATCAATACACAAAGTCAATGTATTCTAACAACTACCCACACATAATGCATATAAACACACCGGTCGTATGCACAATCAATCAATACATAAAATTAATGTATTCTACCGACCGTCATACTCTATGACACATCCAATTGATTAGTTTTAGTTTGCCTAATCATCATGCATTGTCTACAACAATCAATACTACCCTCCACCGGTAGTCCAAAACAATTATCTCTAAACAGGAAATAAATGCACAAATGGATAATATATCAACATTTCAACTAGGTGAGCAATGAATGATTCCACTACACCCTTTAGTCCCATACATTCCCAACTTCAACATTCTCAACTCAATTCTTCAATTTCTTTAATTAATTATCTACATTAATTAATTGAACCAATTAGGACAAATTACCATAATTCACAAAACAACCCTAAGGTTCCATTTCTATCAATGTTCCAACATTAATCTCATTTCTCTATGCCTAACTTGCATATAGGTTTATTATAAATAAAACCCCAACTTTTGTAAATTTACACAAAAGACCCAAACTTTCTCAAAATTACCCAACAACCCCCAACATATCAGAATGCCAAAATTCAAAGACAAAACTCATAAGATGGAGTAGGTTATTCCTACCTCGAAGTTTGAGCTCAAACGGAGATGAAGACTCAAAGACCAATGTGCTCCAAATCCAAAGATTTTCAGATTAAATCGAAGCTCTCAACACCCTCTATCTTTTTAACAAAGGCCCTAGGGTAGATTCACACTCTAGGGAGATGATTTCTTAGAGAGAAGGCAAGTCTAGAGAGAAAGGCTCTCGGATTTTAGAGTTTGAAATCAAAAGTGGGTGAAAAATGGTTTAAAATCCGCTGTTGCCTCGCTGATAAAGATAGGCTCGTTCGAGCGAAGGCCTGCTCGCTCGAGCGACCAGACACAAGAAACACTCGCTCAAGCCAAGACAGCCTTGCTCGAGCCAACAACCCAGAAGCTCGCTCGAGCGACCAACTCCTCGCTCGAGCGAAGAACGAACCAGATTGCTCGAGCGAAGAAAAGCTCGCTCGAGCCAAGAAATGCAACCTTCAGGTCTGAGCCAGACGCAATCGCTCGCTCGAGCGAAGCCACTCTGACTCGAGCCACCAGACACAAAAACCAACTCTCGCTCGAGCGACCAAACCCTCGCTCGAGCGAAGGTCCAAAAACAAAAGCTCGCTCGAGCGACCAACTCCTCGCTCGAGCGAAGGTCCAAAAATCTGGACAGCAACACTAGGTTTCCAACCCAACTAACCTGCAACCAACCTGCCCAATACATCCTATAACTCAAGAAGAAGGAAATAAAGGGCAACAACAACAATTATCTAACAACGGGATCTACGGAACATAAGTCCGGATACAACAACTAACTGAGAAAAGACCGGGGTCGCTATATGAACCCTAACCCCCCTTCAGAGAGGCAATGAATAGAGACTAGAAGAGGCCTCTGGGGGATAAAGAATCCCAGAGCATAGACTTTTTATGTAGAGACTAGAAAAGTGAAGGATGAGAAATTGAGTTGATTACCTTGTTTGAGTGTTCTGATAATGATGAAGCAAGAGTGGCCAAGAAAATTGCAAAGAAAATTCTAATGATGACCGTGAAATTTTCCTTGGCAATGGAAGCCATGCTCAGCAGGTGCAACACATTGATGTTGTCTACATCACCCTCTCTGTTCGTCTTTCATCGCCTCCCCTCGCATCACCGCCGTCTCCCCTCGCCTAGAGGCCTCTTCCAATCTCCAGAGGCAAAATAAATAAATAAATAAATAAACTTTTTTCCGAAACATAAAAAGGAGAAGAAATGGGGCTTTTATTGTGGATTTATTGGTTAGATTTGTTGTGAATTTATTGGGCTTTTGCCTGTGCAACTTAGGGAGAGTTTTCAAGTTCCCTAAGTTCAGCAATTTGTATTGGAAACATATCTTCGTTTATGGAAATGCTGGTAACTAGGATTTTGTGTTGATTGTCCCTATATTCAATAGTCAACAACAAATAAATTTTATTGTGATTTGGTTATGCTTAAATTTTTATTTTATTTTTCTTTTCTTTTCTTTTCTTTTTTTTTTCTTTTCATCTCTTCAATTGCAGTTCATCACTCTATTATACCATAAAATTTGTTGTCACTACTTAATGCTTCTTTTGTTCTTTTTACTTATATTGGTAAATTCAATTGCATGACTCTTTTGCTTATTGTTTCCCTCCGAAGAACCCTACATAGTATGCTTAAGCTTGCTGTGGAAGTTGATGAATCAATGACTCTAGGACATAAATAATTTCCTCGTGCATCAGATAAAGATTTGACTATCTAAAAGTCAGTGCTAATTTTGTATTTTAACATCATTTTGATTCTTGTATCATCGCATTTCTAAAACATCGTATTATGCTTATTTTTTACTCATGTGCTTAACAGCTTGCCTCTCATCACATTTCATGTGTTTTATCTCTACAGAAAGTGAAGAAATTCACTCTTGACGGAACAAAGCCAAGGGAAAGTTAAGTCAATGAACCCAAAGATAATCTATTAGATTGATACCCATCAATGGATTAAAGATGAAATTATATATGTTGTATAAGTATTTCTACTTTTTTATATGATTGCCATTACTTACTGTTTTTTTATGGTATGATGTAGCTAGTAGATCAAAACAATGTTGTTAATGAGTTGGACAACTATGGTTGAAAGCAGAAACTAGGGATGCCATTTCATTTAGAACGAGACAATGCCATTTTGTTTCCTTTTTTTGGTGTTGAATGGTATTCATGAATGTAATTTTATTTTCTTAGTTGTTAGACATGATCATACTGAAATTTGTTTGATTAAGTTGTGGCAGTGATCAATTTTGTTATTATCGTGTTTGGCAAATGTAGAAGTTGCTAAAAATTATTTGTCTTGGTAAAGCTAATAAATGAAATTAATATTTTCATTCCAAATGGATTACCGTATTTGTCATTTGTTAATGCTAGAGTTCAATTGTCAGTTAAATGAATACACAATTTCTAGTTGAATGGATACACTTTGCCAATACATGGTTTGTTGCCTGTTTAAAAAAAGAGAAAAAAGAGTTGGTTGCTTCAAAGGACCACATATCATTTTATTCAATCAACATTGTCATTCCAAATGTTAATCACACTATAACATTCATATTAATTTTAATACATCATTCATTTTGATTCAATTTGATTGTGATCAATCCAGGAGGAAACAAGTAAACCAAACCCATCCATGATTGGGAAGAAATCAAAGAATCCACTTGAATCATACACCCCATGCTTTCTATCGAATTCCCTACTTGTACAAATGCAAAACAAAATGTGCAACAATCCAGGCGAACCCCAAACCAACAAAGTTATCATCAAGATCACTAGCATTCATAAAAAAAAACAAAAAAGAACCAACCAGTCATAAAAAATAAAATTAAAAAATGCATATGCTCATATCAAATTCCATGAACTCTCAAAAATTGCACATTCATAAAGAACTTCATCCCTCTATCTCCAAAGCATCTTGAAAAGAAATGCCACCATAATCGCTAGAAAATGAAAAACTAACACACACACATGCTCATCACATAGAAAAAAATCTTCACCAAAGATTTGCATATTTATCAAGAATTTCATCTGGCCACTCTGTGCATTCAAAAAAGTTCGATGGTTTGGTCCATCTCTTACATGTACAGGTTCATACACAAATTTCTGGGTTATACCCATGATCAAAATCAAAGCTAATTTTGCTTCGTAGACACAGATCGAGACCCAAAGAAGAGCTTTTTGTTGTTGTCCTCTTTTATCTCTGCAAATACAAACAAGAAAACAAATAGTATCAGAACCATACCTCCACACCTCAATTGCTTCAAAACAAATTTTAGCTTCAAAGAATCACAGATTTTTGCTTTAAAACAACAACAAATCTAACCTCATATTACTTAAATCAACAACAAATCTAATCCAAAAAATACACAACAAAAAGCCCCCAGTTTTTTTTTCTTTTTTTGGCTACATTTTCTAATTAAAATCGCGGGGAAAAAAAAAATCCACAACAAACCCTAAATCATCAAACCCATGAAATCAAACCACTTATCAAACCCATTTAAGAAATCAACAACATATCTAATCCAAGAAATCATACATATATATAACAAGAACAAATGAGAATGATGATGAAAAATTTGTGGAGAGAAAAAAGAAAATGATATTAGTTATTTAAAAAAAATCTATTTTTATTAACAAAAATCAAGTAGAATTTCATAGATTTGGATTAAATGTCATGGGTTATGGCTTATTCTGGGGTATTAACTCGTTGCTTAAGGGTGTTAGTTATAGAAACATCTCTTTGCAATTGTATCCCAATGGCCCAAGAAGATCACGAAATATCTGTGACCCCTGATTTCATCACGATCTCTTTACTCTTTTTTCCCTTTCTTCTTCTTGACATACACACATCTACATCTATATATATATATGCTCTCTCTCTTTCTCTCTCTCTCTCTCTCTCTCTCTGGGTGGAAGGGTTCGTGTTTTTGTCAGAGAAAGGTTTCTTTTGCTCTTTTTGTGTGTTGTTTTCTTTGGGGTAGTTTCTGATTTGTTTTTCTTGTTAGAAATGGGTTTTGAAAGTTTTGGAAAAACAGAATTTTTCCTCAACTTTGGTCTAATTTTTAGGTGGGACCCATGCGTCAAAGTTGGCGGGTCTAAGTGGTAACGCGTTCTATGTATGTTGTGATTCACGTGGTATATTTGGTTGCTCAAAACCATTATCGGGTGAATGAAAAATTGAAGCCAAAGTGAGCTCCATGGAAATGGAGTTTTTGGTAGAAATTCCTTAAGGTTTAAATAAAGGCTTGTCCCACATTGGTTTGGTGGGAAGAATTTTGTGGGTTTATAAGATATGGGTTTGTAACTTGGGGAGGGGGCACCCCAAATTTGTAGAAGGGAGAGGTTATGGACAAATTGGGCTAGACCCATTAGACCTAAAAATAAACACACACGCGCGCACCGCCGCCGCTGTCCGTCTGGTTGAGCTGGGCTTGGGCGTGGGTGACTGGTGTGAGGTTGGATTGGGCTTATCCGACCCAATACTTATTTTTTGGGCCAAAAACATTTGAATTAAATTTTATTTTTTGGTAAAATAAAATCTGTCCAAATTTTTAATTTCAAATTTTTGGTGGGAAAAATTCAAATTTGTTTTTCACTTCTTCCGAATTTCTGTACAGATTCAAATCTATTCAATACGATTTTTATCTGTTCAAAATTTGAACCCAACAGATTTGTATCTGTTCATTCAAATCGAACAGGTAACATACATGTTCAAATAGATTTTGCACTTGTTTAATTTAAACCGGTTTTGCACCTATTTAATTCAAACCATACAGCCACGAATTTTCCTATATAAAAGCAGTCCCTCATTTGGATTTTTCACTCCAATTTTTGTCCTTCTCTGCTGCCATTCATCTCTATATTTTGCTGCATTAATTACATTCATTTTTTGTGAGAAAGAGTGTAATTAATTTTCTGTGAGAAATAGTGCATACAGAAAGTGTGTTCGTTGTGTGAATAGTGTGTAGTGCTGCTACTATTCACTGTTGATCATTTTATCCTAGGAGATAGTCGTCCACAATCTAAAAACACTATGGAGAGGATGAATCTGTTTTAAGGACACAGTGTTAAACACTGGACTTGATCAGAAAATTTTATTCAACAAATTAATTTGGTAAGTAATTAATTTACTTTTCTATTTTATTATTTTTCCTGTTTCAGATTTTGATTTTGTTTTTGTAACAAAATAAAAATCTGTTTTATTTTATTTTATTTTATTTTATTTTCTAGTTTGATTTTTGTAATCAAATAAACTCTCTCATTTCCTTTATTTCTTATGTATTCCGTTTGTTGTTTAATACACAAACATAATTTATTTTTTATTTTTTAAATACAGTGAAGATTGTCCAACAATCTTAAGATAGACCATTTTTTGGTGTCTTCATTGTATTTATTTTTTTGTGCTTTCACAAAGTGATATTCTGGTTGAAAAATATAAATAGTAGTAATATACTATTTGACAAATAGTAGTAAATATTGTTTATTTTCTTTGACAACTAGCAGTAATATGCTGATGTCATTAACAATTGTAGAATATTAATTTGTGATACAGAAAATTATTACGGTATTTTATTTTTGTAGCTTTAGTAACAAGGAAAATAAAATTATTTTGTGTTATAATTTATTTTCTGGTTTTAGTAACTAGAAAATTGATTTGTGTTTTGATATTTTTTTTTTATATAATTTTTGTAGTCAGATATTATGGCTGCTGAAAGTAGTACTCCAAATCCAATCATTACAAGGACTCCGGTCCCTATCCAGAACCATGTTCAAGTTCCGATAAATCATGGAGAAAAACTGAAAAAATTTAATGGCACTGAGTTTAAGAGATGGCAGCAAAAAATAATGTTCTATCTTACAACTCTAAATTTTGCCCAGTTTCTCCGTGGAGAGGCTCCGGTACTTAGAGAGGATGAAAGTGATCAACAAGTTGTTGCCGCTGTAGACGCTTGGAAACATTCTAATTTTCTGTGCAGAAACTACATCCTCAATGGCCTTGACAACATGCTATATAATGTTTACAACCCTCTAAAAACAACAAAAGAATTGTGGGATTCTTTGGAGAAAAAATACAAGACAGAGGATGCTGGCACAAAGAAATTTGTTGTCGGTAAATTTCTGGACTTCGTTATGGTAGACTCCCAAACGGTCTCAAGTTCAAAAATTTCAATTAATTTTGCATGATATTCATTCTGAAGGTATGTCTCTTAGCGAGTCTTTCCAAGTCGCTGCTTTAGTGGAAAAGTTACCACCGATTTGGAAAGATTTTAAAAATTATTTAAAACATAAACGCAAGGAGATGACCATGGATGAATTGATTGTAAGACTAAGAATTGAGGAAGATAACCAAAAGGCTGAAAAGAGGAATGGTAAAAATCCCATTGAGTCCAAGGCTAATGTAGTTGAACAAGTGCACAAACCACATAACAAAAAGAGGAAGTTTACTAGGGATGGTTCTAAACAAGGCGACAACAATGGCAATAAAAAGTTCAAAGGTAAATGCTATAATTGTGGCAAGACCGGACATCGAGCTTCTGATTGCCGCCGCCCTAAGAAAGATCGTGGAAGTACAAGCAAGAAAACCACCAATCAAGTCAATGTGACAGAACTTGATTACATCTCTGACGGGGTAAATGACATCAATCTCTCTGTTGTGGTGTCTGAGGGTAATTTGGTTAGAAATCCCAAGGAATGGTGGGTTGACACTGGGGCAACTCGACATATTTGCGCGGACAAGAAGATGTTCACTACTTACAATAAGGTTACAAATGGTGAACAACTTTTCATGGGAAATTCTTCTACTTCTACTATGACTGGATAAGGAAATGTGATCTTGAAGATGACATCAGGGAAAGAACTTACCCTTAACAACGTACTGTATGTACCAGGCATCCGGAAGAATTTAATTTCTGGTTCTTTGTTAAGTAAAAATGGTTTTAGGCTTGTATTTGAGTCTGATAAATTTGTATTAACAAAGAGTGGTATGTATGTTAGTAAGGGATACACGAGTGATGGTCTCTTCAAGTTAAATGTAATGACGGTTGTACCAAAACTTGCTATTTATAAGAATAACACATCTTTTGCTTATATTCTTGAGTCGAATTTAGGGCATGGTAGATTAGGATATGTAAATTTTGATGTTTTGCGTAGATTAATTGGTTTGGATTATATACCAAAGTTTGAAATTGATCATAATCACAAATGTGAGATTTGTGTACAAGCGAAACTAACTAAAGCTCTATTTAAATCAGTTGAAAGAAAAATCGAACCTTTAGAATTAATTCATACTGATGTGTGTGATATTAAATTTGTTCAAACTAGAAGAGGCAAGAAGTATTTCATAACATTTATCGATGATTGCACAAGATACTATTATATATACTTACTTAGAAGTAAAGATGAAACCTTAGAAATGTTTAAACTCTACAAAACTGAAGTTGAAAATCAACTTGGTGATACCATTAAAATGGTTAGAAGCGATAGGGGTGGTGAATATGATGCACTATTAAATGAATTTTGTGCACAACATGGCATTATTCACCAAACTACAGCACCCTATTCTCCATAGCAAAATGGAATTGCTGAAAGGAAGAATAGAACCCTTAAAGAAATGATGAATGCCATGTTACCAAGTTCAAGCTTACTGCAAAACTTGTAGGGGGAAGCAATATTATCTGCTAATTATGTTCTTAACAGAATACCCCACAAGAAAACCAATAGTACTCCTTATGAATTATGGAAAAGTCGACCACCTTCCTATAAATACTTAAAAGTGTGGGGGTGTTCGGTAAAAGTTGAAGTTCCTGTTCCGAAAAAGACAAAGATAGGACCAAAAACAGTAGATTGTGTGTTTATTGGTTATGCTCAGAATAGTAGTGCATATCAATTTCTGACTTATAAATCAGAAATACCTGATATAAATGTGAACACTATTATAGAGTCAAGGAATGCTGTGTTTTCTGAACATGTCTTTCCTTACAAGAAAGGATAGGAATTAAGTTCACAGAAAAGAATTTATGATTGTACACAAAGTCAAGAGACTAATGATAATCAAACACAAGAGACTAGTAATGGTCTCGACTAGCAAGATTTAACTGATGATTAACCAAGACGAAGTAAGAGAGCAAGAACATCAAAATCCTTTGGTCCAGATTTTCTGACATACCTATTAGAAAATGAATCTGAAAGCTTTAAGGAAGCAATGACAGGTCCTGAAGCACCTTTGTGGAAAGAGGCTGTTAATAATGAAATTGAATCCATTATGCAAAATCATAATTGGGAATTGGTGGACCTTCCACCCAGTTCTAAACCTCTTGGATATAAATGGATATTCAAGAGAAAAATGAAAGCAGATGGTTCAATAGACAAGTATAAAGCAAGACTTGTGGTAAAAGGTTACAAACAAAAGTAAGGTCTGGATTATTTTGACACATATTCCCCCGTGACAAGAATAACATCCATTCGTATGCTTATTGCTATTGTAGTGTTGTATAATTTAGAAATACATCAAATGGATTTTAAGACAGCTTTCTTAAACGGTGATCTAAATAAAGAGATCTATATGGAACAACCCGAAAGGGTTGTAGTGCTAGGGCAAGAAAAGAAAGTTTGTCGACTTGTAAAATCTCTTTATGGATTAAAACAAGCACCTAAACAATGGCATGCAAAATTTGATCATGCTATGCTTACTAATGGGTTTAAGATAAACGAATGTGACAAGTGCATCTATGTTAAAAACACTGACCAAGGATATGTCATAGTTTGTCTTTATGTGGCTGACATGCTTGTCATTGGAAGCAGTCAAAACATGATCAAATCAACTAAGCAAATGCTGAATAAAAAATTTGATATGAAAGATATGGGGGTCGCAAATGTAACATTAGCAATGAAAATTACTAAAACATCTGACGGATATGCATTATCTCAATCACATTATATTGAGAAAAATCTTGGTAAATTTATTAAGGATGATATGAATGTAGCTAAAACACCTGTAGACATCAGTCTTTATTTATCAAAAAATAAAGGTGATGTGGTGTCTCAGTTAAAATACTCTCAAATCATTGAAAGCCTAATGTACCTAATGAATTGTACTCGTCCTGATACAGCTTATGCTGTTAGTAAATTGAGTAGGTACACTAGTAACCCCGGAGAAGACCATTGGAAAGCAATCATTCAGGTTCTTAGATATCTAAGATTTACCAGTGATCATGGTTTGAACTTTACGCGATATCCTACAGTACTTGAAGGTTATTGTGATGCCAATTAGATATCAGATACTAAATATTCAAAATCTACTAGTGGATATGTCTTTACTTTGAGAGGCACTACTATTTTTTGGAAATCTACGAAATAAATATGCATCGCACGATCCATAATGGAATCTGTGTTCATTGCTTTAGACAAAGCAGGATGAGAAGCAGAATGGCTTCGCCACTTCTTAGAAGACATTCCAATGTGGCCTAAACCTGTGCCAGCTATTTGTATTCATTGTGATAGTCAATCTGCAATAGGTAGGGCGCAGAATCATATGTATAATGGTAAGTCACGACATATCCGTCGTCGATATGAAATCGTAAGGCAATTGTTCTCAAATGGAATAATCTCAATAGATTATATAAAATCTAAAGAGAATATTGTGGATCCGTTAGCAAAAGGTTTGACTAAAGCGCAAGTGTATAGTTCATCAAAGGGGATGTGATTAAAGCCTATTAAATAAGAGTCATCATAATAGTAACCCTACTTAAATGAATGGAGATCCCAAGAACTAAGTTCAAAGGGACAACTAAGTTATGTGTGGCTCGCCAGAAATCACCAAGGGATTAAAATTCCCTACACATTCCTTTGGTGAGAGTGATATCTGTAACATATGTTGTATGCAGGGGTTTAAGGATAAGCTTTGTTTTTAATGATTACTTATATCTTGATTTAGGCATAAAATCAAGACGAGTATAAGAGATACTCACAATAAGAATCACCTATATGAGTGTCGAACTGGAGCCGGTTCCATGAAAATAAAGAGACTAAATTCTCTAGAAACACTCATGAAAACCAAGAGCGTTCAAGGCCAAAATGAACACAATCGTGAGAACTACGATGCATTAGAAGATATTTTGTGTGAAATCTATTGTCTTGGCTTACACAAACGGCTGAACAATTCAAGGCATCGCATCCATTAGTTAGCTAGTAAGTTCGATAGGTTATCACTAGGGAAGGTTCAAGGCCGAAAGCTACCTATCCTGATGCAAGATATTTTCGATTTGTACTCTTTCGATAAATTCTACATATTGTTGCATTTCTATTGTCATCAAATTCCATTCATGTGGGGGATTGTTAGAAATAGGTTTTAAAAGTTTTGGAAAAATAGAATTTTTCCTCAACTTTGGTCTAATTTTTAGGTAGGACCCATGCGCCAAAGTTGGTGGGTCTAAGTGGTAACACGTTCTATACCACGTTGTGATTCACATGGTATATTTGGTTGCTCAAAACCATTATCGGGTGAATGGGAAATTGAAGCCAAAGTGAGCTCCATAAAAATGGAGTTTTTTGTGGAAATTCCTTAAGGTTTGAATAAAGGCTTGTCCCACATTGGTTTGGTGGGAAGAATTTTGTGGGTTTATAAGACATGGGTTTGTAACTTGGAGAGGAGGCACCCCAAATTTGTAGAAGGGAGAAGTTATGGACAAATTGGGCTAGACCCATTGGACCCAACCCATTGGAACCAAAAATAAACACACACGTGTGCGCCGTCGCCGTCGTCCGTTCGGTCGGGCTGGGCTTGGACGTGGATGCCTAGTGTGAGGTTAGGTTGGGTTTGTCCGGCCCAATACTTATTTTTTGGGCCAAAAACATTTGAATTAAATTTTATTTTTTGGTAAAATAAAATCTGTCCAAATTTTTGGTGGGAAAAATTCAAATTTGTTTTTCACTTCTTCTGAATTTCTGTACAAATTCAAATCTGTTCAATACGGTTTTTATTTGTTCAAAATTTGAACCGAACAGATTTGTATCTGTTCATTCAAACCGAACAGGTAACATACCTATTCAAACAGGTTTTGCACCTGTTTAATTCAAACCATACAGCTACGAATTTTCCTATATAAAGACAGTCCCTCATTTGGATTTTTTCACTCCAATTTTCGTTCTTCTCTGCTGCCATTCATCTCTATATTTTGTTGCATTAATTATATTCATTTTCTGTGAGAAAGAGTGTATACACAAAGTGTGTTCGTTGTGTGAATAGTGTGCAGTGCTGCTACTATTCACTGTTGATCATTTTATCTTGGGAGATAGACGTCCACAATCTGAAAGCACCGTGGAGAGGATGAATCTGTCTTAAGGACGCAATGTTAAAAACTGGAGTTGATCAAAAAAATTTCTTCAACAAATTAATTTGGTAAGTAATTAATATACTTTTCTGTTTTATTATTTTTCCCATTTCAGATTTTGATTTTGTTTTTGTAAAACAATAAAAATCTGTTTTATTTATTTATTTTTATTTTCTGATTTGATTTTTGTAATCAAACAAACTCTCTCATTTCCTTTATTTCTTCTGTATTCCGTTTGTTGTTAAGTACACAAAAAGATATATATATATAGAGATATTTTATTTTATTTTTTAAGTTCAGTGAAGATTGTCCAACATTTTTTTCCAAGGTTTGTGTTTGGTTCTAGAGAAAGCAAAGGAAAATAGCTTGTTCATCATCAAGTAAGGTTATTATGGAGAAAGAGGAGAGGCCACATGTTTTAGCTATTGATGACAGTTTGGTTGATAGAAAACTCATTGAAAGGCTTCTCACCAACTCTGCATGCAAAGGTATTTCTTTTTTCACTTGTGATTGTTTTTCTTTGCTCATTTTTTTTTTCTTTTTTCCTTTTAATTTTTTTTTTTATGATTGATCCAATTTTTAGTCATAAAAGAAATAAAATTTGACAGCGTCTATTTTATCTGTTTTATAATGAGATGGTATTGTTTCAAAAGTGGTTTGACCTTGTGGCTATTTTTAGTTTGGTGCTAAAAAGTTCGTTTGAATTGGATTTTTTTTAATTTTTTTGACTTTTACGAAAAAAAAGTGAAATGATTATATTTGAATATAATATTTTATCTTATTAATTTTTTTAATTTATTTATCTATTTTTGACTAAATTAACTCCCAATCTAAAAAGAAAAAAAAAAAAGGGCTAAGGCTTATCAACAGTAATTGTCCTTCAAACCCAATAGATCAAACTGGGCTCAAGCCTATAACTCTAGAGAAATAAAAAAGGATTTGCTTATTGACCCTTCGTTCGGGTGATGAGTTGACTTTTTAATTTTTTAATTATTTTAATGAGTTAGCTTTTTGACTTTTTAATTTTTTGGTTATTTTAATAAAAATTCTCGGTTGGGATGAGTTTTTTTGACTATTTTAATTTTTTTGAGAAAAAAAGAAAATGATTATGATTTGGATATGACATTTTGTCTTATTAATTTTCTAACTTATTTTGTCTTTTTATGATTAAAATAGCTCCAACCTCACATGCCAAAGGCCTGAAAGGTCTGGTCTTCGGTTTTCGGTTTTCAGTTTTCAGTTTTTGGAAATAATTTTTTAAATTTTCAATTCATATTTTTATATTTGTAATGATTTTTTAAAATATTTTAATTATTGTTTTTTTAAATTTTTAGATTTACTTAATCTTAATATACTTAAAAAGTAAAACATTTTATATAAAAAAATTTCAACAATTTATTAAATATAATAAAATATAAAAATGTATTAAATTTTTGTATTTTTTTTTATAATGTCTTTTTGTATTTGGTGATTTTTTTTAAAAAAAAATTCACAAATATTATATATGTTAAGTGTATTTTGATTAGGTATATCTAAAAAAATAAAAAATTGTATAAAATATTAAAAAAAATTTACTAAAAAAATAAACACAAAACACAAAATATAGATTTAATTTTCTGGAACCAAACATGGTGAAATCTTCGCTATTGCAATATATCTTTCAATTTGTAAATAACTTCATATGAGGAACTAGTGGACTCAATCACTCACTTTTAACTCTTCAATTTTAGTTTTCTATTAATTTTGATCCACGTTAAGTCAATTTCCTGGTTACATTTCAGTGTATAGTTGTTGTAGATTTTTAATAGCATTGTTTGACTTTGATATAGAACATGGTTATGATTGTAATGCAGTGACTACAGCATAGAATGGGCAAAGGGCCTTAGAATTTCTAGGCCTAGGAGATGGACAACACTGTTGGAAAAAAATGGTTTTTGGTGACTTTAATTAAATATTAAAGTGGGTCCCAACCATCTATTGAGTTGGGTCTAAGTGGGTCTAGATACTTGGCAATGAGATCTTTACACCACAAATAGAATGACCAAAAACCATTCAGATTTGAATGAGAAATTGCCTCATGAAGTTAGCTTCATGAAAAAGGTAATGGAGTTTGTAACTTCTGCCTTTATTACAGAGTTTAATAGTGCATTAATGGGGTTTGTAACTCCTGCCTTTATTGCAGAGGTTAATGGTGCATTATGACCAGCCATAAAGGCTGGAGGCTTCTCCTCTCTCCCCTATACATGTATAAATTGAGACCCTCCTCTCAAGTCTCAAACACAGAAATTGTTTCTTCCATTTTTCAGTCAGTTTGCTAGAAATTTCTACAGTGAGAGAGTACTGCCACTGTTTTTGTTCGCTAAGCTAGACAGAAAGTGCTTCTGCCGTAGCTGGTTTTGACCGTCGTATCCTGGGAGACAGACGCCGGGATTCCTCAAGCACTCGACCCGTGAGGCGGCGAAATCTGTTTTAAGGAAACTGCTTCCGTGCAAGCTTCGGTTTCATCTCTTTACCCTTTTATTGTTTTGTGTATTTCTATTGAAATTTAGTTGTAATTATCAGCATATGTTCTTGGTATATAATTTGATTTCTTCATAAATCTATTTCTTTAATTTCACAAATATGAACAACAAGCTTAAAACAGATTTTTATATATTTTCTATGAAATTGATCGAATAGATTTATATAGACAATTAGGTTAGCTTTGTATAATGTTACTAGGAACTGTTGTGGAATTGCTCACTATTTCAGTGATTGTAAATTATGCAAGTTTTGACATGTTATTTAGTTTCTAGCTTTTAGTTTTCTTACATGATTTAATCTTTAGAATAATTTGCATACTTAATTGTATTAGTATGATCTTATTTTATGCGTATGGTTCATCATTCCCCTACTATGATTTGCATGAATTTTTAGAGTTATAAAATTTGTGTAACTTGCCTATATTTATTTACATGGTTATTGTGAATTAAATTCTTATATAATTTATGGCAATTAATTTTTAATTTAATAGTTAGAGTTGTAAGTTTTGTAATTTATGTAGAAGTTATAAGGTTTTGTAACTTGTATAGTATCTTAATTCCTTATTTATTTTGCTATTCTACGATTTGCTAGAAGGTTAAATAATATTTGATTGTATGTACAATTGCTTTAGATTAGTTGCTTTATATTATATTGTCGTTTACTACTAACTTTCTTTGTAGGCATACCTAAGCGTGGAAAGGAATTTTATGGACTACTTATAATCCTCAATTGGATTGGTTTATTTTTCCTTTATATTTGAAGAAATTTTTTGCTTGAGATTTAGTTGGTTTGTTTATCAATTTGTAGTAGCAAGTTTTATTTGCTTGTATAATTAGAAGCTTTTTTATGCATGTATTTGGTTGTAGCAATTTTTAAGTTGCTTGTAAGTTTGGAATTTGGTTTGGTTTTCTGTAATAGAAACCAAAGTATTTAGCCTTGGCTAAAGAGTAGTTCTTATTTGTTTAGAAATGACAACTAAGACGGATTTGGTTTCAAACCTTTGGGGTTTGAGGAAGTCTTTGGGTTTAATCATTTTATTCCCAAAGTGTTGGAAAACCAAGTTTGGAGAAAGTCTTTGGTTATAATCTGATTATTTCCAAAGTGTTTTGGTTTGAAAAAAGAAACCAAATTTTAGCATTAGCTAAAATATCTTTGATTTTTATTCAGAAATCATGGGCTCAGTTTCGAGAGTACCGGTTAACTTTTATGGGTAGTGTAATTCTGGTAGCAAATTTTATTTGCTTGGGAATTGGTTTGTTATAACCTGGTTTATTCCCTGGAAATCTTAATTTTAAAGTTGTTTCCCATGGACTAGGAGTCAACATGCTCTTGGATGTTTTGTCAAAAAGTTAACTGGGTTTTAAGTGGGACCGATGTGACCTCTCCAGTCTTCCTGGGAACATTTCTGACCATGTTCGATTCTAGGTTAAATGGTGAAACTAGTTTTGAATTAAATTTCAATCTGAAGGATTTTCTAAGGGTTAAGTTTAATTTCTGGAATCACAGAAGTGAAATTCTGTTGTGATGCTTCAGAAATGGCTTCAAAATGTGACTAAAAGAAATGTTGTTCCACCTGACAACCTTAGCCTCGCGAGATTCTTAAAGGAAGATCTTGAGAGATCAAGTATGATTAAAGGAAATCATAAGATTGCATGATAATTTCTCTGATTTGATCAGAGGCAATTATATGGTATCCTTGTGTTATTTATAGCATTTATAATTGCTATGTGACTTTGCTTGAAAGTAAAGATGAGACAACCCGTTAGGATGGGTGAATATATTTTTGAATTTTTAAATTCCAAATATATTCTTAAATTGGTGGCTCCTAGTGAGTACAAGATCACTAATCACAGAGATAGAAAACTGGTGGTTCCTAGGAGGTGTTAGACCACTGGCTACACAGTTATGAGGTTGTGGTTCCTAGTAGTGAACAGATTACTGATCACATGTCAAGACATCATGGTTTCTAGTAGTGGAGAGGCTACTGGTCATATGTCAAGACATGATGATTCCTAGTAATTTGATCCTATGTCAGAACGTTGTGATTCCTAGTAGTAAAGTGACTACTGATCACAGGTTAAGACATTGTGATTCATAGTAGTAGAAAGTCTACTGACCACATGCTGAGAAGTTAGTGATTCCTAGTGATAAGACTACTGGCCAGGTTATGAAGTTCCGAATAGTAGACTATTGAACACTGGATTTGTGTTTCCTAATAGTAAGCCTATTGGCTTCAGAGTGATAGGTTGGACCAAATATATTTGGGTGCCTAATTTGGTTGATGACATTCTGGGAATGTATTTACTATGATATGATTTTGAGAGTTTCATAATCATTGTGACACAAGGATTTGTTTAAGACTTTGTATAAATTCTACAAAGAAGACTTAATTATCTGACTCCGAATTGAGGAGGATAATAGAAAGAAAGGAGGGAGTACCTCTTCAGTGAATGCCAATGTCATTGAGCATGGACAATTTTCTGGAATGAGGGAGAAGCCCCCCTTGAACGAAGTCCTGTATGTTCCGGACTTTCGCATGGTTTTTGAGTCCGACAAGGTCGTTCTGACGAAACACAAGTGTGAAACCTGTGTTAAAGCGAAGTGGACATGATCCTGTATGAGTTATGGAAAGGCGTTAAGCCTTCTTATAAATTCTTACAAATGTGGGGGTGTCATGCAAAAGGTGGGAATACCTAAACCCAAGAGGGTTAGGATAAGCCTAAAAATCTGTTGACTGTGTATTCAACGGTTGTGCACAATATAGTAGTGCATATCGATTTCTTGTGGTTCAATCTGCTATTCCAGATATACACAAGAATACTATCATGGAATCAAGAAATGCATCTTTCTTTGAAAATGTATTCCGAGTTCTATGAAAGAGGTTGAAGGTGACAATGATCACATAACTAATCAAACAAATGATCACTTGCGTGATCAAGTTGATGATCAAGCTGAAGATGTAGATGAGCTAAGAAAGAGTAAGAGGGCAAGGACTAAAAAGTCTTTTAGCCCAGACTTCTTGACTTATATGTTAGAGGGAGAACCTCAAACTTTCCACGAAGCTATGACTTCTCCTGAGAGTCCTTGATGGAAAGAAGCGATCAAAAGTAAGATTGACTCCATCTTACAAAATCACACCTGGGTGTTAGTAGATTTATGTCCAGGTTGTAAGCCTTTAGGCTGAAAATGGATTTTTAAAAGAAAGATGAAGGCCGATGGGTCAATTGACAAGTATAAGGCGAGGCTCGTTATCAAAGGGTACAGGCAAGGAGAAGGCCTGGATTACTTTGATACGTACTCACCTGTTACTAGGATAACATCCATTCGCATGGTGATTGCATTAGTAGCTTTGCGCAATCTGGAGATACATCAGATGGATGTAAAGACAGCTTTCTTAAATGGAGATTTGAATGAAGAAATCTACATGGAGCAACCCGAGGGGTTTTCAGCTCCAGGACATGAGAAGTTTGACAACGCTATGTTGTCAAATGGATTTAGAATCAATGAGTGTGACAAATACGTATATGTTAAAGACACTGACAGTGGTTATGTCATTTTGTGTCTATACGTTGATGACTTACTCATTGTTGGTAGTAATGATGAGATGATTAAAACTACCAAGAGATTGTTAAACTCTAAGTTTGACATGAAAGATATGGGCCTTGCAGATGTTATTCTAGGTTTTGAGATTACCAGAACATCTAGAGGAATTGTACTTTCTCTGTCTCACTAAGTTGAGAAAATACTTGAGAAATTTGGTAAATCAGATACAAGTGTGTCTAGGACACCGGTAGACGTCAGTCTGCACTTGACCAAGAATAATAATGAGAGTGTCTCTCAGCTAGAATATTCTAGGGTCATTGGTAGTTTGATGTATCTGATGAGCAGTACTAGGCCGGATATAACTTACTCGGTTAGCAGGCTTAGTAGATACACAAGTAATCCCGACGCTTCTCATTGGAAGGGCACTATGCGGGTGTTAAGGTATTTACGCTACACTCAGGATTATGGGCTGCATTATACTCGATATCCAGTGGTGCTAGAAGGCTATAGTGATGCGAATTGGATATTAGATATAAAGGACTCAAAGTCCACTAGTGGATTTGTGTTCACTCTTGGTGGGGCAGCCGTGTCTTGGAAATCTTCCAAGCAAACGTGTATATCTAGATCAACGATGGAATCAGAGTTTATTGCTTTGGATAAAGCAACGGAAGAAGCTGAATGGCTTTGCCATTTCCTTGAAGATATTCCACGTTGGTCTAAACCTGTGCCTGCTATTTGTATTCATTGTGATAGTCAATCTGCAATTGGTAGGGCACAGAGTAATATGTATAATGGAAAGTCTAGACATATCCGTCGTAGACATAATTCTATACGACAACTACTCTCGAATGGAGTTGTCTCTTTAGACTTTGTAAAGTCTAAGGACAACATTGCGGATCCGCTAACCAAAGGGTTAAATCGAGTGTTAGTCGAAACGTCGTTAAAAGGAATGGGGTTGAGGCCTTTGGAAGTTACCGGAATGGAAACCCAACCTAGTTGACTGGAGATCCCAAGATCTAGGTTCAATGGGACAACCTAATTGCGTGTAACGGTGGTATGTCACTGAGGAGGTTAAACCTCCAGCCATTCCTTCTATCAGTGATACCTGCAAGTGTAGAGGTTAAGCTGAGCTTTTAATGACTCTAGTGCGTTAAGCTGTTGAGTTGAGTATAGCAGGATACTCAAGTAGAGTCACCTATGTAAGTGTGAAGTGGGGCCGCTTCTAGAAGAATTGGGCAGGCCAAGATTCTTTGAAACCACTCGCTAAACCAGGCTAGTATCCAGGGCCATACAGGGCACACCAGTGAGAACAGAATGGTGGCAAGAGTAATTCCCGTGTGAGATCTATTGTCTCAGTTTACATAAACGGCAGAGCAGTTCAAGATGTCATATTCACTGATCAGCCAGTAAACTCGATAGGTTTTCACTGTGAGAGGTTCAAAGCCAAAAGCTACCTTCTTTGATGTCGGGGTTTGTTCGTTGTATTCTATCTTCGAGTCATTATTGTTGAACGGTGTCCGTTTGTTGAGTCATTCGGTCAATTTTTATTCATGTGGGGGATTGTTGGAAAAAAATGGTTTTTGGTGACTTTAATTAAATATTAAAGTGGGTCCCAACCATCTATTGAGTTGGGTCTAAGTGGGTCTAGATACTTTGCAATGAGATCTTTACACCACAAATAGAATGACCAAAAACCATTCAGATTTGAATGAGAAATTGCCTCATGAAGTTAGCTTCATGAAAGAGGTAATGGAGTTTGTAACTTCTGCCTTTATTACAGAGTTTAATAGTGCAGTAATGGGGTTTGTAACTCCTGCCTTTATTGCAGAGGTTAATGGTGCATTATGACCAGCCATAAAGGCTGGAGGCTTCTCCTCTCTCCCCTATACATGTATAAATTGAGACCCTCCTGTCAAGTCTCAAACACAGAAATTGTTTCTTCCATTTTTCAGTCAGTTTGCTAGAAATTTCTACAGTGAGAGAGTACTGCCACTGTTTTTGTTCGCTAAGCTAGACAGAAAGTGCTTCTGCCGTAGCTGGTTTTGACCGTCGTATCCTGGGAGACAGACGCCGGGATTCCTCAAGCACTCAACCCGTGAGGCGGCGAAATCTCTTTTAAGGAAACTGCTTCCGTGCAAGCTTCGGTTTCATCTCTTTACCCTTTTATTGTTTTCTGTATTTCTGTTGAAATTTAGTTGTAATTATCAGCATATGTTCTTGGTATATAATTTGATTTCTTCATAAATCTATTTCTTTAATTTCACAATTATGAACAACAAACACTTCATCAACAATAGTGTAAGTATTCCTTCATAACCTACTACAATATATATATGTCTAGTAAACACTACAAGAAAATTAGCCTATAACAACGTTTTTGTTATGGCGTTTATATATCTGCTAGTAGATTAAGGAGATTAGTTGTTACAATTTTTAATTAACGGAGGTAAAGTAATACGAGCCAATAGTTGAAAGGGATAAAATGTAATTTACTCATAATTTTATGAGTAAATTACAAACAAGCCCCTTAAGATTTGCTTAAAATGTAAATTATTCTTGTAATTCTAGAAATTATATCCCACTCCTTAAAAGTTCAAATTTCATAACAAATGACACATTTTATTAATAAATCATCAAGTTAATTAATAATTTTTAATAATATTATAAATTTATTTCAATTAATAATTTAATTAATTTTATTATTGTATATAAAAGCAGTTAGAAATTTTATTTTTTTAATTAATTCTATTAAATAATTTTTTTTGTTGGTAAGGGAGTGTTTTTTATTTTGGCAAACCACAAACTGTAATATATATTTTAAATAAATCCCAGGAGGAGTGAATTTGTAATTTATTTTAATTTTACCTATGGAATAACCATATCGAGGACAACTACGAATCAATAACCAAACAACCCAATAGGTTTAGGGCTTCAATTCTGCCGCTATTAGCCCTATAAATCATCACATGAAACTCAGTCCAGTTTCTAGGTCTCTCTCTCAAGTTTTGGATTATATATATTTATATATTTGTCTTTGTGCATGTGTGTATCTATCTATACTATTATTAAAAGCCAACAGGAGCTTTAGTGTCCTAAAGCCTCTCTAGAATTTTTTTTCTATTTTTCTTAAAATGACCCTAACTTCTTAAATAATTATATTATTTTTACACTAACATCAATTTGTAACTAAGAATAACATGATAAATTCAAACCAACCAATTCCACCGCCCCACGTTTCCAAACTGCACTACAGTTTTAAATCAATTAATTTTGTTTTGAACGACTGAAACCTCAGGAGAGAGAGAGAGAGAGAGAGAGAGATCAGAATTGATGAAGTAGAGATTGGAGAATGAAAGACTTCATCAACATTCCTACAGATCTCAGGTCTCATTTTGATATCACTCACTTTCTTTTACTAGGGCAAGCACTGGTCCAATGTTTCTCACCAACTCATCTTCTTCAACTCTCGCCAAACCCCTCTCCTCTTCCAAAACCCCTTCCCCCATCTCTCTCTCCTCCAATTTGAACAAAACCTTCGATCTCAACTCCCTCATCAACAACACTACCCAAACTAGCCCCTCTCCGATCCAACCCTACCTTCAATTCCACCCACATCCCATCCAAAACCACTTCCTCCGTCGCCGCAAGAGAGGTTCGGGATCGTGGACAAGAACGGAACGATGCCGGGTGATTTTGAGGTCGGAGACTTCGATCCGGGTGTTGTGGATAATTGGGGCAGTGATTTTTTTTTTTTTTTCCCCTTCTTCTTCAGGCATTTGAACACACTTGATGACCCTTTAGTTCGTGCGAAATGGATGAATACAAAGAAAGCTCTTACAGAAGAAGCTGAGGTTGTGAAGCAGTTGGATGCAGACTTCAGCTTTTAAAAAGTTGGTTTGTGTATTTGTCTAATTTTGTAAGTGTATTTTTTTTTTTTTAAAAAAAAAAATAGTGTTCTTAATTGGTTTGTTTGGTTGATTAATTTTGTATAGGTGTGTTTAATTTTTTTTTTTTTGGGTATGTTTTCAATAAAATTTCTTTGTGAGTATATTTTTATTTTATTTGAGATAATACAGAAGTATATGAGAATGTGTGTATATATGTCATATTAAATTCAAAAAAAAAATTATGCAATTGAATATATAAATTAAAAAAAAAACAAATTGAATGAGGATGTATTAAAATTTTTATCAATTGAGTTTCCAAATGAGTTTGCACACGCATCGCGTGTGCCCGACGGCTAGTATATATATATATATATATACACGAGACCTTCACAAACACGAAACCACCACCATCATCATCAATGCCGCGAAGATCGTATGACCCACATTCCTCCCCAAACCAAACACTGCGCAATCGCTAACCCCATCATCACCTCCATCTTCCTTAGCAACCATAAGTACCGAATCACCCGGTGGTCATTGTGGTCGTAATCGTAATTGTAATCTACTCCGTTTAATAAATAACAATCTGATGATTTCTCGCAATCCATGAAATCTCCGACGCGGCGGCGATGGGCGGCGGTGTGTAGTCTGGGACTGGCGTTGGCGTTGGCGTTGGCGGTGGTGGCGACATCGGTGGACATCAAAACCGTTGCTTTGTCTGTTGGTGGCGGCGGCGGCTGAGTTATGGGTATGGGTGATTTTTGCTTCTCTCTCTAAAAAAAGCATAATTTTATCTCTCTATATTTCTGTGAAATGTTTCCGAAATGAAAGGCGAGGAGAGAGGCTAATCTGCAGTTATGTATATATATATATATTAGTGGTTATCACGCAATTCGTATGCAATTCAAATAAATAAAAATAAACAAAATATTATTATATATAATGTGTTACTTAAGTGTAAGTGTTTTCGTGTCTCACGCATCTTATTTATCTATTTTTTTAAAAAAATTTTAAATAGAAACATGGACACTTGGCACCATAAGAAGCCAAGGCTTCATGAGACCATAAAAGGTGTTCACTTATATAGTATAGTGAAATAGTGAAATGTTTCCGAAATGAAAGGCGAGGAGAGAGGCTAATCTGCAGTTATCTATCTATACTATTATAAAGTGAGCATCCTTTATGGTGTTTTGAAGCCTTTGTTTCTTATGCTGTCATGTGTCTATTTTTTTATTTGAAATAAAAAATAAAAAAAAATAGATTAGATAGATGAGAGGAGGGGATTTGAACCTTAGACTTATATCAAATGAATAAGACTCTTACCACTTAACTAACACACAATATATGATAAATGTTTTATTTTATTTCTATTTATTTGAATTGCACACGCATCGTATGTGGCAACCGCTAGTGTATATATATATTAGTGGTTGTCACGCAATTCGTATGCAATTCAAATAAATAAACTGAAACCTCGGGAGAGAGAGAGAGAGATCAGATTTGATGAAGTAGAGATTGGAGAATGAAAGACTTCATCAACAATGGAGATTTCATCAACATTCCTACAGATCTCAGGTCTCATTTTGATATTACTCGCTTTCTTTTACTTGGGCAAGCACTGGTCCAATGTTTCTCACCAACTCATCTTCTTCAACTCTCGCCAAACCCCTCTCCTCTTCCAAAACCCCTTCCCCTATCTCTCTCTCCTCCAATTTGAACAAAACCTTCGATCTCAACTCCCTCATCAACAACACTACCCAAACTAGCCCCTCTCCGATCCAACCCTACCTTCAATTCCACCCACACCCATCCAAAACCACTTCCTCCATCGCCGCAAGAGAGGTTCGGGATCGTGGACGAGAACGGAACGATGTCGGGTGATTTTGAGGTCGGAGACTTCGATCCGGGTGTTGTGGATAATTGGGGCAGTGATTTTTTTTTTTTTCCCCTTCTTCTTTAGGCATTTGAACACACTTGATGACCCTTTAGTTCGTGCGAAATGGATGAATACAAAGAAAGCTCTTACAGAAGAAGTAGAGGTTGTGAAGCAGTTGGATGCAGACTTCAGCTTTTAAAAAGTTGGTTTGTGTATTTGTTTAATTTTGTAAGTGTATTTTTTTTTTTTTTTTTTAAAAATAGTGTTCTTAATTGGTTTGTTTGGTTGATTAATTTTGTATGGGTGTGTTTAAATTTTTTTTTTTTTGGGTATGTTTTCAATAAAATTTCTTTGTGAGTATATTTTTATTTTATTTGAGATAATACAGAAGTATATGAGAATGTGTGTATATATATCATATTAAATTCAAAAAAAAAATTATGCAATTGAATATATAAATTAAAAAAAAAAACAAATTGAATGAGGATGTATTAAAATTTTTATCAATTGAGTTTCCAAATGAGTTTGCACACGCATCGCGTGTGCCCGATGGCTAGTATATATATATATACACGAGACCTTCACAAACACGAAACCACCACCATCATCATCAACGCCGCGAAGATCGTACGGCCCACATTCCTCCCCAAACCAAACACTGCGCAATCGCTAACCCCATCATCACCTCCATCTTCCTCAGCAACCATAAGTACCGAATCACCCGGTGGTCATTGTGGTCGTAATCGTAATCGTAATCTACTCCGTTCAATAAATAACAATCTGATGATTTCTCGCAATCCATGAAATCTCCGACGCGGCGGCGATGGGCGGCGGTGTGTAGTCTGGGACTGGCGTTGGCGTTGGCGTTGGCGGTGGTGGCGACACCGGTGGACATCAAAACCGTTGCTTTGTCTGTTGGTGGTGGTGGCGGCGGCGGCTGAGTTATGGGTATGGGTGATTTTTGCTTCTCTCTCTAAAAAAAAGCATAATTTTATCTCTCTATATTTCTGTGAAATGTTTCCAAAATGAAAGGCGAGGAGAAAGGCTAATCTGCAGCTATGTATATATATACATTAGTGGTTGTCACGCAATTCGTATGCAATTCAAATAAATAAAAATAAACAAAATATTATTATATATAATGTGTTACTTTAAGTGTAAGTGTTTTCTTCGAAGGTTTGTGTCTCACGCATGTTATTTATCTATTTTTTTTTTTTAAATTTTAAATAGGCAACATAAGAAGCCAAGGCTTCATGAGACCATAAAAGGTGTTCGCTTATATAGTATAGATACAGATATATGTTCTAATTTATATTAAAGAGAACACAGATCGATCGATTGATTTTTATTATATTGATTGCGAATCGCGATCGAACACTCTTTCTCTGGATTCGATCAATTGACTTCTTTCGTTCAGATATGTAAGTTTTTAACATCCTCAAACTGACTCTATTTCTGACTCGTTCATTGTGACTTACTTCTATCCCTACCACCAACCACTGGAGGTGTGAAGAAGCCCCATAGATACTGCCCTAGAACTGTTGGTCTTCTGTGAGTGTTTGATTTTTACAAAGAATGTTATATATTATTGTTAGAATACCTATTTTTTTGAATTAAATTTTTTGATCATTGTTTTTTTTTTTTTTTTGGAACATGATTTCAGAGCATTGTTGACTATGACTTCTTTGTTTTGACTTTTTATTTGCCAATTTTGTTTTGGTGAATGTAGTTTGTGGGGATTATGTGATCATTTCCTTACCTTGATTATGTGATCATTGCGGTGAAAGTAGTTTGACTTATTTGTTAACAGCAACTTAACAGCAAATTTTTGAATTAAATTCTTCATTTTTTACATTTTCATCCATTAAATCCCACTTTTTGACAATTTGATTCCTATATTGTACACGACTATGTATCGATTTGCAATTGCGATTAGAGCTCTTTATGTATATACGTGTTTCATTAATCTATGGTAGAGTGTATTTAAATTAAAACTTGAATAATCGTGCCTTATCTTAAACAAATTAAAGTGGGTAATTGTCAATTTTTGTCAGTGTGATTATGGTTTCATTGTCCTGTGGAATTTGAGTGGATCCTTGATGTTCTATATTGGATTTTATTTTGCAAATTTACTTTTTTGTGTTGGGCTTTTAGGATTAGTTTGACTATTACCTTGGTGATATCTATGAATCAAATTTAGGATCTCACAAGTTGATGTCACATTGCCACTTCAAAATTTTGCTCGGTTGCTTTGGTGGCACTCATTATGTATAATGAATTAATCCTAGCGATAGGTTATTTATTACACAAGGTTTACATAGAAAGTATAACAATATTCATTTCGTGCGGGCCAGTGAAGAAAGAACCCTTTTGGTGTATTACTTCACATATTACCTCATATGCTAAAATTACGTTTTTATTAAGATTTTTGAGTTTAGCAACTTGGTGAAATTTACAGGGTTCATAGTTTCTTCATTTTCTGGGTGGTGGAGGTGAAGTCAATTTTGTAGTTGAAATGTGTACCTTTCTGTTAAAGCAGGGGATATTTGCTCTTCTCTTTTGCATTTTCATTGTCTGCATCCGTATTCGTGCCGGTCTGTGTTGCAAAGCTTGTTAACACCATCTGTTGTGAACCTTCTTTCGTCTTAGTATTTGAGGTATGTCCCTGTGGATGCAAAGCCTTTTTCTTATCTATTTGGTAATTTTTAACAGGCCCGTCCTGTATTAATGGTGATTTGTCTAGTACTTCTGAACGGTGAAGATAAATAGTGGTTCTTTGCTCATGACTGAGTTATATTTATCTCAATATCATTAGGAAAGTTCTTGACCATAGTTTGGAGAGTGCAGTGATTTATTCATATGATAAATTTGAGTATGGACTTGTTGACAGTGTCCAATAAAGCATCTACCCAATTGTTCCTCTTTGGCACCTATCACTCTTGGTAGAAAATACCAAATGTGATTTAAATAATTTATGATTTTTAGTTGACAAGTTTGTCTTTGAGTTTTGCCATTTTAATCTACTTTGAAATTCTGTATTCTTAAAAGGAGTAGTGTGCATTAAAGCTATTTTCCATATAATTTTCTCTCTAATTTATATGAATTATGTGCAAGTTTCTCATGTCCATCATGGTTTAAGACTTTTCTTATTGCTAGCTACTTGATTTCTTTATGAAATTACTGAGAATGTTGGTTTACTTGAAATATGCAGGAAAAACCATGGATATTTGGGTTATTACAGATGGGCACGATATCTACTAGAGATGAGCTCTTCTTTTGACTCCTGTGCAGCTAGATATTTGTAACACTGTTTGATATGAATCTATTTCTTGGGTTTTCTTGTTGCCCTTGACAATTTTAGGTACTTGCACATATTCACTACCTGATAACATGAGGTAGTGATGTCTGAATCTAGTACTGGTTATGCTATTGCCATGTAGTTGGGACGAATGTTGGTGACATTAGCATTTGGGAAGTTGGATCTCAAGAAAGGTTAGCACATAAACCCTTCAAGGTTTGGGATCTCTCAGCTTGTTCAATGCCATTGCAGGTAAAAATTTCATTGGTATTAGCTACCTTTGACATGTTATCTGTGGTGTCTTACCATTTTTATGTAAAAAAATTCATAATTTCTATACAGCTTTGGTGAAAGATGCCACCATATCTATCAATCGATGCATTTGGGGCCCAGATGGATCTATGCTTGGTACATCTAAATGCTTTATTTTCGAGCACTGGAGTTTTTTTTTCTTTTTCTTTAAATTCCTTCTCAGGAATTGTGTTTTATTGCTTATCTTACATATTCTCTTTCATAGGTGTTGCTTTCTCAAGAACATTGTTCAGATATGTACTTACAATCCAGCAGGAGAATTATGACAACATTTGGAAGTAAGCTCTATTATATGTTCAATTTTTTCTAATTGATGCTCATGTTGGTGGTGTTAATGATATTGCCTTTGCTCATCCTAATAAGCAACTTTGTATTGTCACATGTGGTGATGACAAGACAATAAGATTTTAGGGTGTTTTAAGTGGGGATTTTTCTTATGCTGTATCTGGATGTAGGCAGTATATATTTGAAGGCCATGAAGCTCCTATATATTCTGTCTGCCCCCATTATAAGGAGAATATTCTGGTGAATAATTCTGATACTTGAGAGCCAACTGCTTTCCGTTTCCTTGTCAGTTCTTTGGTGTCACAAGAATGATTTTTTTGGCACGTCTTCGCTGATGTGGTAAAGGAAGGTTCAAAGAGCTTAGTCCCTTGGTAGTTTCACTCGTGATCTATTTTAACTTTGTCTGCAGTTTATTTTTTCCACTGCCATTGATGGGAAAATTAAAGCATGGCTTTATGATTGCTTAGAATCGAGAGTGGATTATGATGCCCCTAGACTTTGGTGCACTGCAATGGCATATAGCGCTGATGGAACCAGGTCTTACTTTTCTCAAAACCCAGTTCTAGCCAGTGCCTTCTTATTCTTCTGTCTTCTTCACTTGAATCATATGGGTATTTATGGGGATGTCCTTGATTCTCTATACATACATTTGATTTATTGGGTGTGTTGAAGTCTAATGCTTTGCTGTATCATCGCAGAGTCAACATGATGAGTTGGAGCCAACATTCACCAATTAATCAATAACTCACATCAATTAAGCATCGGTGAGTATGTTACAATGCTTAGAACCTATGATTTGCCAAGGAAAAGTCTCTTTTTATTTTTTTTCCTGGATGACAGGAATCATCGAACTTGAAAGAGATACCAGTAGTGATAGTCATCTGAGAATGTCCCGACTCGAATCAAGAAGTAATCACTCACTCTTACACTCATCCTGTTTTAGCACACTTATTAGTTATTAATTTTAATGTCCTTTTCTATAAGTTGCCCGTGTATTAATTCACTTCAATTTTGTTGACATGAACAGATGCTTGGAAGAAAGAGCTTAGGAGTTCATTTTTGGAAAAAATTCCCCCTTGTGGAAAATGATTTAAGGCAAATGAACTCTGTGTTCTTGCACTATAATTTTCTACAGTGTACACTAGAAATTAATTTTCAACATTACATGTCTCTTGGAGAACAAGATGTTGAGTGTATCTGACATTGATATTTTTTGCAGGACTCCAAAGTAAATTTGATAATTACCGATTATTGTATGTCTAGAATGTCAGGATATGAGCTGCTTAAAAAAGTCAAGGTAATATAATAATATTACCCTCTTAAACATTCACCAATTAATTAACAACTCACATTGATGTCAACAAGCATTGTGTGCAAAGGTCATGTCAACAAAAAGTGGGGTTATATTAATTGGTGAATGTTTAAGAGGGGTTATATTATTATATTACTTTGACTTTTTTAAGCAGCTCATACCCTGACATTCCAGACATAAAATAATCGGTAATTATCAAATTTACTTTGGAGTCCTGCAAAAATTGTCAATGTCAGATACACTCAACATCTTCTCCAAGAGACCTGTAATGTTAAAAATTAATTTCTAGTCTACACTGTAGAAAATTATAGTGCAAGAATACAGAATTCATTTGCCTTAAATCATTTTCCACAAGTGGAAATATTTTCCAAAAAGAATTATTTGAAATGAATGTGGTTTTTGGGAATGAATCTTCTTTCTTGAATTTTCATATATCTGAGTCTAAAAAACACTCTCCTCATCACACATGATGTGCAAAGTTCTAATTAATTATCTTGGTGCATCATGTGGGGGAGAGAGAATTGGAGTAACTATTTAGTATGACAATGCTACAAATTAATCAGATGTCATGTTTTTATGTGATAGCTATGTAGACCTACACAAATGAGTGGTGTTAGATTCATTTCTCACATTATGATTCATGACAATTGATAATTTTTTGAATTTGAGATATGGGGACACACGATTTCTCTCCGAGATTTTATATTCTCTGATGATGCATTTTCTCTCTTAATATTGTTGAATTTAATTAGATGTCAAAGTAGTTTACTAGACATACATATATTGTAGTAGGTTATGAAGGAATACTTACACTACTATTGATGGAGTGTTGTCTGTCTCCTAGGCCTAGAAATTCCAAGGCCCTTTGCCCATTCTCTGCTGTAGTCACTGCATTACAATCATAACCATGTTCTATATCAAAGTCAAACAAAGTTATTAAAATCCACAACAACTATACACTGAAATGTAATAGGGAATTGACTTAGCATGGATCAAAATTAATAGAAAACTAAAATTGAAGAGTTAAAGGTGAGGTGATTGAGTCTACTAGTTCCTCATATAAAGTTATTTATGAATTGAAAGATATATTGCAATAGGAGAAGATTTCACCATGTTTGGTTCTAGAAAATTAAGTCTATATTTTGTTTTTCGTGATTTTTTTTTCACTAAATTTTTTCAATAGTTTATACAATTTTTTATGTTTTTTTAGATATACCTAATCAAAATACAATTAACATATATAATATTTGTGATTTTTTTTAAAAAATTCATCAAATACAAAAAAACATTAAAAAAAAAATACGAAAATTCAATACATTTTTATATTTTATTATATTCAATGAACTTTTTAAATTTTTTCATACAAATTGTTTTACTTTTTAAGTATATTAAGATTAAGTAAATTTTAAAATTTTAAAATAAAATTAATTAAAATATTTTAAAAAGTCATTACAAATATAAAAATATGAATTGAAAATTAAAAAAATTATTTCCAAAAACTCAAAATCGAAGACCAGACCTTTTGAGGCTTTTGGCATGTGAGGTGGAGCTATTTTAGTTACAGAAAGGCAAAATAAGTTAGAAAATTAATAAGACAAAATGTCATATTCAAACCATAATTATTTTCTCTCTTTTTTTTTCTCAAAAAAATTTAAAAAGTCAAAAACTCATTACAAATAAGAATTTTTATTAAAATAATTAAAAAATTAAAAAGTCAAAAAATCAACTCATTAAAATAATTAAAAAATTAAAAAGTCAAAAGCCAACTCCTTATTTCTCTAGAGTTATAGGCTTGAGCCTAGTTTGATCTATTGGGTTTGAAGGACAATTACTGTTGATAAGTCTCTTTTTTTTTTTCTTTTTTTTTTCAGATTGGGAGTTAATTTAGTCAAAAATAAATAAATAAATTTAAAAAATTAATAAGATGAAATATCATATCCAAATATAATCATTTCACCTTTTTTTAGTAAAAGTCCAAAAAATTAAAAAATCAAATCCAAACGAATTTTTTAGCACCAAACTAAAAATAGCCACAAAGTCAAACCACTTTCCAAACAAGACCATCCCATTATAAAACAGATGAAATAGACGTTGTCAAATTTTATTTCTTTTATGATTAAAAATTGGATCAATCATAAAAAAAAAAAAATTTAAAAAGAAATAAGAAAAAAATGAGCAAAGAAAAACAATCACAAGTGAAAAAAGAAATACCTTTGCATGCAGAGTTGGTGAGAAGCCTTTCAATGAGTTTTCTATCAACCAAACTGTCATCAACAGCTAAAACATGTGGCCTCTCCTCTTTCTCCATAATAACCTTACTTGATGATGAACAAGCCATTTTCCTTTGCTTTCTCTAGAACCAAACACAAACCTTGGAAAGGAAAAATAAAACAGAAACTATCCCAAAGAAAACAACACACAAAAAGAGCAAAAGAAACGTTTCTCTGACAAAAACACAAACCCTTCCACCCACAGAGAGAGAGAGAGAGAGAAAGAGAGAGAGAGAGAGAGAGAGAGAGGGTACAGACGGGTATGTATATATATATATATATAGATGTAGATGTGTGTATGTGAAGAAGAAGAAAGGGAAAAAAAGAGTAAAGAGATCGTGATGAAACCAGGGGTCACAGATATTTTGTGATCTTTTTGGGCCATTGGGATACGATTGCAGAGAGATGTTCCTATAACTGACACTTACACCCTTAAGCAAGGAGTTAATACCCCAGAATAAGCCATAACCCATGACATTTAATCCAAATCTATGAAATTCTATTTGATTTTTGTTAATAAAAATAGATTTTTTTTAGTAACTAATATCATTTTCTTTTTTCTCTCCACAAATTTTTCATCATCATTCTCATTTGTTCTTGTTATATATATGTATGATTTCTTGGATTAGATTTGTTGTTGATTTCTTAAATAGGTTTGATAAGTGGTTTGATTTCTTGAGTTTTAAGGGTTTGATGATTTAGGGTTGTGGATTTTTTTTTTCCTCGATTTTAATCAGAAAATGTAGCAGAAAAATAAAAAACAGGCAGCTTTTTGTTGTATATTTTTTGGGTTAGATTTGTTGTTGATTTAAGTGATATGTGGTTAGATTTGTTGTTGTTTTGAAGCAAAAATCTGTGATTCTCTGAAGCTAAAATTTGTTTTAAAGTAATTGATATAGCGATCCCGGTTTTCCCTCCATTGATTATTGTGTTCCAGACTTTGGTTTCGTAGAGTTGATGTTATGTATCTCTTGTTTCTGTCCTTCTATACTTTGTATTTGAGTTATAGGATGTTATGGGCAGGATTGTTACAGGTTGGGAGTGAATGGGAGCAAATGGTTGCTGCCCAGAATTTTGGTCCTTCGCTCGAGCGAGCCTTTTGTCGCTCGAGCGAGCTCTTTGTTTTGGATCCTTCGCTGGAGCCAGGGTTTGTTCGCTTGAGCGAGAGTTGAGTTTTGTATCTGGTGGCTCGAGCGAGAAGTTCTTGGCTCGAGCTTGCGTCTGCGTCTGCGTCTGGTTCTGGACCTGAAGGGTGCAGTTCTTCGCTCGAGCGAGCGAGGTGTATGTTTTGAGTTCCTTCGCTCGAGCGAGCATTCTGTCGCTCGAGCGTGCTTCTGGGTTGCAGACCTGAAGCTTCGTATTGTTGGCTCGAGCAAGACTTTCTTCGCTCGAGCGAGGATTCTTTGTGTCTGGTCGCTCAAGTGACCAATCTTTCGCTCGAGCGAGCCTGTGTTATATCAGCAGGCAGCAGCAGGTAAACACTTCACTTTTTCATCTCTTTTTGTTTCAAAACCCTAGATCCGAGCTCTCTCTCTCTCTCTCTCTAAACACCTTCTCTCTAAGGATTGATCTACTTCCATTGAGTTTCTAGCCTACTCTCTTTGCAAGAAAGATAGAGGATGTTGAGGGTTTCGTTTTAATCTGAAAATTTGTAAGTTTGGAGCACTTTAGATTTTCACCATCTTCTCCGTTTGAGCTCTAACTTCGAGGTAGGGATATCCTACTCCATCTTATGAGCTTTGTCTTTAAATTTTGACATTTTGATATGTTGGGGTTGTTGGGTAATATTGGAAAAGTTTTGGGGCTTTTGTGTAATTTACAAAAGAGGGGGTTTTCAAATATTAAAACCCATATGTATGAGAAACATTGGGAAAATGGAATTTATGTTGTATTATTGATGAAATCAAACCTTAGGGTTGATATTAAGAATTTGGGAAATTGCCCTAATTATTGAAACAAATTAATTAGTATAATTAATTTGAGTAAATATGGAAATGAGGTGAAATCCATGAAATTGGGAAATTATGGGATTGAATGGTGTAGTTGGATTAATTTTATCACTCACCTATGAAAATGTGGAAATTATACCTGTCTATGCATTTATTTTCTGTTTAGAAATAACTGCTTTGGGCTATCGGTGGAGGATAGTCCTTGATTGTTGTAGACACAGCATGTTGATTAGGGAAACTAAAACTAATCACATTGTATATGACGGTTTGGAATAATACATCAAAGTTGTGTATTGATTGAACATGTATATGATAATGTTTATATGCATTGTGTTATATGGGAGGAGACAGGGGATGTACTCCACGGTTTAGGGGAAGATAGGGGATGGACCTCTAAACCGGATTTTGTTTGATATTGATACAGCACTAAAATGTGTATCATTTGTGAAGTATGGAAGTGATTTTGACTGAGACTGATACAGCACCACAATGTGTATCTATTATGGAGTAAGAAATGTTTAACATGAGTTGTTATCCCAATTGAATTGGAAATATTGCTAATTTGAGATGTAATCTCTTTTAAGTTATCTGGCCAGGTTCTGAGCCACGTTTATGAAAGGAAAGTGAAATGTAACATGGACATGATTGTCATGGAACTGTAATGTGATATAAATTGTTATAAGTGTTGACCATCTATCACATACTATTATTTTAGGCATTGCTTATATTTGGTTTAGCATATCTCTACTGGGCTTTGGCTCACCCTATATGGGACATCATTTTCAGGTCCAGGTGATATGCCACCTCCAAGATCATAGCTTGGAAGGTTCTGGGAGTTGAAGACTCTTTTTGGTTATTTCGTTATCTTTTGATGTATTACATGTAAACTCAAGCCAAGGGCTTAATATGTATTTGAGTTAGTACTCTCTTTTTGTAACCAAGTGTTGGCTTGGAAAGTTGTAAGCCCTTAGGGCATTTACTTTTGTTGTCAACATGTAATACTTTTATAATGAATACTCTGATGAATAGAAAGATGTTTATTTCTCTTATACCAATGCTTGTCGAGAATGTGGGGTTTTATGTATTATTTTGAGGGCGTTACAATTGAGGTGTGGAGATATGGTTCTGATGCTATTTGTTTTCTTGTTTGTATTTGCATAGATAAAAGAGGGACAACAATAGAAAGCTCTTCTTTGGGTCTCGATCTGTGTCTATGAAGCAAAATTAACTTTGATTTTGATCTTGGGTGTAACCTAGAAATTTGTGTATGAACCTGTACATATGAGAGATGGACCAAACCATCGAACTTTTCCGAATGCACAAAGTGGCCAGATGAAATTCTTGATACATATGCAAATCTTTGGTGAAGATTTTTTTCTATGTGATGAGCATGTGTGTGTGTGTTGGTTTTTCGTTTTCTAGCGATTATGGTAGCATTTCTTTTGAAGAGGCTTTGGAGATAGAGGGATGAAGTTCTTTATGAATGTGCAATTTTTGAGAGTTCATGGAATTTGATGTGAGCATATGCATTTTTTTATTTTTATTTTTATGATTGGTTGGTTCTTTTTTGTTTTTGTTATGAATGCTAGTGATCTTGATAAGAACTTTGTTGGTTTGGGGTTGGCCTGGACTGTTGCACATTTTGTTTTGAATTTGTACAAGTAGGGAATTCGATAGAAAGCATGGGGTGTATGATTCAAGTCGATTCCTTGATCTCTTCCCAGTCATGGGTGGGTTTGGTTTACTTGATCTCCTCCTGGATTGATCACAATCAAATTGAATCAAAATGAATGATGTATTAAAATTAATATGAATGTTATAGTTAGATTAACATTTGCAATGACAATGTTGATTGAATAAAATGATATGCGGTCCTTTGAAGCAACCAACTCTTTTTTTCTCTCATTTAAACAGGCAACAAACCATATATTGGCAAAGTGTATCCATTCAACTGGAAATAGTGTATTCATTTAACTGACAATTGAACTCTAACATTAACAAATGACAAATACAGTAATCCATTTGGAATGAAAATATTAATTTCATTTATTAGCATTACCAAGACAAATAATTTTCAGCAACTTCTACATTTGCCAAACACGAGAATAACAAAATTGATCACTGCCACAACTTAATCAAACAAATTTCAGTATGATCATGGCTAACAACTAAGAAAATAAAATTTCATCCATGAATACCATTCAACACCAAAAAAAGGAAACAAAATGGCATTGTCTTGTTCTAAATCAAATGGCATCCCCAGTTTCTGCTTTCAACCGTAGTTGTCCAACTCATCAACAACATTGTTGTGTTCCACTAGCTGCAGCATACCATAAAAACAATAAGTAATGGCAATCATATAAAAAAGTAGAAATACTTATACAACATATATAATCTCATCTTTTATCCATTGATGGGTGTCAATCTAATAGATTATCTTTGGGTTCATTGACTTAACTTTCCCTTGGCTCTGCTCCATCAAGAGTGAATTTCTTCACTTTCTGTAGAGATAAAACGCATGAAATGTGATGAGAGGCAAGCTGTTAAGCACATGAGTAAAAAGTAAGCACAATACGATGTTTTAGAAATGCAATTAGCACTGACTTTCAGATAGTTTGATCTTTATCTGATGCACGAGGAAATTATTTATGTCTTAGAGTCATTGATTCATCAACTTCCACAGCAAGCTTAAGCATACTATGCAGGGTTCTTCGGAGGGAAACAATAAGCAAAAGAGTCATGCAATTGAATTTACCAATATAAGTAAAAAACAAAAGAAGCACTAAGTAGTGACAACAGATTTTATGGTATAATAGAGTGATGAACTGCAATTGAAGAGATGAAAAGAAAGAAAAAAGAAAAAAAAAATTAACCACAACCAAATCACAATAAAATTTATTTGCTGTTGACTATTGAATATTGGGACAATCAGCACAAAATCCTGGTTATCAGCATTTCCATAAAGCAAGATATGTTTCCAATACAAATTGCCGAACTTAGGGAACTTGAAAACTCTCCCCTAAGTTGCACAGACAAAAGCCCAATAAATCCACAACAAATCTAACCCAATAAATCCACAATAAAAGCCTCCTTTCTTCTTCTTTTTATGTTTCAAGAAAAAGTTTTTTTTTTTTTTTTTTTTTTTTGCCTTTGGAGATTGGAAGAGGCCTCTAGGCAAGGAGAGACGGCGGTGAGGCGAGGGGGGGCGATGAGAGACGAACATAGAGGGCGATGTAGACAGCATCAATGTGTTGCACTTACTGAGTATGGCTGCCTTTGCCACGGAAAATTTCATGGTCATCATCAGAATTTTCTTTCCAATTTTCTTGGCCTCTCTTGCTTCCTCATCATCAACACACTCAAACAAGTTGATGAGCTCAATTTCTCTTCCTCTACTTTCCTAGTCTCTGCACAAAAAGTCTTCACTCTGGGATTCTTTATCCCCCCAAAGGCCTCTTCCAATCTCTGTTCGTTGCCTCTCTATTTGCATCTTTGAAGAGGGGTTAGGGTTCAAAATCTCAAATGAGGCTGAAAAAAAAAAAAGAAAAAAAAAAAAGGGGTCCAAAACGACGTCGTTTTGGACCACCGCAAGGGAGGGCCGCAAGAAAGTGCGGCAGATGATCCGGACTCATAAATAAATATAGTTGAACCTTTGTTGGTCGTACACGTGGTGTACATGATGAGATGACGTTTGAAAAATTTATTATATAAGTCCATCTTATATCTTACTTGATATATTTTTATAATTCTATTTGTTATATATTCATTATTTTTTATCTTTTCTATTATGTTTTACGTAAAGCAATTAATAAAATTAAAAAGACACACAACTTAATTGAAATTCCTATAAGACATCACGCTACATTCAAGATGCAACTACTAAAAAGAGAACCCCCCCTCCCCCCCCCCAAAAAAAAATAGTGGGTCCTACTGATTTAACCAATAACAACTAAGTTGGAGCGCCACATCAGCTTTTTCCAAGAGCAAACAATAATTTTTCAGTCTAAATAGGTTGTTTGCTGCATAAAGATGTACTCCCTCTGTTTCAAAATATTAATATATTTTTTGAAATCTAACTTTTTTTTAGTAGTATAATTATTACACTTAAAAATATTAATTCTTCAAAATTACCTTTTGATAATTTTTTTTTTTTGGAAACATCAATTGTCATAATTGTACCTTTTGTGTTTATTAATGAATTTAAAAGAATGACAAAATAGGAAATTTATATTATTTTAGTCCTTGATTTTTGAAAAAGGAATTTTGGGACAATGAAAAATGAAATAAGGGACTAATATTTTGGGACGAATGGAGTAATTTATTTTAATTCTAGAGTATGTGTCTGGTACAAATTTTATTTACAATTTAGAAATAAATAACTTACATAAACTAAAAAAAAAAATTGATTATTTGAAGTTGGAAAATGATAAATATGATTTTAAAAATAAGTTGTTGACACAAATGTGATTAGAGATAAAGTACTATGCATTTGATGGTTTGGATAATCGATTCAGGCTCCGTGGTGGGCCTACAGAGGCCCAACACCACCCTCTAGTTGATTTTTCTAACTTATGGCTTTTGCTAACATTTGACCTAAGGGTATATATTAGGGGTGGGTGCGGGTCGGTTGCGGCCACAGAACCTCCAATCCGCCATTCGTCCGCCAGATTGGTGGATTGGAGAAAATCAATCCGCATCCGTCCACCAATCAGGCAGATATGGATTGAGCGGATTGGCGGTTTGGTGGATGGATGCGAATCGGTTTGGCGGTTTAAAATTTTATAAATTTTCAACATAATTCAACTTGTGCACTTCCTCAAAAAAGAAGAAGAAAGTATTACAGTCAATGACTTAAAAAAATATTACAATCACTGCATGCCACATCCAAAGCAAGAAAGTTTGAAACTTTAGAATATCACAATTACAGCATGCCTCATCCACATAAAGTATTACAATCTGTGGTTCTTAAAATATAAAAACAATTCAAACCACCAAAATCATAAACAGAGCAGTAGTAGAGATTGTATGTCTCTGTATTGTTACATCTATATCTGATTTTGAAAACAAAAACCAACCAGCATATATCATATTTTCTATTTATTATTTTTAGAGATAGATTTAAAAACCAAAAAATATAGATAAATAATACGTTTATTTTTTTCAATTCAAAAAAGATATTCAAGTTGAAAACTTTTTTTCAACAAAATATTTAAACTCTTTTTTAATTGAAAACACAAACAGAATATTTAAACAAACTGAAAACACAAAGTCTTATAAATTACTAGGGGTGCTCGCGGTTTGGCGGTTCGGTTGCGGCCAAAAGAATCTCAAATCCGCCATCCGTCCGCCAGATTGGCGGATTGGAGAAAATCAATCCGCAACCGTCCGCTCGTCATCACGCATCCGTCCAAAATGCGGCGGATCGGTTTGGTTCGGTCGATTTTGGTGGATTGGTATATCCGCTGCTCATCCCTAGTATATGTCAAGAAAGCATTAAATAGATACAACCACTTCTACCAGTATCAAAAGTTGTAAAAACTTAAATGCTGTCTAATTAAATAGCTATTTTTTATAATAATACCCAAACACCTTGGCTGCTTTTCCTTTCATTTTAAATTTTTATTTCCTTTGTTATTTCTTTTTTTGGTATAGAAATAATTTTTAAAAATCTAAAAATATTTTTTTACTTATTTTAATTACATTAATTTCTAATTTTTCAAAATAAAATTTGAAAATTCAACCAAACAAAAATAATTTCAATCTAAAGTTGTTTTTAATCTGGATTAACTTGTTGTAAAAATAAGTAAAAGATATAGTATATAAAATTAAAAAAATAAAGGAGAAGATAAAGAAAATTGAATAACCATTTACCGCAAAAGTTGACAATTTTAACATTTTTATTTTAATTTTATTTTAATTTTTTTAACATCATTACAATGTAATAGTTAAAAAATTTACCATCAATTTCAAACCCCAAGAATGAGATATTTTTACCCACAAAAGAAAATGTCATATTTATTAGTAGTTTTTTTTTTTTTTTTTAAACATTCAATTTATTTATACTTTTATTCAACATTCTCCGTATTAGTGGAAGTAGGTAAAGCTAATGATTACTCTCTTGACTAGATCTTTTGTGGCTTTCATTAACAATACTCTTGGGCTTACATCAATAAAAGGAAAAAAAATGTAACCCTTAATACATCATCAGTAGTGATTCATCCCTCTAAAATTAGAGCTCTAATTGAACTTTAGTGATGTGAAAAATAAAATAAAAAAATTTTAAAAACACACACACAAGGCCAAAACATCACATTAAATGGGGCCACACACAGATTAGAGGTATTAGAGCTCCTTTTCTAGAGCTCCCAAACATTTTTCATACATCATATGGCATTGCACCTACAATTAAAGGCTTCATGGCTACAATCAAAAGAGCTCTCCTTGCTCGTACTCATTTTCCACGCCAACTCATGGTCCTAGTTCATTGCCGATGCCTAAAAAGATTTTAACATTGTGAAATGAGCATATAGTCCAATAAGCAAAATCTCTAATTCCAATTAATAGTCCTATACATGTATAATTATGATACTCCACATTATACATATAATGATATATCTTTTTCCTTTTTTGTCCAAAATACTAAGACATTTCTACGATCACTTCATTTTATTTCAAAATTTATACATATATATATATATGTCTATTCAACTATAATAAACCACAACACCCACATAATCCATAACAAGTCTCAACACTTATACATAACCCATAATAAATCTCAACACACACATCTATTAACAAAGGATCCTAACACATACATCTTTGTGATCTCACCAAACTCCACCAAAACACCCCTGCTTTACCAATTGCTAGCCGAAAGGAACACGATACATTTATTGTAGGAAAATCAGAAATACACAGCAAAAATAAACAGATTCAGGCATACCTTTAACACTCAAACCAAATCCAATGATCATGTGAGTGAATCACATGCCTCCATGATGAACTCAAATAATTCCAAGTAATGGGGTAGAACTACTAGAGAACTATCTACACTATTCACAATACAAAGGCTATGTTCTGTGTTTCTATGGAGAGAGAAAAGAGAGAGTTTAAGAGAGAGAGAGACTGCAGATGTAACTTACTTACACGGTTAAATCAATCTCATCATATAATACGTATATTATTATGGGAGAGTTACAATCACTCATAACTATATCTCCTTAAGAGATGTGATAATGGATTATTCACACTTATTCCCAAGATAAGTTAATCCAAATCCACTTTGATTAGGTCTCTCCTTATGGGTCTTGGGTCATGCTACCATAGGCAACCCAATCGCGTATGAGTTCAAAACCCAACCTAATTTCCAACATCTTCCACTCGAACATGCATTGGCATCACATCACGCTTCCTTTATCCTAATTCATCCATCAAACATGATCATACTAGCTAATGAACCATGCAACCGCTGAGAACACTTGCATATGGGAGCTCTAAACTAGAAACTCAAAAGAGCCAATATAGAAACATCAACCCAAAGATAAAAATAGTGTTCCATATACCCCAAACCCATCCAATTACACCGATCTAAGCATCTCTAATCCCTTATAAAGCATGCCCAACCCTCTCATATCATGCAATATATACACACTCAATCTGCCTCTCATACAGAGCGATGTGAGTGGCCGGCAGTGAATACAACAGAGGTGTAATAATAAATGATCTTCCTTTCGCCCTCATGCCATTGAGTTTAGGATTGACCGCTTTTCCAATGATGTTCCTTAAGGCCGAATCAATCATGACTGCAAGCAATATACCAAAGTAGTTGAACATCAACCCTTTACCTTATGACATAGTCAAGGTCACAAAGGATACAAAAGTGAAAGTCACACCAACAATGATATAAGACTCACATGGTGAAGAAGCATGGATCCATTCTCTTACTCCATTACTCGGTCGATAAGCACACGTAATATGAATACATGTTACGGTGGAGTATGTAATACCCCGACTTTTATTACTTGGATAACATTACCATAACCTTTAACCAGTCCATTTCAATAACAATAAACATGCGAAAAACAATAAAGAATGAATAAATTACAATATCCTCTCTCGTATACATAAAATGAAATATAATGAATGCCTATGGAGGTTTCTCCATTGTGTGGAGCTCTTTCTCTCTCTAGAGTTCTGACCTTGGTTTTTTGTAGTCCTACTTCCGGTTGTTCTTGGTTAGAGTAAATTTCAAGGTTTGCTAGCTCAGCTTTTCCTGTTGGTCGAAAGGCATAGTGTCAGTTCTTTTTATGAAAGAGTAGGTGATTGCCATAGGGCGGAAGTCAGTGTGTGGTCCTTGCCCTCTAGTAGTGTCCATTTTTGGAAGTTATGTCGAGCTATTTCAAGGAAGGTGCATGGATAGATAGTAATGATATGGATCATGGAAACGAATATTCGGAGGAACATCGTGGTTTACCCCATCTATGTCTTCTAAATCGCATGTGAAATTCTCAACAACGTAGAGGCATTCGTATGTCATTTCTCGCCACCTTTGTGGAGTATGGGCAATCATATGTTTCATAGATGTTTGGTGGCTTATCTGTTAGATCGCCGCCAGTTTGTTACGTATCTAATGCAACACTTTATTGATGATCATTGGAGAGCTCTGGGGGATGTTGAAGTGGTTGGGCATAATGGCAACTTTTATGTTTTTCGCTTTGCTAGTGAAGCTGACATGCATAGGGTGGTGGCGGTGCTTTGCTTATCATCAATATTGGCAGCCAAATCTTATTCTTGATAGATTGCAGCAAATTTCTCAGTTTGCGGTCTGGGTTTGATTACATGGATTACCGTTAGAATGTCTGACGGTAGAAGCTAGCTTTCAATTGGGGCTTGCCATTGTGGAGGTGCTTCGAGTAGATTATGATGATACCTCTCCTATTAATCTTCGATTTTTATGAATTTGAGTTTGGATACCTACGGATAGACCACTTACAAGTGGGTTTTTCTGGCAATGTCAAGATGGCATGGATAGGTGGATAGAAGGTCGATATGAGAGCATTTTTAAGATTTGTAGGACTTGTGGAAAAATTGGGCATACATTTAATCAATGTGATGTTCCGGTGGAGGTGGTTCACTAGGAGATTGGTAATCAGTTGGAAGAAATCAGTCGTCTTTTGAATTCTTCTATTCTTATACAAGAAAATCAACCCATGTTTTCGGCTTCAATGGAGGCATTTGCGCACCATGATGAACAGAGACATTCTACTGTGGTGGGTGATGTGGGTGAGCCTTCCATGGATTTTGGTCTGGATTCTAGGGTGGATGTTCCAATGGAGACGTTAACTGGGGATGATAATGTAGTAGTTCTTTTGGGTGTTCCTGTGCAAGAATATTGGGAAAGTATGGATGAATTTGTTCAAGTCTAGGAACGTAATTGGGATGTGGGGCTGAGCCATGCTAATACTTAAGAACAATTTGAAAATGAAGAACGTGACCGGGATGGGTTTTCAACTCTTACGGTTATGCCAAAAAATGATGAAGTATCCCAAAATGTAGCAGGGGATGGGTTGGATTGTAACAGTATTAGTTTGGCTCTATCACAACTAGTGCAACTAGACCAGTTAGGAGAGGATGAATTGTTAACGGTGGATCAAGCTGATGATTGGTGGCAAGTGTGGTCATCAATGCTCAAGGCTAAAGGTATTAAAGTTGAGAGTTGGGTATCTTCAATGGGCTCACGTTAGGATGCAAACATGGAATTAGGTGACGGATGCAGGTTGCTGGAATTTACTACAGATATTTGTATCAGTGAAACAGGTGAGCATGAGGAAATTAACAACAATGATTGAGATCTCCTTTTTTTGAAGACCCCCACAATCCTTTTTGGATCTCAACTATTGAAGGTGTGAGTCACACACATACATGAGTGGGTCCCAGGGTCTCCAAAAAAGGGAGTCCCAAGCATTTTTCGAAAACTAATGGCCAGATGGGATGGGTCAGTGATGACGTCATGGATAAGAATGTGGATTTTGGGCTGGAAATAAATTCTAATCTAGCTCTTCAAGATATAGACTTGGATCTAGGTCTTGTAGATCTAGTGGGCCTATCATCATTCATGAACCTGAGGGCCATAGCTGTTCTCAAGCAAGCCATATATTATAATAACAACAATGCTAGGTATCATGAAAATAAAGAAGGAAGAGGAAAGGGTAAGGCCCACATGGTTTACTCTTCTGATGAGGTGAGCTCTTCACTTTCAGATGACGAGAGCTCAAGTCGGTTGACGTATAGGTTTGGCCCATTTGGTAGGAGTCTTGCGGAAAGAAGTTGTAGTTGGGGTGGACAAGTTACTGTAGATACATCCACAGTGTGGTTCGATCGAGATATACAAGAGAAGGTTATAGAAGAGAGGGCTATGGGTGTTGTTCAATGGGTGAGTGAGGACTAGTAGATTATGTAGTCGGCGCAAGTGGGTGGTTGACAGGAAGTGGTGAACTATCTACGTCGAAATCACCAGCGTCGTTGGAGATGAAGGACGATGGGAAAGAGGATTGGTTATTGATCTTATTTTATGGACACCCACAGACAGGTGGCAATGCGAAAGGCGACGTGGGACTGTGTCTCTGATGTTGTTCAAATGTTTGGGCTCCCTTTTGTTTTAATAGGAGATTTTAATCAAGTTCTGCATGCACATGAGAGGCAGAGTAAGGCTAAATCTAGTATTCAAGGTTCTCAATGGCTATTAGATTTTGTAGCAAGGAATGGTCTGGTTGATACACCACATTTTAGGACTAGATTTACTTGGTCGAATAACCAAACTGGGGTGAACGTCTCTTATGAACAATTGGATCGGGCCATGGTTTCAGTAAATTGGATCGATAGATTTCGAAAAGCTTGTCTTCTTTCACTTCCTATACAAAGATCAGATCATAGTCCTATTGTACTTGATACTTCTCCTACTGACTTGAAAAGTTGGAGAGGGCCTTGATTTGAAGCGTTCTGGTTGATGGATGCAACTACTAAACAAATTGTGGAGAAAGTTTAGAAAATTCCAGTGGTGGGTTCTCAAGCATATCGGCTGTTGTAATTTCAAAAGACGTTGATAAGACATATGCGTAATTGGAAATCAAGTCAGAGTTTGGCTATGCAAATAGAAGAAATTTGTTATAAGTTGGGGAAGCTACAGGTGCTAATGATGTTTTGTCAAATCAAGTGGAAGATCAAAGGCTGCAGAATGAATTGGATATGTTGTTGGAAAAGCAGATGTGTTGGGCACAATGAGCTAAACAAAGATGGCTGCAGCTATGGGATAAAAATACAAGGTATTTCCACATGTTGGCAACCCTCAGGGATTCTAAGGAGGATGGGTGGTGCATCTCTACTCAAGCAGATATTCAGAATGCTTTTGTTGCGCATTTCAAGGAGATTTTTTCTTGTTCTGAGTCAAATGATATTTTTGACAGGATGCTTATTGATGGAGCTTGGCAACAACAATCCTTGCAAGCTGGTGCCGCATGGGTGGGATTCGATGGCAATGGAACTCCGATTGTTAAGTGACGTCTGTCCTTTTTTGCTTCATCAGCTCTTGTGGCTGAGGCTTGAGCATGTTTAGAAGCACTAAAATGGTGTCTTCAATCTCATATTAAAGTTATTTCTGTTGTTACAGATAGTCAAGAATTGATCTGTCAAGTACTTACACCGGGTTCGACGGACTGGAATTTAGAAGTTTTATTAGCTGATATTAAGTATGTATGCCAGTTTTTTGATTATATATGTATTTATAAGGTTCCTAGAGTAGAAGTTAAACTTCCGCATGAGGAGGCACAACTAGTTTCTCGTTATAGAAGCATATGGTTGCAATTTGTCTCTCTTGTTTGTTTTGTTTGACTCTTCGTGAAATTTTATCTATGTAAATTTTCTATTCCTAAAAAAAAAAAAAAAAAATGACTGCTCATGGGCTTGCATCAACGAGCAATGATAAACTAAATAAACAAAGGGATTAACCCTCTTAACAGCACATTGGTATTCTGCCTACAATTATAAGGCCTCATGGCCAACAAAAAAAAGACTTCACGTCTTGTTCAAGTCTTCACTCCATCCCTGAAAAATGATTAGCAATGTGGGATAAATACAAAGGTCCAGTAGAGATTTCAATGATCCTAAACAGTAATAACATATAGATAGTTATGATCATGAATGCTCCACATATATATACATATATCGGTAATGTGACATTTCATATTCCAAAATATACTGACATAAGTATATTTTCCCAAAGAAACTCGTCAATAGTACAAGAACAACCATTTCTAATCATTTCATTTTAATTCAAAAGAACCTCGCAATAACTTTTGTTTTTTGAAAACAAGTTTACGCATTCAAAACACACTTTCATGCATACCAACTATCCCCATTATGGCTATCAACCCTTTATTACATTACCACAATCTCATAAATTGATTAGACAAATAAACTCATCATGTGTTCCAACACACTACAGTTACAAGGACAACTATCATATTTTATGGCCTTAAGCACAAGAGCAAATGGAACACCAACAATAATATATATATATATATATATAAATGTAAACAACAAATATATCAACATGTATTTTCATATTTTACTGGTCACAAGTACGGAAGGCCAACGGTGCATCTCTTGCATCATGAAAGTAAACTAAACAAAACTATCACATAACATAACTCAGCTTCGTCAAGCCATAACCATTGCAACGTACTTTACCGGGCGCAAACTGGAAGAGAGCAAAACCTATCTCAAAGCGCCACACTTTACCGGACTTTAAGTCGAAAGGGAGTGGAACCTCATCACACTTTATCGAGTGCAAACTAGAAAGGAGCGGAATCTCTATCAATGCGCTTTCTTCATCCAACTCAACAGTTAACACATTAGTCTAATTTACACAATTAATTCACTAACACACAACACACATACTCTATTCAACAACATCAATACCATTATTCACCGATGGCTAAGGATAAAACCTCTATAACAATAGCCACCAATCCTCATAATTGACTTTACGATTTCTAATCATCGATAATTACGACAAGGGCTAATGCCATAAATTCAATTTCGTCCTCTTGGTTTAGGTTTATTATATTCACTTGTTACATAATGTCTATCATTTAAATCCAATTAATTCAATTTCCAATTCATACCGTTTTCAAAACTCATCATTAAATTTTCTTTCCTCAACTTCCATTCCATTTTCATGATTTTGTTCAAAATGTTCAAATTTAGCTCAACACGTAGTAAATTCATCATGAGTACGATAATTCACTTATTTTAAAATTGTCAACTCTTCTTACTTCCCATTTTCGTTTCTCATTTCACAAAAGTATGTTTCTTATTGATTTCAAAATTTATTTTCCCTTTCTCCAAATTCCCAATACCCCCAACAAATTATAAAGTCTCTTTAGTTGTCAAAACCCAACTAGTCAATTTACAATCATAATCCTCATAAATAAGATTAACTATCCCATAAATTTCCCAAACCATCAATTTTACAAAGAGTTTCCAAAACCTCACTTGATTTCCAAACAACCCCGTCACTCTAATACCCAAAACATTCACCAACAACCCTCTTTATTTCCCCAAAATCCCGATTTCACCACAATTGTTACAACTCAACAATTATAAAACCTCGACAATTATTAATGTATATTAAATTCATAACATTCTTCTTTATTTTCTTTGCACCCATTTTCCCATTTTTAATTCACAATATTCAACATGGTTCAATAAATACCAAATCATCAATACTCATTTTTTTCTCATAACCATTAAACAAACAATTAGGGCTTTTTACTCTAATCCATTTAAAACATGTTCCACTAGCATGCATTCCCATAAACCCACAACAAAACATGAAATCAAACTCTAGATCGAGAAACCTTAACCCTCATCACATGCTTTTTCAAAAAAAAAAAAAAAAAAAAACACTCCCAACAACTCAAGTTTTTAATACAATAAAAACTACCACGCATCTATTTATAACGAGTTATTAAAAATGAGCAAGGAAATCCCTACCTAAAAGAGAGAAAAGGAGAAAAAGCCCAAAACCAACTTCTCCGGAATATGATTTCCTCTGGTCAAAACGTAGCCCTTGAAATGATTGTCATTTTGGTATATCAAAATCCCAATAGATTTGTTGGATCAAAAGGAAATGTAAAAGTTTTGAGGGTTTCGGTAAAGAGAGATAGAGTTGTAGAGAGAGTGTAATGGAAGAAATGAGAGATAAAGAGAGGAGGAACCAACTTATGGCTAAAAAACACAAAAATCAAGGTTGTTTCACGTGTCTTGCTGCACGTGCGAGAGCCCCAGTCGCACGTGCGGCGCCCCTACTTTTACAACAAACCCCAACTCTCTCTCCAAACTCCTCCCTGTATGTGCGGCCCAACCCCCTGCACACGCGGCCCTCAATCCCCATGTGTGGCCTAAATCCTCACACGTGCAGTTCTACCTGGTTTGGCCCAAACTTCCAAAGCTGATCCCGCTCTCCTTAGTTTCGTCCTTATGCTTGAAATTTGAAAATTTTAACTTGGCCTTACGTTAAGAAAATCAAACAAGTCCTAATTCCCAAACACCAACGCAACATAACCCCTTGAGGTTCCGAAAAAGAAAACTGCAAGTCTGAAAGGCACGTTCAAGTTGGGTCCAAGGCCCAGAACATCACAACGTAGTATGAATACATGCTCGGTCGACAAGCACACGTAGTATGAATACATGCTATAGCGGAGTAACTCTTCCAAAGAGTGATGTCATACTCCATACACTGTACAGATCTTAGTCTAGTCGCTCTTAAGCGCGCAAGTCACTTTCTAGTGCCCAACCCAAATTCTCTATTTTCTCGTTTCTAGGCACCAAATGAGATCTCGTATTTGGTTAATCATAACAGATAGTGTATAGAAAGTGGGTACAAATATCTATGTTTGGTCTTTAATATGACCTCAGCTTGGCTCCAACCAAAGCGACTGTAGCGATCCCAATTTCGATCATTCTTTCATGTTTTGCCACTTCGACTGGGCTCGTCGGGGATCAAGCTGCTCGGTCAGCTTGCGCGGGGGTCCAAGGGGCAGCGCCCCCGAAGCAAAAATACAAAATGCATTCGAAGTTGCTTGTTCGCTCGAGCGGCCGTTTATGCGCTCGAGCCGAGAATGTTTGGTTCCAGAAGTTTGACCTGTCTGCAAAAGTATTGAAAATATGTATTCGACGCTCGAGCAGGCTTTTCACGCTCGAATGGACCATGTTATATCAGTTCATGAATCTGATATTTCAGATCACTTTTGTATATATCTCTCTCTAAAAACATTTCCTCTCCCTTCTCTCTACTTTTCCCTATGCCAAATTGGATCAAAACCTTGATTTCTCAAGATCCATTAGAATTCTGTCATAGGTTCTTCATCAAAGTTGGTTAACTTCTCGAGGGCTTCGTTGTATGCGGTGAAGATCAAGTTTCGACACCGTTGATTTTGGGGGTTTCATCTCATTTCTTCTTCAAAACTTGAGGTAGGGATTTTCTTAGAGTTATATATATGTTTTTGCAAGATCTATATGATTTTCGAAATCATCTTTCGATAGATTTGAAAATTGATTGTTGATTCAAGAAGTTGAGCGATTTTGAAAGTGGGTTTGTCTCTTATTCTTTTAAAATGATCTTATGGATTTTGATCTTCGTTGATTGAAGAAAAGATGATTTTGAAAAGTTTTCTTTTAAAAGATTTGAGTTGTATAGTTTTGGTGAGAAAACCTAGAATTTGGGAATTTTTTTTAAAAGAGATTGAAAATCCATAAATGATATTGTTATATTTATTTTGTGTGTCAAAATAAATGAATGTTTGAAAAATTTCTTATTTATATTTATATAAATGATGAATTTCAGGGAATATGAGAATTGTTGTTCAAATTGGAAATTATTGTTCAAAACGTTGAAATAGTCTTGAAATAACTAATTGTTGAGGATACTTGAGAAGATGGAATTATATTATTCCTTGAATGATGAATTGGAATAAAAGTATTTATATTTATCTTGTGTTATTGGCATAAGAATTCATTTGATTACATTAAACTTTGAAAGTTGATTTGAAAACTTGCATTGAGAAAGGAATGTTGAGAAACAAGTTTTCATGAAATGGTTTTGGGGTAAATACGTTGGTAAGTCTTGATAGGTGGTGTAGATGATATTGAATAAGTTGGCCTGAGAGTCTGGGTGAAAGACCGAAAAACCGGCACGGATAGGTGTCGAGCTTTCCGGTTAATACCGATAAAAATGGTAATTTGGTAGTACTTGTATAGTCTACTTGCAGATACCAACCTAGGGATTACCCGAGTCGTATTTACCGCCCTTGAAATAAATTGTTAAGTTTTGAACAATTGAAATTGCATGACATCATTGAGCATGATGGTTTTTAAAAGATGAAAATTTGATTTATCTTCAAAAAGGGCATAGTATGGCATGTGCATTTTATCTCTTGAGACTTGTGTAAAATGTATATACTTTGTTAAGGATTTCGTACTGGGCTTTATGCTCGCCCTGCGGGATTTTTGTGCAGGAAAATATGTGGTGATGCCGCCTAACTAAAGGCGAGGAAATTTGTGTTGAGAGTACGAGACTCTCATTTTGTTGTGACTCTGTGTGTAAACCAAGGGCTGTATGTGTGTGGGTTTGAATAACCGTTTTGTGTAACCAGACTCAACCCTTGGAAACTTGAAAACCCTAGGGGGTATTTATTTGTTTATTTACTTGTTGTTGGATTAATGTATTGTTGCATAAAGAATTATTGTATCATGTAATGTAAGTTTGGAGATTTATATTCGATTTTCCTTGAAAGAGTCATGATTGTTGTATTATCATTTGGGTTAGAAATTTGGGGCATTATAGCGACATACATAGTGGATAATTTAAGCCTCTCTTAGCTCCAAATAAAATAAACCAGTAGTCTCATCCTTAATCTCTCCCAAGTGCAAAGGGTGATTACTCGTGTAAGTGAGCCAATCTTGCCTGCTAACATCATCACTTGTTAATCATTATGCTACCAACCATAATAGTATCAATATCCCATAATCTCACGAAGAACAAGCGATCAATTGAAAAATACAACCACAATTTGCACAATTCTAGATTCCAAACATAGGCCTTATTAGCACCTCTTGTGATAAGTATTATATAATAGAATTCACCATGTACACCTCACATGAAGTGGTTTAAGATCACTGCCTCTTGTGCAACTACTTCTCTAAAGATATTTTGATGACCAATTTGCGTTCATTCAAGGTGCACCCACCAAGCGCAAATGAATCTAACAATGAGCAAATTCATACACCATCAGTAGAGTATCCTATTTGCAGTCTAATGAGCAAGGTCAAGGTCCAAACTACTTAGTTGACCATCTACAAAAGATAACATTCATCATGCCAAATACACCCACACAACGTACTTGAGGCTCCCACAACAAAAGATCAAGGAATTTAGGTCATTGTTTCTCTCTGAGACAATCTGAGGATTTACTCAATAGTTGAGGCTCTAGCTTACACCGATAGGTAAGTTAATAGGTTTGCAATTTCGCATCTAGAATTATTCTAGGGTATTGCTTATGTAAGTTATCAAAGACAAACTGAGAGTTCTCCCAAAAAAATTCCTAAGGATAATATATCCGAGCATATAAATTGCATCACTCATGTCCATAATGTCTAAAATAGAAGACTGCCAACCATATAAATTCCTAGCTCATAATGACTAAGGAAAACTTCTTTTGGACCATTGATCATACCTCAGTGGTCTTCCTCAATCATCGTTAGCCTATCATGGCTCAATAAAATCTAAAAACCACTAATTGGATAACTGCTTTAGGATGTAAAAGATTTATTGAAACTAGTAATCTTTTGCACTCCTAATTTTTCGCCATCAGAGCATGAGGTAAATCCCTATGGATCTACTTATCTAATTCTCCAATGAGAAGTTGGGTCACAATATCCACATAGCAAAGTTCCAAACTCATGTCAATCATAGCCTAAATCGAAATAAACCTCACTCCCCAAGAGGAAGTCTTCTCATGGTCACCTTTCTTAATGGTGCGACTTTTAGGTATCTAGCGAGCCTTATGCCTCCAAAAACAACTATCCAAATCGTGCATAACTTTAGAAAAATTTCACGTCATAGCTGAAAGTCAACCAAATCTTAAAAATGGTTGATCCTCAAAAACTTAGTCTTAAAATGCGCAATATTGATCCACTTTCTAAAAACAGCGGATTGGAGAGCCTTTGGCACCATCCTAAGCTCTTTATCATCTTGCGGAGCAATTATGAATGTTTTTCTCTCAATCACCAAGTGATGACATGAAAATTTTTTACATTCGCTACCACGCAACCAAAATATTCATATCTTGAAATTACACGTTTGCCCAAAGTTTACTAAAGGATTTTTGTACTCTTTAAAATGTTTAGAGAATCTCACAAATCAAGCCATTCCAAAACAAGAAGATTTCCATATTAGTTTCTCCCTATTTTGAATACCCAAACCCCGCCCCGATTTCCCCCCATTTACGATATGGTTTTTAAAATGTGGGTTACATTTGTTATTCAAATTATTTCCAAATTAAAAAAAGTCATTGTCGTAATTTATTTGTTTGATGTTGGAAGCCACATTAGCTTAGGTTAATTATTTCCTAAACTATGTTCAATCCATGTAGTGGATTTTTGTGCTTATAACTTATGCTCAATGTAAGCCAATGTAAATATGTACAATGTTACATCTCACATAGGAACTCACTTAATGTATATGTCGTGGATGACAACAAAAAATACACATTTACACATGACCCACTTTTTGTTTTTTAACAATAAAACATTTTGTAAATTAGCATTGTAAAGTGACCCACTTAATGTGAATGTGTATTTTTTATTGTCACCCACTTAATGTATATGTTGGAACTCTGACGTTTATGTAGTGGATTTCTTAATGTATATATTCATATCCGACCCCCCAAAATGGGAATCCACTTCAATCAATTTGGTGATTCTCTTAACAAAATTTCAAAAAATATTGCTTTATGTTCCCAAATTTCTTAAATAGAAAAATCAATTTAAATCTGTACGGAACAAGTCTACCCAAGAGAATATATTAAATTCACCTTACCAAAATCAATAGAATTAATCGGTTCATAATAAATCTCATAGGACTAAACAGATCATAGTTTCTCAAGATGGGATTTATGGATAAATTTTCTAAAACATATTGAATTTATATATATATATATATTTATAAATTTAGATTAAATGGATAAAATTTTTTAATTAAAATATTAAAAAATTTCACTAAAAATTTAAAATACGAATTAAAAATTTAAAAACCAAACAAAAAATTTGTTTTTATAACAAATTAAAGCAACTCTTTTTAGTTTATTAAAATTTAATAAATTTTATTAGCTATTTATAATTTTTTTTTAAAAGAAAATAGACACTAAATAATTTTTGTTATAATTTTTAAAATTTTGCAAACATAAATAAAAGACGAATCATGGACTTCACCAAAAGGGAATATATATGTGCTCCACTCATTATCTATGGTAAACTATCTGTACAATATTACAAACACAAGGGTCTTGCCATTGAATAAATCAACAAACTAATTTTACAACAGAGTAATCCAGCATAACCATCTCCATAATTCTATAAGATTTTCTTTCTCATTAAGCCTGATAAAAAAAATTAAAAATATAAAATATAAAAAATCATAAAATGCTCCATTCCTGGCTCATAAATCATAATCTTCTGTGTATCCTTATGAAGTTTGTTGTATTCATTGCAATTGCAGTTGAGCATGCATAGATTCCAGCCAAGCATAGGCTGCTTGTAACCAAAAAGAGTACCTTCCACTGCCTTCCAGACACAAGAATTGCAAATGCTGTCGACACAAGCGCAACGACAGAGATCGCATTTTTCCATGCTCGAAAAGCTTTGACAGCGCTTCTGCATTCCTTGCAATGGATTACGTGTCGGAAATACCGGTTGGCAAGATTCGGTGCATGCATTGTCCCAATCCCTCCCTTGGCTGGCGAAGAAGCTGAAATGCTAGCAACCAGCCCAGCCGGAGCATGTTCCACCACAGCAGGCTCTTTAGGCAATGAAATGGTTGTATGACCAAAATGATAAGGCATTCCATGCCCAACTTTGTCCATCCACTTTCTGTATTCCGCTACCCACGTGTCCGAGAATCTTAAATTCACGTACAATTCTTCTGTCGAAACTTTTTCTTTCAATAAAAACTTCGTTTTGGGAAGAAAGAAAACCCATATCTTGCTCGAATACCTTACTTCCATTATGATGCAAAAACCATTTTGGGAACAACATAGCGAGTGGGGATTGTTTTGTTCCTCCAAACCTCACAATGAGCATGGATTTGCCTTGCCCAGAAGGCCTACAAAGGAAAAGGCCTGAAAAGTAGTGGCTCTCCCCATCCTTGTCAACAAGTTCCCGGTTGTTTTGTAGAAACACACGGTGCTTCAAATCGTAAGAAATTTGGCATTGATTGATCTCTTTCTCTTCCCCACCAGCCTGCAAAACACCGATCTGTCCTTTCAGTGACTTTGAATAGTAACGGTTGGGCATCTTCCCTTTTTGCAGTCCAATCAGTTCTGTCATGGGAAATAGGGACATGGGCTGGGTCCATAAGATTCTCAAGAAGTATGGAGTGATCATACGGAAGTTCATGTGTAGTTGAAGTGTCTTGAAATCCCGGCCTGGCAAAATTTTCAAACCAAGGCAGTTTATTAGGATTTGGAGGTGTCGTGTGAGACATCCATAACCACACAACTCCTTGGGAATCCCTCACCTCATATGTTCTAAGACAGGCTGATTGAGGAATCGTTGCGTTGGCAGGAAGCTGTGGAAAAAAATAATTGGTAAAGAAATTCATACAACTCATTTTTGGGAGATAAAAAGTACAATGGTAATGCACAAAACAAAAGAATAAGAACCAGAACCATCTATACGAACCTGAGGTATCCTTACACATTTACCATCACTTTCAAATTGCCAACCGTGGTACAGACATTCCAGCCTTCCATCAACCAACTGACCTTCAGAAAGTTTCGCCAACCTTGATCAAGAACATTTCACAGACAAGGTTATGGTGGTAATAAAAATGGGTTTTTCTCCAATTACATTAATCTTGACAATGTCATGATACGTTGAACAACTATAACTTCGCTGAACAACAAAACAAGATACGCTTTCTGGTCAGACTGGAGTACTTTACTTTAGATGTTTAATTCAGGATGAAAATGGAATAAAAAAGGTCTTTAACAGCAGACATGAGATTTTCACCCTGAAGAATCTATCCTGCTAGTTTGCATCCTTTTATTGTTAGAAATCTTAATACGTGCTTATCTACCCCAATTACAGCACAAACCAAAAATCAACTACATAAAGTCAACTGAATTTGTCCTTTAAAGCAATAAGTTCACTCTAATCAAGAATACAAGTGTTCAAGTGCCTTGGAAATAATAATGAATTATATGAGAACGTTTAATTCTGTGAATCGACTTTTTTTGTACGACATTTAAATGCACTCTTAAATGAAAAATGGGAAAGGGACTCAAGAATCATCATTTTACGTGTCTAAAAGTGGCTCATCAGAGAACAAACATGATTTTTTGGCTGCAACCAAACTTTGACTGCATTTCATGATGTGGAAGTGGAGTTTCAATTGGGTTTCCAGCCTTGAACACCAAATTCATCATCTGGTTGCTTAAAGTCCTAATGGCTTCAGAATTCTATTTGAATTCCTCGTTGAAATCTTTGACGTAAATCCACAAAATTGGACTGCCATTGAAGGACGCCTCATATTTAATTGAGGTTGAGTTTTAATTTCGGGACGTCTCATACTGAAACAAGGTTGAGTTTTAATTTTCTGATTACTGTCACATTCTTGAATTCATAATCATATCTATCTCTGCGCAAACTAATTTTGCTATGGTAGCCTCTTATACCATGGCCGTCCTAGTCATAGACCAAAAACAACTGGGGCCAGTAGAATCCTCCTGAAACAAACGTAACGGTACCTATTGCCAAGAGGAAAGGCATTTCCTTTGTGGATGAAACAGGCTTAGAAAAAAAGTGGTTTATTACTTAAGAAGCTCCTAGTTCTCTCCATGAATTGATTCCCCTTTAATCATAAATTAATACAATGGTTGGAATTATATAATCATGAAATTAAGAGTAGCTCCCAAAGGCTGACAAACAGGAGGTCATGCAAACTGAACTGAAAAATCAAATCTCAGACTATTTCTTCAACAAATTCCTCAAGACTGCTTTACAAGTCATATTATGTAGGTGTTGATCATAGCCTTCTAAATATTGGGTGGGTTTGAAAATTTGGTTTGTTAGATGGAGCCCTAGATGATGGCATATTTTTCTCAACTAAGAAGCACGGACATAGACACGTGACACGACACCAACTTTGGAATTTTGAAAAAATATAGAACACAACACTTGGGAGATATGTGCAAAATATATATTTTATATATTTATTATATGTCATATATATAAAGATAAACAATTATCGTATGTCAAGAATATGAATATTTTACTCAAAAATAATAATTTTTAAAGTCTAAAGGAAGAGAATAAGTATAAACTTAGATTATTTTTGTTTTGTCATTGGATTTCAAATTATTTTATATAAACTTGTTTGTGTGTCCCAGTGTTGAGAAGTGTCCGACAAGTGTCATGTCGTGTTTACGTTACCATCTTAGAAGTGTGTGTGTTTCTTAGATTCTCAACATATGTAGGCTTACAACTCTTGTTTATCTCCTCCAAACTCCAGACAATGGTTTGTTTTGGTGCTTGTTTAAGGATTTTCATATACATGTTCTATCTGGGAGCATTTATGATTGTCATGCTTGCATTCTATTCCAAGTCCATCCATTTTCTCACTTACAATCTAATTTTGTTCTACAGTACCCTTTTTATTTTCTAACAAGTAAATTTGTACTGTTGTTTGAATTTGTTGAACCGATGTATGTAGTATAGCTGATACTATCTTATGTAATTTCTATTGGCATCCTCGGTGTGGAATTCCTAGTTTTATACTTTGACATCACTACCACTGACTAGAACTGTGATAACCCCATCACGTAGTATATCTTTATCTGTTTAATTATGAATGTTAATTATGTGTTTGATGTGTAATTTGTATGCATATATGTTCATTGATGAAATATTTGTTGTGATTTCTGCTTTAAATCTGAAATTGAAGGCCTTAATGATTTCAGAAACCAAAATTGATAAATTTAATTAGGATGGCATGATTTTTAGAACTTATTGAGAAATTTGATTAAAATTTGATTCAGTTCAGAAAAATTAAGTTTTAATTAATTAGTCTTAATTCTTAATTAACTTAGTACACTAAGCTAATTATGTGTATATATAAATGTGTTAAGTAAGAAATTAATTATTTTTGAGCTCAAGAAATCTGTTGGAGCATTCTAGAGAGAGAGTGAGATCAATTTAGAGAGAGAGAGAGGGGAAGAACTTGAAGATTTGGCTAGAAATTGAAGAATTGAGAAGAAGAACTCAAGTTTTTGCAAGAATTAGTGCAATTGAAGACTCTAGGTAAGAGTTTGATCCTCAATTCATGAATTTAAATCACCTAACATGTGAATTCAAGACGATTATGAGATTAAACACAAGAATTGAGTTAAAGATGATGAATTTGGAGACTTGCATACATGCATGCATAAATATGTGAAGAATCATTATTTTGATCATAAAATTTTGTTACTATGTTTGAATTGGAAGTTGTGTCATACATGCATCCATGATTTGAAGAGTTTTGAAGTTCAATTCCAAGTTTTGAAAGTTGAAGAATTTGAGTCAAGTTCATACATGCATGAAATTTTAAGCTTCAATTTTGTAGAATTCATGAAGATTTGAGCTAAGGGTCTGGAATTGACTTTGTGTTCATGTTTTGGAGATGTATTCATGGTTCATAACATGTCATGCAAGAGTTTTTGGCTTTGAATTCAAGTTTGGAGCATTTTTCTTCAAGTTTGAAAACCCTAAATTCAGCATCATCGCTCGAGCAATGCAATGAAGTCACTGCTCGAGCGCACAATGAGATTCTAGTAGTTTTGCAAAACATTGCACATCGCTTGAGCGACCAAGTGTCCGCGCGAGTGACCTTCATTGCATTTGACTTGAGCGACTATTGAGCCTAGATTCGAGCATCCGATAGTTTTATAGGGTTTTGCAAACCACTCGAGCAACCTCAATTTGTTTTACACATAGCTCGAGCGATCATCAAGCCTACATTCCGACCATTCAGTACTTTTGCAGACTATGTGGTCCACTCAAGCAACCAATAGTGCGCTCGAGCGAACTATCTTGTTTTAACATATTTTGAAAAGTTGCATTCTATTCATATTTGCATTTCCATTTCTTTCCGAGCATTCTTAGGTATGAATTAAGCCCCATGAATGAATTAATAAGCTAGAAATGGACTTAAAGGAATTGGATAAGTTAAGAATGATTTGATTAAGCAATGTGTTCCAATGTGTGTTACATGTTATGTATTGTGTAGGTTGATCCACGAAGCCATGTCAACAATGAAATCACTGTGAGTAATATTTTAGTAAAGATATTTTCATATATGTTATTTTCTAAATGTTTCTAACGTGATAAGCTCTTATGAACTTATGATTTTGTGAATATGAATGAACTGCTATCTATTTGATCAACACGACATCTGTTAATGGAACTGATTATGTGTGAATATGTATGATGGACCCAAGGTCGTTTTGATTATCTGATAAGTTTGAGATATCTGTTATGTGTTGACCAAATGGTCATTATACAGTTGTAATTGATTGGACCCAAAGGTCATTCCGCCACGTGCGATCTGTTCTGTTCCGTACTTCTGTATATGTTAGACCAGAGGTCGTTCTGTCAAGTTTTAGACCCGAGATCGTTCTGCTATGACAAGAATTTGAATATGAGAATAATTATGTTAAATAATAGAACTCATTCATGCAACCTCTTTACTCTGATATTATTCACTGCACTTTGGGTCACTCCGTTATACATGTATGTAGGTGAGCAACGGGATGTCACGCCCTAGTGAACCATGTGAAAGATTACCCAAGTTTTGTGATGTCAGCCATGGAACGCCTCTCGGAAGAAGCTTTTCTCTTTTGTTTTGTTTTGTTTTTATTGGTCATGTTTAACCATCTTTTATTTTTAAGAAGTTTAAGTTTTTAAGTTATTGAATAATACTTTTTTGTTTAAACTTTGCACAAGAAGTCTAAAATGAATGTATAATCAGAGTGTATTTGTATGAATGTGAGTTATTAACGTATAAATGTTTTTGTTTATGCTATATATGCACAGCTCATTAGACAATTTTATTATTTAGCTTCCGCTTCTAGCCCTATATATTTAATTATGTTTTGAATTTCTGTCTGGGACCGTAGGTAATCTCATAATTACTGGCCGATTGTGATCTAAACCTCTAGGGGCGGGTTCGGGTTGTGACAAAAACGACCCCTTTTTTTCTTTTTCTTTTTTTTTTGTTTCCCTCCTTACTGTTCAAAGAAGTTGTACCAAGTGTACAAAATTTTAAAGTAACTTCACATTTTCTCAAACTCTTCACCTAAATAATACTAGTACTAGCCAGAATCAAGCCAACGGATTTTTAAGAAAGTTTACGGCTCCGTTTGGTAAGCAATTCAAATTATAGTTTCACCCATTGATTTAAGTGTGCTATTTGTTTTAAGCTCTCAAATCATAATTCTACACTCATTTCTCAAAACTTAATTCAAAACATAATCATTACTTTTCAAAACTCATAACCAAACACATAATTCAAAACTCTTTTCAAAACTCAATTCAAATCAATATTTTAATTTTTTTTAAATTTTAAATATTTAAATATTTTAAAAATATTTTAATTTTGGTAAGATTTTAAATATTTAAATATGTTATGATTTTTTTAAAATTTTTAAATTTTTTAATTTTTTGAATATTTTTAAATATTTTAATTTCAAAATATTACGATTTTAATTTTTTAAATTTTAAAATATTTTATAAAAATAAATTCAAACTCTATTTTATAAAAATATTTTTAAATATTTTAATTTTTTTGTTATGTATTTGGTTACGATTTGAGTGTAGAGTTGTGAAAGTAGTATGGAGTTTCGAATTATGTGTTTGGTTATGAGTTTTAAAAATAATTTTTTAATTGAGTTTTGTTTTATGTGTTTAATTACGCTTTGAGTGTAGAGTTGTTTTTAAATTTAAAATATCAACATTTTAAATTATTTAAATTTTTTGAATATTTAAATTATTTAAATTTTTACGATTTAAATTTTTTGAATATTTATTTTAATTTTTTACTTATTAAAATTTTTAGATTATTAAATTATTTAAATATTTATGATTTAAATTTTTTGAATATTTATTTTGAAAAAAATTTATTGCATTTCTAGTATTTTCAATTAAAAAATTGATTAATGTTATTTTTTGTTAATAATAAATTTTTTTAATTGAATTTTAAAAAGAGTTTGGTTATGAGTATTGATCAGAATTTTCAATAGTGTGAAAGTAATCTGTTTTGTTAGGAGTTATAACAATTTGAATTAAGTTTTGAAAATTCTTTCCAAAACTCATAATCAAACAAATTTTCTTACTTCACATGTCAAATCAAACTTTCAAAACTCAATTCCACATTCGATTCAAAACTCAATTCAACACTCTATTCAAAAATCATAACCAAACAAATTTTTTACACTCAAATCATAATTTCACAACTCACAAACTCAAAATACAACTCATACTCTCAAATCATATTTACAAAATTCTACCAAACACACCCTACATTTCTCTACTTGGCACCTTAGAAATGTATATGATGAATAAAAGATAGATCATTACAAACTATAGGCAAGGATGACTGCTGCACATTTTTCGGGACAAGACATGTATATCGCGGGGTCTCAATAACATGACACTCTTGTTTCATAATGTGTCGATTAGCCTCTCCCCTCAGTCTCTCTGCACACACGCAATATAATCTTAAATTAATCCTTGGTCAGACATTAGAAAGCTGCTCACACTGCTAAAGAATAGGGTGGAATTTTTTACTCAATTCAAATTGAATCTTCCAGTCAAAACCAAAGGGGAAAAAAAAAAATAAAAACGTTCAATTCATTCAATTATTTGAAACGACACAAAATTCCAATTCATGAAATCATAATTCAAATCCACACAATAAAACACGACCTTTTACAGAATTTTAAGCATTCCACTTTAAAATTTTTATTCTTTATTTTGGGTATCCAAACAGATCCTAAAACCAGACAAAGCAAATTCTAATCAGAAATTCATATTAATGAAAGTTGGAGGCTTACTAAATTATGAACTTCTAAGATGATAATCCTAAATCACCAATGCAAATCATACATGGTATTAACATTAGCCAAGATCAAAGAAATTGTGTTACCTATGGGGACACCGATCTTCACAACACAGAAGCTGGCCTTTGCCATCTCGATACAACACCAGCTGCTTGTCAAAAACAGTGAGACCAAGAGGAGCATCATCGGGAACATTCTGGGTGAGATACAAAGGATACCATTCATCAGTCCAGTTATAGTCCACCACAACCCTTTCAGCCCTCGCTTCGCCAAGAACACTTTGATCATCTTTCGATCCTTCACCTTCAACCGCTACCTCACCACCAACCTCTGCCACAGCATGCCACTTTTTCCATTGTTTCTTTACTTGTCCTAGTTGATGATAAAGTTTGAATGGCGGTTGTAGAGATACAATTGATATTGTTGTTCTTCCAGGTTTGTGTGGTAATGGGAGTGAGGAATGGAGGGTCTTAAAAGTATAAGACAAAAATGGCTTCAACGAAGCCATGATTTTCTGTTAGAGAAAGGTTGATGATGGAAGGACAGCGCTCGTTTACAGAAGAAATGTGGCCACACAATTTTGGGATGTTAGAACCATTGAAAGAAAGATCAAACTGTAACATTGGTGGGTCAGGCTACCAGTCAAACACAATAACATCCACAAAAATCTTCTCCTCCACCCACCATGGCTCTATCAAAAAATTAAAACCACAACTTCTGAATGTGGCATTTTTGTAATTTTACAGGCGCGCGATGCACACCTCCAAAATCAAAGAAGAGTTCCCATCACGCTTTGTTTGGTCGAGAAATTTGGAAAAGAAAAAAAAGAAAGGTAAGTCAAAATATAAATAAAATATATCTACATTTTACCTACTTTTTCTCTTTCTTTTTTCATATCCCTCTCGGAATTTTCCAAATCCCCCAACAAAATAGGGTCAAAGTTTCCAAGAAAAACAAAAGCAAAATCTAAAACCCAAACTACAAAGTACTAAAAAAAATGCAGAAAAGCAAGCAAGCAAGCAAGCAAGCAAACATCCATAACTGGACAAGAAAGGGTATTACTATCCCATATTCTCATCACTTCTCTCCTACACAGATCATATTATTATTTGTATCAAAAAGTAGTAAAACTAAAACTTATGAACATGCATTTAAATACAAAAAATGAAAATTGGGCTAAGCTTTGCATCCATTAACAATCATTTTATTGGAGCAGAAAATGAGTAAAAAGTCATCAACTCATGAAGAGATTGAAAATGGAACTAAAAAAAAAACACAAAAACATTTTTATTTATTTATTTATTTTTACCACAGTTGAATTTCTCTTCTCAATCATGATTATTATCAACAACTTTGGAAGGCCCTAGTTTTCTACAAGACGACGTCGTCGTATCGACAAAAGTGGCCAAAGAAGTATCCATTTGACAAACCCTAACAGCACCCAAAAGGCTCTCCGGTAACTCATCCTCTGTCTGCGACTCCACCACAAACCCCATGTCCACCGTCACGGCCGTCACGTACCCCAACGCAAGTCTCAAAATGGCGCTGGCAATCGCCGAGCTGCCCATATCCACGTCAATTTCAAGGTAATTGGAGCCCCGATGATAATTACAAGTCAAAGCCTTGCCGAGGAGACAAGCCGAGTAATTCCCCACAGCAGTCTTCACGATCCACGGTCCCTTAACGATCCGACTAACGATTTTCAACCGTTGATTTCGAAACGAGTCATCGCCGTCCACGAACCGGTGGAGGAGGGAACCGGAGGGAATGGGATCGTCGGTGGAGAAGTAAAAGACGGCGCTGTGTTGGTGGTCGCGACCAGGGACTTGGAGATTGACTGCGAGTAGGAAGGTTTTCAGGTACTCGCCTTGGGATTGGGAGGTTCGGAGCGCGTTCATGACACGGTTGTCGGGGCGGCTGAGGATGTTGTCGAGCTTGGTTGGGGATCGGAGCCAGTCGAAGCCGGCTGGCTGGAGGAGCCAGGAGCCGGAGGGGGATTTTTGTTTATTGGTGAGGTAGTTTTTGGATCGGAGAAAGAAGAGGTCGCCTGGGGGTGAAGCCCAGCCGTTGGATCCGTTGTGGAGGTCCACGTGTTTAATTGATCCGCCGTTGATGGCTTCGGCTCTCCAGTCGGCGGCGGCTGCTGCTAAGCCTAGGTCTGGGGATTCGGTGAGGGGGATCTGATGCTTCTGCTTCTGATTCTGCTTCTGATTTTGCTTCGTGGTGCACATTTTTTTGTTTTTTTTGTTTTTGTTTTTGTTTTCTCTCCGAGTAAAAGTGGGAGCAGAAGGAAGAAGTAGAAGTGTGAGGAAGAACTATTTATCTATGGTTGGTTCCTTGCTTGGTGCGGTGGTGCCTAATGTCCACAATGGGGGTAGCTAAGGAGACAACTTTGACGAACTTCCATGTCAGACTGATAAAAATCCTAGTAGTACATTTGGTAATAACGCGTCCAATTAAGGCCTATTTTGACAATTTAATTAAAAGTTTATTTTTTAATTTTTTAATTTTTTTGAGTCATATTTTTTTTTTTCACACGTTTTTTTTTAGAATTATTTAAAAAATTGACTTTTAATCCACTTCTCAAAATAAGATTAAATATATCAAAGTATAAAATAAGAATGATTATTCATCTCTTAATTTTATTTTTAATGATGTAGAATTAGAAAGGTTAAACATGAGAGAGATTAGTAAGGGTATGTACAGTGTGATTTGGGTGGTTGGAGAGTAAAATTATAAATTGAATTGCGGTTTGGCGGATTAACATATCACGGTTTGGGTGAGTTTGGACGGATTGACAGATTAAAGAATATTCTAACCAATTATCAAGTATTTGGATAATATATAATATTAATTTGTATAATATTTTATATATATATAACAGAAACTAATTTTATATAACATGTTTCGTATATATAACTATAATTTGTAACAAATTTTACATTTTAAATTTCTCTCACACTTATTTTTATTTTGATAATTCATTAGAGGTTAAAAAATATATATGTATTAATTATAGCGGAGAGATTTCGAAGGCGAATTATAAATTTTAAAATTTAATAGAACGGTACGAATTGATACGAATCGGTGTGGTTTTAACAGATTAAACGGTATTTTGTAAAGCCTTAGAGATGAGTGTGGAATTGCTTCACATTGGGGTGGACTATGTCATTGGAGTGAAATTAGAGGAACAAAATTAAGAGATGTACCACTACTTATAAAATAAATGAAAAATAATACATTTCCTTAATTGAGATCCCTTAATTCCACTATCAATGACATGGCTAAAATCCACACGAAGACAAACCCACTCCCATCTCTCTCTCTTTCTCTCTAAAATTTTATTTTTTCATTCACATCATTAGAGGTGAAATTGAGAAGATTCAATTATGGATGTAGCGAGACTCGAAATAAATTTCAAAACAGATAAAGAGATCACACAAAGGTGCGAGTTTCAACATAGGAAGGGAAACAAATATCCACATTGGGACAAGATAACTTTCAAGAAAGGAAAACACTTTTCCACAAATAGACATTACTACAATATAGAAAAATAAAACAAAATCAAAAATCAAAACAATCACCACTAAATAAACATTGCTAATTACTTTCACGATCCATTCATCGTGACAACCGATAAATATGGTAGCTTAATCTCTGTTTCTACATTATAAAATAAAATATTTTAAATTTGATGCGGTCACTTAACATATAAAAGCGCATTTAGCGTCAAAATTTATTTAAATGTGGAAATTTGATCGGTAACAAGCTAATGATGGAGATAAAAAAGAGTAATAGTGGCTAGCATGAACCCAAAAAAATGAGAAATAGAAGAAAGAAAAAAAGTTAGAAGCACCATCTTGCCTAATGAGCAAGAAAGAGAGAGAGGAGCAATTGTTTATTGACTCAAGGACGAGAAATTGATTAAGAGATATGAAGAGAAATGATATATACATGTATATATATATATATATGTGTGTGTTAATTTTTCTTATAATTTGTTTTTGAAATATTTTAAAATTAAAAAGATTGAGAAAGAAAAGAAATAAGATGATTATTAGTTATTAATTTTATATAATATTAAAATTATCCATCTATGTACTAAATAAATAAAAATATAAAAGGCTAAATAATATATATATATATATATATATTTGTCTCCACCTTAACCAAACAAAAGGAAGAGATAAATACAATATCTCTTTCTTACTTTTTTTTCTCTTAACTTGACAAATTATTTCTTTTATTTTTTCTCTTAAATATCCAAACACAGTGTTAGAGGGTGAATATGTGTCAAATAGTAATGTACATAAAGAAAGAATAAATTAAAAATATAATGTTGTGGAAGCTCTTTTCTCCTTACCTTTCTTTTTTCTCCTTTACGCTATGTTTGGTTGGAAGATTTGAAAAAGAATTTAGAAAGAGAAATGAAAAAAAAAAAGAAGATGAAATATGAATAAAATCTATATAATAAAGGAAGAGGGTTTTTGAATTTATCCTAGAAACAATTGTCCTACTAGGACATTTTAACGGTCACGATTCATTTATGTTTGAAGATGGACGGTAGAGATGAAAACCTTCTTACTCACTCTAGAACTTCCCGCCCAAAAACCACAAACTTTGCAACCATCCATCCTCATCTGTCACACCTCACTTTTTCAAATTTTAAATTTCAAAACACACCCATCCACTCCCTACAGAAGAGAGACCCATGCTCATCAAACTCTCTCATCTTTCATCTCTGCCTAAATCCTTCCTCTTTCATATGCTCTTCTCTCTCTCTCTCCTTCTCCTCTCACGACGACATTGCCACTCACCAACTACCGAGCACCTCTCCTTGCCTCTTGCTGTCATCGCTCCTCTTAACCACTGACCACTGACTCTCTTCTCTCGCTCTCCTGTTTCGCCTCTCTCCTTTTGCGACGACATCACAACCATTTAGAGGTAAACTACAACTTAAAAATTTGCAATCCATCATATTTTTGTGGGTTTCTCTCCTCTTGGATTTGGGTTACAGTATTTTTGGTTCTTGCTTGAGTTTGGTGATGGGTTTGACATGTTTTTTTTGGGAAATGGGTTTCAAAATTTTAGTGTTTCTTTTTGAATTATTTTTCATATGGGTTATAGAATTGAGGGTTATAGGGAGGAACATTGATTGGAAGAGAATTGAGGGTTATAGGGAGGAACATGATTATTATGTATGTTTGATGAGTTTTGTGGTGTGAAAGATTGAATCTTGGGATCTGAAATGAGCACCTAAAAGCCGGCTGTGATGGTTCGGGACCTGGCTGAGGAAGCCAAGAAGCGGATTATTTATCTGATCATAAGCATGGTTGGGTTGTCTTATCTCATGTCCTGTAACTTTTGAATTTTTTTGTTTCACTGAATGTTGTTGCAGATTCATCATACTTTTTATTAATTAATGGTGAAGATTCATCTTTTTTAATTGGTTCAATTGGGTTATTTATTCTGGGTTTTGAATTTGATTGTTGTGTTCATTTGGTTGATGGTAATTTATTCATCATGCACGATGTCTTGGCCATTCTTTCCAATTTTTGTAATTGATTATATATCTTTTTCTCAGTTCCTTGGAATTTAGGTATATTTTGATGTACAGATAGAAATGGAGAATGTCATATATGCAGGTTCAAGGAGAACTTGCATTGGTGGATGTAACTAAAATTTAAAGCACTTTTTTACATGATATGGAAAAATGAGACTACACATTCTTGAGTTTGAAATGGTAAAAATCAATAGGTTCCAGATGTAATAGTCTGTTGAAAATTTGACATGCATATTTGAGACATTTGCATTGATCATTATGAGATCAACTCATGTCACGTTCAAGTCATGGATCCAGTGATATCTTAGATTGGCAATGAGCTTTTACTTTGTTCACTTATTCTTTCTTTTTATTTTTATTTTTCCACAAATTTAATATCCCAATACAACATCAAGGAACCAGCAAGGACTGCTAAATATGTAGCTGAAGTCTTATTTGGGGTTAGACCCAAATGGTGCTCTGTTGAATGGAACCATTAAGAGCACTACAATGCATTTCGTAATTTATATATAGAAAAATTAATGTGGTTTAAATTCATTATGGTTGTAGTCTTCACATTACATAGAATCAATTTGCATATTGATTTTGTATGCATGTTTTTGTGATTTTTATGCGTACATGGCATTATTGTCGTATTTAATTTAGTTTTGGGATCTTCCCAATTATATAACTCTCCATAAGAAAATGATGTTTTATTTTATATATTTAAATTTATTATTAGCAACACATTTAATTATCTATTTCTTGGCGAATTTTAATTGAAAGAACAAGAATTTTGTTTACGAAAGATAGAGGGTAACTCTTCCAGATTAATGTTAAAGACTTGCACTTGGGAATTTACAATTCATTTGCAATGACATCGCAATGAAGTTGAGTTACATGATTGAATTTATAATAAATCAAAAATTAATATGTAATTTGTCATATCATTACATATCAAAGTAGAAGAGATTTTTTTTTATTGGTGTGAATTCTTTTTTCAATTATTATTATTATTATTATTTTTTGGGGGACGTATACGATTGACCACTTCCCATCATTTCTTTCCTTATTTTATTAAGGGTAGCTCTAATTTAATGGATAAATAAATTTTTTTGGAAATAGCATATTAATTATTTTTTAAGAACAATAATTACGAAATTGAGGTAATTACTCTAAAATCACCGAATAACATTTCACTCGTCCCCACTTTTCTCCTGATCTTGATTGTCGGTAAGTGTAGCCCCTTCCCTCCGTTCCAAGAAATTATTTTTTGTTGTTAAGGTAAATTCATATGGTATTCTAATTTGTTTTTCATTATTTCAAATTGTGAAATCTAATATTTTTTGTTGAATATTTTAAATAACTTAACAAAATATTAAGTGATAAATAGTGCAAAATAATATTCCAAAATTATCAAATAATCATCCCATATCCCCTTCTTTCCCTGTCCTCCAAGTTTGCTAAAATCTCTCTCCATAATTTATAATCATTTTAGCTACTGTCATAATTGACAACAAAGTTAACACACTTAATGAGGAAAGGTAAAAAAAAACAGTTAGCTTGTTAAAACCATTGGAATAGTTAAAATTGTTTGTTAAGATATGTTATATGACAAAAAGTGATGAAAGTGTGACTCTTTTTTTTGTGTTAAAAGGTTTATTAATTTGGAAAGTGAGAGATTGTGCAATGAATATGTTAAGGAGGATGTTAAGTGATGTATAAATATATTATATATAAAATTAATAAAAAGATAATAATAAAAAAAATTAAATAATCCAAGGTTTATTAATTTGGAAAGTGAGAGATAATGCAATGAATATGTGTATAATGAATATGTTGTTGGAAATGGTTATAAAATTCTGGGTAAAACCAGAATTTGTTTTCCTAAGTTTGGTCTATTTTTTAGGTGGGTCCCGTGCGTCGATTTACGCGGGTCAAAGTGGTAACGCGTTCTATGCCGCGTTGTGATTCACGTGGTATATTTGGTTGCTCAAAACCATTACCGAGTGAATGGAAAATTGAAGCCAAAGTATGCTCCATGGAAATGGAATTTTGGTGGAAAATCCTTAAAGGTTTAAATAAGGCTTGTCCCACATTGATTTGGTGGGAAGTTTTGAATGGGTTTATAAGGCATGGGTTTGGTACTTGGGGTGTGTCCCAAGGAGTACCCAAGGGTTTTAGACGGAGAGGTTATGGGCTAGACCCATTGGACCAAAAAATCACCACGCGCCGTCGTCCGTCCAGTCGAGCGCGCTTGGGCGCGGGTGCATGGTTGGGTTGGGCTTGTTCGGCCCAATACTAATCTTTTTGGGCCAAAAACATTTGAATTTAATTATATTTTTGGTAAAATAAAATCCAGAATTCAAATTAAACCGGAAATAAACTGGTCCGGTTTTACTGTACATCCAAATAGGGTTCTTCCTATTTTTTATCTGTTTGAATTATGAACCCAACAGATTCAAATCTCTTTGAATTCAAAACCAACAGGTTCATACCTGTTTAATTCAAAACCTACAGCCACCATTACATCTATAAATAGGACAACCCTCATTTAATGTTTTACATTCAGAAATTTCGTATTTCACCTCTGCAAATTCTATTCTTCATTTTGTTGCATTTTATTTTTGTGAGAAAGAGTATAAACACTTAGTGTGTTCGTTAGGCAAACAATTTGTAGTGCTGCTATTGTTTGTAGTTGATCATTTCATCTTGGGAGATAGACGTCCACATTCTGAAAGCACTGTGGAGAGGATGAATCTGTCTTAAGGACACAGTGTCAAACACTGGACTTGATCAGATTATTAATTCAAAGAAATTAATCAAGTAAGTTGTTTAATTTATTATTCTGTTTTATTTATTTATTTAAATCAGATTTTAATTTTGTTTTGGTAACAAAAGAAAATCTATTTTTATTTATTTATTTTTTATTTCGAGTTTGGTTTTTGTAATCAAATAAATTCTCTCATTTCCTTTATTTCTTTTTATTCTGGCTGTTGTTTAGTACACAACAGAATTTAATTTACTTAAATACAGTGAAGATTGTCCAACAATCTTAAGACAGACTCATTTTTGGTATCTTCACTGTATTTAATTTTTTGATTTCATAAAGACATATTCTAGTTGGAAAAATAAATAGTGATTTATGCTATTTGACAGATAGTAGTAATATACTGTCTCTTTTCTTTGACAACTAATAGTAATATATTGGTGTCATTAACAATTGTAGAATATTAATTGTGTTACAGAAAATTATTGTGATATTTTATTTTTCTAGTTTTAGTAACAAGGAAAATAAAATTATTTTGTATTATAATTTATTTTCCGGTTTTAGTAACTAGAAAATTAATTTGAGTTTTAATTTTTTCTGATTTTTGTAATCAGAAATTATGGCTACTACAACTGAAACTGCAACTGGTAGTGGTACTCTAATTGTTACACCAATACCAGTCCCTATCCAGAACCATGTTCATGTACCAATAAATCATGGAGAAAAACGGGAAAAATTTAACGGTACTGAATTTAAGAGATGGCAGCAGAAGATGTTGTTCTATCTTACAACTCTTAATTTAGCCCGTTTTCTCCATGAAGAGGCTCCAGCACTTAAAGAGGGTGAAAGTGATCGGCAAGTTGTTGCCGCTGTAGATGCTTGGAAACATTCAGATTTCCTGTGCAGAAACTACATCCTTAATGGCCTTGACAACATGTTGTATAATGTATACAGTCCTCTGAAAACAGCAAAAGAATTGTGGGATTCTTTGGAGAAGAAATACAAGACAGAGGATGCCAGCACGAAGAAATTTGTTGTCGGTAAATTTCTGGACTTCGTTATGGTTGACTCCCAAACGGTAATTTCTCAAGTTCAAAGTTTTCAATTAATTTTACATGATATTCATTCTGAGGTTATGTCTTTAAGCGAGTCTTTCCAAGTCGCTGCTTTAGTGGAAAAGTTACCACCGGCTTGGAAAGATTTCAAAAATTATTTAAAACATAAACGCAAAGAGATGACCATAGATGAACTTATTGTAAGACTGAGAATTGAGGAAGATAACCGTAAGGTTGAAAAGAGGAATGAGAAAAATCCCATTGAGTCCAAGGCTAATGTGTTTGAACAAGTTCATAAACCACATAACAAAAAGAGGAAGTTTACTGGAGATGGTCCTAAACAAGGCGATAGCAACAAGAAGTTCAAAGAAAAATGCTATAACTGTGGCAAGACTGGACATCGAGCTTCTGACTGCCACCGCCCTAAGAAGGATCATGGAAGTACAAGCAAGAAGACCACCAATTAGGCCAATGTAACTGAACTAGATTATATCTCTAACGGAGTGAATGACATCAACCTCTCTGCTGTGGTGTCTGAGGCTAACTTGGTTGGAAATCCCAAGGAATGGTGGGTTGACACTGGGGCAACTCGTCATATTTGTGCGGACAAGAAGATGTTCACTACATACAATGAGGCTGCAATTGGTGAACAACTTTTTATGAAAAATTCTTCTACTTCTACTGTGGCTGGACAAGGGAAAGTGATCTTGAAGATGACATCAGGGAAAGAACTGACCCTCAACAACGTATTGCATGTACCTGACATCCGAAAGAATTTAGTTTCTGGTTCTTTGTTAAGTAAAAATGGTTTTAGGCTTGTTTTTGAGTCTGATAAGTTTGTATTAACAAAGAGTGGTATGTATGTTGGTAAGGGATACATGAGTGATGGTCTCTTTAAACTAAATGTAATGACAGTTGTACCAAAAGTTTCTATGAATAAGAATAACACATCTTTTGCTTATATTCTTGAGTCGAATTTATGGCATGGTAGATTAGGACATGTGAATTTTGATGCTTTGCATAGATTAATTGGTTTAGATTATATACCAAAGTTTGAAATTAATCCTAATCATAAATGTGAAATTTGTGTAGAAGCGAAACTAACTAAGGCTCCATTTAAATCGGTTGAAAGGAAAACCGAACCTCTAGAATTAATTCATACTGATGTATGTGATCTAAAATTTGTTCAAACTAGAGGAGGCAAAAAGTATTTCATAACATTTATCGATGATTGCACAAGATATTGTTATGTTTATTTACTTATAAGTAAAGATGAAGCCTTAGAAATGTTTAAACTCTATAAAATAGAAGTTGAAAATCAACTTGGTAAAACCATTAAAATGGTTAGAAGTGATAGGGGTGGTGAATATGATGCACCATTAAATGAATTTTGTGCACAACATGGCATTATTCACCAAACTACAACACTCTATTCTCCTCAGCAAAATGGAATTACTGAAAGAAAGAATAAAACCCTTAAAGAAATGATGAATGCCATGTTACTAAATTCAGGCTTACCACATAACTTGTGGGGGAAAGCAATATTGTCTGCTAATTATGTTCTTAACAGAATACCCCCCAAGAAAACTAACAACACTCCTTATGAATTGTGGAAAGGTCGACCACCTTCCTACAAATACTTAAAAGTGTGGGGGTGTTTGGCAAAAGTTGAAGTTCCTATTCCTAAAAAGACAAAAATTGGACCAAAAACAGTAGATTGTGTGTTTATTGGTTATGCTCAGAATAGTAGTGCATATCGGTTTCTGACTTATAAATCAGAAATACCTGATATAAATGTGAACACTATTATAGAGTCAAGGAATGCTGTGTTTTTTTAGCATGTCTTTCCTTACAAGAAAGGACAGGAATTAAGTTCACAAAAAAGAACTTATGATTGTACACAAAGTCAAGAGCCTACTGACAATCAAACACAAGAGAGTAGTAATGGTCTCGACCAATGGGATTTAACTGATGATGAACCAAGAAGAAGTAAGAGAGCGAGAACATCAAAATCCTTTGGTCCAGATTTTCTGACATACCTGCTAGAAAATGAACCTCAAAGTTTTAAGGCAGCAATGACAAGTCCTGAAGCACCTTTGTGGAAAGAGGCTATTAATAATGAAATTGAGTCCATTATGCAAAATCATACTTGGGAATTGGTGGATCTTCCACCAGGTTCTAAACCTCTTGGATATAAATGGATATTCAAGAGAAAAATTAAAGCAGATGGTTCAATTGACAAGTATAAAGCAAGACTTGTAGTTAAAGGTTACAGACAAAAGGAAGGTATGGACTATTTTGACACATATTCCCCTGTGACAAGAATAACATCCATTCGCATGCTTATTTCTATAGCAGCTTTGTTTAATTTAGAAATACATCAAATGGATGTTAAGACAGCTTTCTTAAATGGTGATCTAAATGAAGAGATCTATATGGAGCAACCCGAAGGGTTTGTAGTGCCAGGGCAAGAAAAGAAAGTTTGTCGACTTGTAAAATCCCTTTATGGATTAAAACAAGAACCTAAGCAATGGCATGAAAAATTTGATCATGCAATGCTTACTAATGGGTTTAAGATAAACGAGTGTGACAAATGCGTCTATGTTAAAAACACTGACCAAGGATATGTCATAGTTTGTCTTTATGTGGATGACATGCTTATCATTGGAAGTAGTCAAAACATGATCAAATCAACTAAGCAAATGCTTAACAAAAGATTTGATATGAAAGATATGGGGGTCGCAGATGTTATATTAGGAATGAAAATTACTAAAACATCTGACGGATATGCATTATCTCAATCACATTATATTGAGAAAATTCTTGGTAAATTTATCAAGGATGATATGAATTTAGCTAGAACACCTGTAGACGTCAATCTTTATTTATCAAAAAATAAAGGTGATGCAGTGTCTCAGTTAAAATAATTCCAAATTATTGTAAGCCTAATGTAGCTAATGAATTGTACTCGTCCTGATATAGCTTATGCTATCAGTAAATTGAGTAGGTACACTAGTAACCCTGGAGAAGAACATTGGAAAGCGATCATTCGGGTTCTTAGATATCTAAGATTCACCCGTGATCATGGTTTGAACTTTACTCGATGTCCAGCAGTACTTGAAGATTATTGTGATGCCAATTGGATATCGGATACTAAAGATTCAAAATCCACTAGTGGATATGTCTTTACTCTAGGAGGCGCTGCTGTTTCTTGGAAATCCACGAAACAAACTTGCATCACACGATCCACAATGGAATCTGAGTTTATTGCTTTAGACAAAGCAGGAGAAGAAGCAGAATGGCTTCATCACTTCTTAGAAGACATTCCAATGTGGCCAAAACCTGTGCCAGCTATTTGCATTCATTGTGATAGTCAATCTGCAATAGGCAGGGCACAGAATCATATGTATAACAGTAAGTCACGACATATTCGTCGTCGACATAATACCGTAAGGCAATTGTTGTCAAACGGAATAATCTCAATAGATTATATAAAATCTAAAGAGAATATTGCGGATCCGTTAACAAAAGGCTTGACAAAAGAGCTAGTGTATAGTTCATCGAAGGGGATGGGATTAAAGCCTATTACATAAGAGTCGTCATAATGGTAACCCTACTTATATGACTGGAGATCCCAAGAACTAAGTTCAAAGGGACAACTAAGTTATGTATGGCTCGCCAGAAATCACCAAGGGCTTAAAATTCCCTACCTATTCCTATGGTGAGAGTGATATCTGCAACATATGTTGTATGCAGGGGTATAAGGATAAGCTTTACTTTTAATGATTACTTATATCTTGATTGAGGCATAAAATCAAGACGAATATAAGGAGATACTCACAATAAGAATCACCTATAAGAATCACCTATAAGGAGATACTCACAATAGGAAGTTAATTATTGTACTTCCCCAACTGTTAAACTTAGAGTGTGTTCAATTTGTTTACTGTTTAGGGTTGGCACTCGGGGACGCGCTCTAGCATACTGTAGCCCAATCTCTGTGAGTAACAGATTGTGTAAAGATATGTTCAAAATGGTTATCTTTTGAATACTGAACTGAATTGTTTATCGAACTGATATTGTTTATTGAATGAATGTATGTCCTGTATTGTGAACTGTATTGTGGCATCCTTAGCATTGACTGTTACTGTTACAGAGCTCTGTCGGTTCTCTTGTGGAACCATACTGTTTACTGACTGATGGCCATCACTACTGTTGGGTCCGTTGAGGCCCGGTCCTTTTGGACCTACTGTTTATAGGCTAATGGATGTACCACATATGATTGATTGACTGACATACTGAAAGACTGAAATACTGTTTAATGAACTGTTTTCATTAATGTAAGGACATTCATTCATAACCTCTTTACACTTATTGTTATTCACTGGGCTTTAGCTCACTGTTTATATATATATGTAGGTTCTCAGCAGCCAGACCGGAGCTAGGAGCGTGGGTTAGTCCCCCAGTTTTGTCAAGCCAGCCTATGTGCCTCACTGCGAGGTTCCGAGACGCCATGCTATGGCTTGGGGTATTTTTGTGTCCCCCACCTGTCTCTTGACTGTTTTGTATAATTGTATAAACTGTCTACTGTTTACTGTACTGTTATCGGGGGGTTGATTCCCGTACTGAATGTTGTATATGATTGTATATAGACTGTACTGTTTGAACTGAATGAATGCATGAAAAATGTTTTTGGCATACAGATTTTCACAGCTCAATGGACACTAGTTATTTACTGTAATGGCTTCCGCCAGGCCCTGTACTCTGTTTTACTGTATTACTGTTCTGCAGGCCTTCGGTAATCTCGGATTACTGGCCAGTTACGGTGCTAAACCCATAGGGCCGGGTTTGGGTCGTGACAGAGTGGTATCAGAGCGATACTTACCACGAGTTATACCGCACACACGTGTCCAAATGAGCTATAGGGTGTCCTAGAAAAGTGATTAGGGCATCTCATGAACTTGAAAAGTGTGTGCTTATGACTGACTGAATATATGTTAAAGTGTTGAACTGTTTAAGTGTACAACTGCTTATAATGATAACTGTTATAACTGCTTATAGCGGAATAGATAATGCAAATGAACCTGAATCATCATCCTCTGAGGCCAGAATGGCCAGACTTGAACAACTGATGGGACTGGTAATTGAAAGACTAGATCAACAACAGAACCAACCGCCCCCACCTCCTCCTCCGGTGCAACCGGAACAGAATGTACAGAATGTGAATGTTAATGAGGTGGACATTATTGCACTGACTCATAAGTTCAGCAAGATGAAACCGCCGTCCTTTCAGGGAGGCTTAGAACCGTTAAAGGCTGAAGCTTGGGTTCTTGAGACTGAGAAATTGTTTGAAATGTTTCCGTGCTCCGAAGCCAACAAAGTACTGTTAGCAACCTTCACCCTTCAGGAAGAAGCAAGAAGGTGGTGGATGTTGACCCGTGATGCGAATACTATTGTGACTTGGACTCAGTTCAAGGAGTCCTTCTTCGAAAAGTATTTTCCCCAGTGCATCAGGGACAGAAAAGTGACTGAGTTTGAACAGCTGAGACAGGGCAATATGTCTGTTCCCGAGTACGAGAAGAAATTCACCGAATTTGCCAGGTATGCACCACATATGGTGGATACCGAATATAAGAAGGGCAGAAGGTTTGAAGGAGGCCTTAGTGCTGCTATACAGGACCGAATAAATGTTTTGAAAATGCCAACGTATGTGGGTGTTCTCGATCGGGCCTTGATGGCCGAATCAAATATTGCAGCAGTGAAACAATCTGAAACACCAACAACTGAATGGCAAGGTAAAAGGCAGGGTTTCAAATTTAAGAAAGGCAAGCACAACTAGTTGAACAAGAAACAGAATACGGGGTCAACTACTAGCCCCAGCCAAGGGAGTGGATTTATTCCACCCTGCTCCGTATGTGGCAACAAGCACAAAGGGGTTTGCTACCAGATTTCTGGAGCTTGTTTCAGATGTGGCAAGGTGGGCCACAGAATTAAAGACTGCCCTTCTGCTCCACCAGCTAGTGGTAAAGCTGCACCAAGCGCAGCAGCATCAAATGTAGCGCCAAAGCCTAACCCCAAAGCTACCGGGAAAGAGCCTGTGAGGCAGGGCCGAGTATTTGCCCTAGTACCGGGAGATGTTCAGAATACTGAGACCGTTGTGTCAGGTATCCTCTCTATTTGTGCTCAAAATGCATATGTATTGATTGATTCGGGGTCTACACATTCTTATGTGTCGCATGCTTTTTCACGGAAATTGAATAGACCCTTAGAACCTATGAATTACTTGTTAGCTGTATCATCACCTGTTGGAGGATCCATGACATGTGCATATATGTATCCTGCTTGTGAAATTATTGTTGGGGATATGCATCTGTTTATTGACTTACTGCCGTTAAACATAGATCACTTTGATGTGATATTGGGGATGGATTGGTTACAAAAATATCATGCCACCATTGACTGTGTAACGAAACAAGTTGTTTTCCGTCCACCTAGTTTGCCGGAATTTGTGTTTAATGGGAGTGGAGTAGTACCTCCTCCGTATTTGATTTCTTCTGTGAAAGCTGTTAAACTGATTAGGAAGGGGTGTAAAGGATATCTGTGTTCTGTACTGACTGTATCTGCTATTGATAATGTTAAAACTGATGTGAATTGCATTCCTATAGTGAGAGAATTCCCAGATGTATTTCCAGATGATCTGCCAGGGGATTTGATTGATAGGGAAGTTGAATTTACCGTGGATGTAATTCCGGGAACACAGCCAGTGTCTAAAGCTCCCTACAGAATGGCTCCAACTGAACTGAAAGAATTGAAGGTACAATTGCAGGAACTGTTAGACAAGAAGTTTATCAGACCCAGTACTTCACCGTGGGGTGCACCTGTTTTGTTTGTAAAGAAGAAAGATGGCTCACTGAGACTGTGCATTGATTACCGCGAATTGAACAAGGTAACTGTAAAGAACAAATATCCCTTACCGCGTATTGATGACCTGTTTGATCAGTTACAGGGTGCACAAGTGTTTTCCAAGATTGATCTCAGATCGGGATACCATCAACTGAAAGTTAAACCAGAAGACATTGATAAAACTGCTTTTAGAACGAGGTATGGCCACTATGAATTTTTAGTTATGCCGTTCGGAGTCACAAATGCCCCAGCTGCATTTATGGACCTCATGAACAGAATTTTTAAACCATACCTTGATGATTTTATTGTGGTATTCATTGATGACATATTGATTTATTCTAAGACTGTAGGAGAACATGAACACCATCTGAGACTTGCCCTGCAAACCTTAAGAGAACAGAAACTGTACGGTAAACTGTCTAAATGTGAATTCTGGCTTGATCATGTTATGTTTTTGGGGCATGTTGTTAGCAAAGATGGAATTTCTGTTGATCCGCAGAAAATTGAAGCTGTAGTAAACTGGCCTAGACCAACAAATGTGACTGAAGTCCGAAGCTTTTTGGGATTGGCTGGATATTACAGGAGATTTGTCAAAGACTTCTCTAAAATTGCCTTACCGTTGACCCAATTGACACAGAAAGGGATATCATTTGACTGGACTGACCAACGAGAATCAGCATTTCAGGAGTTGAAAACTAGACTTGTGACTGCACCAATTCTGACACTACCTTCAGGTACGGATGGTTATACTGTATTTAGTGATGCTTCTCATAAGGGTTTGGGATGTGTTTTAATGCAGAATGGGAGAGTTATTGCTTATGCTTCCCGACAGTTGAGACCACATGAAAAGAACTACCCGACCCACGACTTAGAACTTGCTGCAGTGGTGTTTGCACTGAAAATCTGGCGTCACTATTTGTATGGAGCGACATGTGAAGTGTATACCGACCACAAGAGTTTGAAATATTTCTTCACTCAGAAAGAACTGAATATGAGACAGCGGAGATGGCTTGAACTGATAAAAGATTATGACCTACAGATTTTGTACCATCCGGGAAAAGCCAACACCGTTGCCGATGCTTTGAGCCGAAAATCGATTGGGAACTTAGCCTGTTTGCTGACTGGACAGAAAGAGTTGCTTTGTGACCTTGAAAAGTCTGAAATTGAAATTGTTTTGAAGGAACAAGGTGGAACCTTAGCTGCTATTTCTGCTCAACCAGCCTTGATTGAAGAGATCAAAGAGAAACAGCAACTGGATGACTTCTTAAAGAAGATTATTGAAGAAAGAGATTCAAAACCGAGACCGGGATACAAATTTGAGAACAATGTATTGAAATTTCAAGAAAGACTGTGTGTGCCGAATGACACTGAACTGAAAAGGAGAATTCTACAAGAGGGCCACAATTCAAAATTTTCTATCCATCCGGGGAATACGAAAATGTATCAAGACTTGAAATTGAACTTCTGGTGGCCGGGAATGAAGAAAGAAATTGCCGACTTTGTGTCCAAATGTCTTCATTGCCAACAAGTCAAGGTTGAACATCAACGACCTGCTGGACTATTGCAACCCTTACCCATACCAGAATGGAAATGGGAGCATATCACGATGGATTTTATCGTTGGATTACCTCGCTCCAGAAAAGGTATGGATTCAATTTGGGTTATTGTTGATAGACTGACTAAATCTGCTCACTTCTTACCTGTCAAGACAATTTATAATGCGGACAAATTGGCTGTTATCTATATTGATGAAATTGTGAGACTGCACGGAGTGCTTGTGTCTATTGTTTCTGACAGGGATTCGAAGTTTACATCGAGGTTCTGGCAAAGCCTACAGACTGCATTGGGTACTGAATTGAGGCTGAGTAGTGCCTATCATCCTCAGACAGATGGACAGTCAGAAAGGACCATCCAGACTCTGGAGGATCTATTGAGAATGTGTGTCCTTGATTTTCAGGGAAACTGGGAAAGTCATTTGCCATTGGCTGAATTCGCCTACAACAACAGCTACCATTCGAGTATTGGTATGGCGCCTTTCGAGGCATTGTACGGCAGAAAGTGTAGATCTCCGATTTGTTGGGCAGAAGTTGGAGATGGGCCGTTACTTGGGCCCGAAATTGTTTATGAAACGACTGAAAAGGTAAAACTGATACAGCAACGATTGAAAACTGCACAGAGTAGACAGAAGAGTTATGCAGATGTTAGAAGGCGAGACCGAGAGTATGAAGTGGGTGATCACGTTTTTGTGAAAGTGACACCAATGAAAGGCCAGACTCGTTTCGGAGTCAAAGGCAAGTTAGCGCCGAGATACGTTGGACCTTATGAGATTGTTGAGAAAATCAATCCGGTGGCGTATCAAGTTGCACTCCCTCCTGAAATGGAGCATATGCATAACGTCTTCCACATATCTATGTTGAGAGATTATCTCCGGGATCCGTTCCATGTGATTGAGCCTACTCGAATAGTGTTGAGTGATGACTACACTTACGAGGAACGGCCTATACAGATTGTAAATAGACGGATCAAGAAACTGAGAAACAAAGAGATCCCGCTAGTGAAAGTTGATTGGCAGAACCATGGTGGTGTGTATGCCACTTGGGAAAGGGAAGATGACATGGCTAAAAGATACCCAGAACTGTTTCCACTGAATCCTGTTTTCTTCCAGACTGAAGGTAACTCGAGTTTAGAGGACTAAACTCCTTATAAGGAGGGGAGACTGTAACAACCCTCGTACTGATTACTGAATTACGTACTGATTACTGCTAAACTGAACTGATAATGACTGATAAGTGAATTGGAGGAACTACTGAACAGACTGAATGAAACTGAAACTGAAATTTAATGAGTTTATATATTGAATTGCATATTGCATCTGTTTGATTGATTGATTATCTGTTTGAGTGTATATGTTTAAACTGTTAATTGGAGGCCTTATCGGCGGCCGAATTAGGAACCGTTTAGTGTTTTGTAATCAGGAGAATATTTGTGATTTAATGATACATTTATCTGAAAATTGATTAGGAATGATTAAATTAGATTTAAATGAATTAATTGTCAAGTTGGGCTTAATTACAATTATGCCATTGAGTAGACCCTTGCTTAATCCTATTAATGAGCCTTATACACTTGATTGAAAACAACATTTCATCAGCTCCCTTCTTGTCCCCACCGAAATTAGAAGAGAGTGAGAGAGAGAGAGAGGATTGATTTTCATCACATTTTTGCTTGATTGTGCTTGAACTTAAGAGGATTGAAGTGTTGACTCTATTATTGATCTCTTAGGCTCTCAATACAAGACTTAGGTGAGTGAAATCATCATCTTCTTGTTGCTTTTAAGTCCCATCTTGCATGTATCATGATTATAGGGAAGTAAGTCATGAATTTGCTCTTAAATGGTGAATTGAAGTTCCATTGTTGCATGCATGTTGAATTTAGTGAGTTTGAAGTTGAATTCTTGGAGAATTGTACATGCATGTCCATGTTTAAGTTAAAGTCCATGTTTTCACTTTGTTTTCCAACTATTGAGCTCTTGAGAGCAAGATTTGAAGCTTGAATTGGTTTGAAACTCATGCATGTCATATTTGAATGTTGATCATGCATATTCTTGAAAATTGGTTTGGAAATGAGCTTGATTAAACTTCCCTTGGGCTTTGATTTCTTAAATTGAGCTTTGAACCTAGTAATACTATGTGTTTTCATGAGTTTTCCAGGAAAAGGGCCCAAGAGGATCGATTTTTGTATTCCAAACTTGAGTTTCAAATTCAGAGCACAATTCTGGGTTTTCCAGATTTCTGGTGTGCGCTCGAGCGGAGGTTTGTGAGCTCGAGCGCAGAAATCAAGTCCCCAGCAGTTTTGCAAATTTTGTGCTGTCCGCTCGAGCGGAAATATTTACGCTCGAGCGTGTTTTTCGAGCATCCAGTATATTTTGCAGACCGCTCGAGCGGAAGGGATAACGCTCGAGCGGGGAACGTTTTTGCCTGTACGCTCGAGCGGGGATGTTTACGCTCGAGCGTGGCTCCCTTTTTCTGAAAATTCTGAAAATGTTTTCTGTTTACATCTTTGCATCCTCATTCCATCCTAGGCATTCTTAGGCCTAGTTTAAGACATCTTAATGAGGATTTAGATGTAGAACACACCGAGGCATAATAGGAAGTTAATTATTGTACTTCCCCAACTGTTAAACTTAGAGTGTGTTCAATTTGTTTACTGTTTAGGGTTGGCACTCGGGGACGCGCTCTAGCATACTGTAGCCCAATCTCTGTGAGTAACAGATTGTGTAAAGATATGTTCAAAATGGTTATCTTTTGAATACTGAACTGAATTGTTTATCGAACTGATATTGTTTATTGAATGAATGTATGTCCTGTATTGTGAACTGTATTGTGGCATCCTTAGCATTGACTGTTACTGTTACAAAGCTCTGTCGGTTCTCTTGTGGAACCATACTGTTTACTGACTGATGGCCATCACTACTGTTGGGTCCGTTGAGGCCCGGTCCTTTTGGACCTACTGTTTATAGGCTAATGGATGTACCACATATGATTGATTGACTGACATACTGAAAGACTGAAATACTGTTTAATGAACTGTTTTCATTAATGTAAGGACATTCATTCATAACCTCTTTACACTTATTGTTATTCACTGGGCTTTAGCTCACTGTTTATATATATATGTAGGTTCTCAGCAGCCAGACCGGAGCTAGGAGCGTGGGTTAGTCCCCCAGTGTTGTCAAGCCAGCCTATGTGCCTCACTGCGAGGTTCCAAGACGCCATGCTATGGCTTGGGGTGTTTTTGTGTCCCCCACCTGTCTCTTGACTGTTTTGTATAATTGTATAAACTGTCTACTGTTTACTGTACTGTTATCGGGGGGTTGATTCCCGTACTGAATGTTGTATATGATTGTATATAGACTGTACTGTTTGAACTGAATGAATGCATGAAAATGTTTTTGGCATACAGATTTTCACAGCTCAATGGACACTAGTTATTTACTGTAATGGCTTCCGCCAGGCCCTGTACTCTGTTTTACTGTATTACTGTTCTGCAGGCCTTCGGTAATCTCGGATTACTGGCCAGTTACGGTGCTAAACCCATAGGGCCGGGTTTGGGTCGTGACAGCTACCTATCCTGATGTAAGATATTTTCCACTTATACTCTTTCGATAAAGTCTGCATATTGTTGCATTTCCGTTGTCATCAAATTCCATTCATGTGGGGGATTGTTGGAAATGGTTATAAAATTCTGGGTAAAATCAGAATTTTTTCCTAAGTTTGGTCTATTTCTTAGGTGGGCCCCATGCGTCGATTTATGTGGGTCAAAATGGTAACGCGTTCTATGCCGCGTTGTGATTCACGTGGTATATTTGGTTTCTAAAAACCATTACCGAGTAAATGGGAAATTGAAGCCAAAGTATGCTCTATGGAAATGGAGTTTTGGTGGAAAATCCTTAAAGGTTTGAATAAGGCTTGTCCCACATTGATTTGGTGGGAAGTTTTGAATGGGTTTATAAGGCATGAGTTTGGTACTTGGGGTGTGCCCCAAGGGGTACCCAAATGTTTTAGAGGGAGAGGTTATGGGCTAGACCCATTGGACCCAAAAATCACCACACGCGCGCGCCGCCGCCGTCCGTCCGTCCGGTCGGGCTGGGCTGGGCTTGGGCGTGGGTGCGTGATTGGGTTGTGCTTGTTCGGCCCAACACTAATCTTTTTGGGCCAAAAACATTTGAATTTAATTATATTTTTGGTAAAATAAAATCCAAAATTCAAATTAAACCGGAGATAAATTGGTCCGATTTTACTGTACATCCAAACAGGGCCCTTCCCGTTTTTTATCTGTTTGAATTATGAACCCAACAGATTCAAATCTCTTTGAATTCAAAACCAACAGGTTCATACCTGTTTAATTCAAAACCTACAGCCACCATTACATTTATAAATAGGACAAACCTCATTTGATGTTTTACATTCAGAAATTTCGTATTTCACATCTGCAAATTCTATTCTTCATTTTGCTGCATTTTATTTTTGTGAGAAAGAGTATAAACACGTAGTATGTTCATTAGACAAACAATTTGTAGTGCTGCTATTGTTTGTAGTTGATCATTTCATCCTGGGAGATAGACGTCCACATTCTGAAAGCACCGTGGAGAGGACGAATCTGTCTTAAAGACACAGTGTCAAACACTAGACTTGATCAGATTATTAATTTAAAGAAATTAATCAAGTAAGTTGTTTAATTTATTATTTTGTTTTATTTATTTATTTAAATCAGATTTTAATTTTGTTTTGGTAACAAAATAAAATCTGTTTTTATTTATTTTTTTTTTATTTCGAGTTTGGTTTTTGTAATCAAACAAATTCTCTCCTTTCCTTTATTTCTTTTTATTCTAGTTGTTGTTTAGTACACAACAGAATTTAATTTATTTAAATACAGTGAAGATTGTCCAACATATGTTAAGGAGGGTGTTAAGTGGTCCATTGACGCTCAAAATGATACTTTCAAACTAGCTAAAATTTGGAGACTAACACACAAACAGCTCCTCTAAGAGCATCCGTATCAATTTCTTCAAATTTTTAGTCAAATTATAGCCAAAAAAGCTATTTTACTATTTTAACTAGTCACATCTTTAGTACTTATTGCATCAAACTCTCTATTATAATTTAACTTTATTAAAATATTATTTTCTTATTATGTTTGTTATTCTTTTTTTTTTAATTATTAAATTGATGAGTTATCAACCAAATAATTCTTAAAAAATGCAACAAAAAAAAAAAAAATTGGCCATTGACCGGTTGACTGGCCGGACGTCCGGTAACACTAATTTCCGTGTTGTGGCGATGAACAGTACCTCGCTTGTTGTAGCGAGGTACTATAGCACTCTTAAATTAGCGTTGAACAGTAACGAGACTGATGCACTCCCATTTTTGATTAACATTATCAAAAATTTAGCTAAAAAACGATTTTAGCTAGTTCGATGTGGATCCTCTAAGAACATTCACAATGGAATAGCTAAAAAAGTGTGTTAAAGTGTGTTATATGACAAAAAAATGTGTATTAAAGTGTGTTAAGAGTTTGTTAATTTTAGAGAGTGAGTGGTGTGTAATGAATATCTTAAGGTGTGTGTTAAGATGTGTGTTAAGAATATATATATATAAATAATAAAAAAAATAAATAAATGTATTTTTCTGTGCAGTGGGCCTCCATTCTTACTACATTGTCAGTGCTTCTCTCTCTCTCTTTTCTCTCTCTTTATGTGTTAACTTGCTAGCTGCAGTTAACAATGTATTTAACATCTGACACAAATAATGTGCATTAATAATGTGTTTAGCTGCTGCATTGTATGAACAAAAAACAATTTAACTGGCCAAATAATTAACACTTGACACCAGTGGAAGGGTTTCCACTGTGGATGCTCTAATTGTGATAATGGGGCCTTTTTCCAAATTAAGGCAAAATAACAACTTATTTCTCAAACTAGGCCTAGTTTGGACGGAATTCCCAAACTAGGCTAAAACGTGGTTGTAAACCACATTTTCAGCGTTTATCTGACCCTCCCGCGGAAAATTTCTAAAATCGTAAAAGCGTGGTTACAAACCACGCTTTTAAGTTTTTTTTTTTTTTTTTTTTTCATAAAACGTGGTTTCAAACCACGCTTTTAAGTAATTTTTTTTTTTTTTTTTGAGAAAACGTGCACGCTTTTAAGTTTTTTTTTTTTTTTTTTCATAAAACGTGGTTTGAAACCACGCTTTTAAGTAAATTTTTTTTTTGAAGTCGATCATAACCACGCTTTTAACCTAATTTTTTTTGAGAAAGCATAAATGATAACCATGCTTTTGGAACTTATATAAAACTCCCCCAGCCCCGTCATTTGCAACCTCGCTTACACTTAGGTTTTTTCGATTCAGGCTCTCTCTCACTCTCTACTCTCGTTTTCGCTCTCTCTCAGCTCTCACACTCTCTCACTGCTCTCGCTCTCTCTCTTTGCTCTCGCTCTCTCTCCGTCCGTGGGTTGCTCTCTCTCGCTGGTATGGCGTCTGTCTCTCTCTGTCTTATTTGAATTTTATGTGTTTATTGTGTTTGTGAAAATGTGAATGTGGTTGCAATGTGGGTATAATGTGGGTAGAATAGGGTTTGTGAATGTGAAAATGTTGTGAATTGATGAAAATGTTGGTAGAATAGGGTTTGTGAATGTACAAATGTTGTGAATTGAAATTGATATCAATGTGGGTAGAATAGGCGTTGTGAATTGAAATTGTGGTTTTGAATTGGTAAAATGTTGTGGTTTTGAATTGTGAAAATTTTCTAGGGTTTTCAATTGAATGCGAAATCATAAATTAGGGTTAGGGTTTTAAATTGTGAAATCAGAATTAGGGTTAGGGTTTCAGAAATTAGGGTTTTGAATTGTAAATCATGCCTATATTTTTTGCATTGTGAATTGTGAATCCTATCTGTATTTTTTGAATTGAATTTTTTTTTTTTTTTTGCTTGTTAATCCTGTCTATATAGTTAAATCTTCTTATTCTTTTGCTTATCTCTTAAGCTACATCATTAGGCCACTATAACTAGTACAAACAATTTTTTTGGGTTGTTTTAGAAAATATGTTAAAAGCTAATTTTTTGTTTTTTTTTAAAACTTTTTTTGGAAAACGTGTACAAAAGTAGAGAAATGATGTGACCCAAAAAAAATTAGAAGTCAAAAAATGACTTTTAACCCCTTTGCCAAAAGAGGCCTTTCAAGTCGTCCTCAAAAATGTTATTACCAAAACATTTTATATAAATAAAAAAATTTTGTTTAAAAATTATGTTTGAAAAAATTAAAATTTTTGATTTATAAAATGACTCATTCTCGAGAATTTTTACCCACTTGAACTATTCAATTGACTTATTCTCTATGCGTCTGGATTATGTTTATTCAATTAAGCTTTATATTTTTATGATAGTCGGATGTCTGAATCAGTTTACGTATTTCTCGACTAATCTTAGAATCCACACCAAACGTCCCTTCCATGTAGATCGGAAAAATCTCAAATAATACCTACAAACATGACCTCAAGAAATTGATAACACATAATGAGAGTTCAACTTGAGACCTAAAAGGAGCATACCTAATTTTTAACACATAATGAGAGCTCATTAATATTAATGAAACTCAAGTTTGACTCGGTTAGACTCGATAATTTTTTTTAATGTTATTTATATTGTTTAAATAAAAATAAACGAATCGAGCTTGACGAACCGAGCCGAGCCCTTAACAAGCTCAGTCGAGCTTGTTCATGAAAAGTTCGGCTCATTTGCAGTCCTATTTGAAACGACTCATGATTGGGAATACAAAAAGAAGTTGATTTCAAATATCACCATACTTTACTAGAAATAATATAAAATTACAACTCATAATTATTAACTTTCAGATTTTTTATTTTTATCTTTTATAACTGAGTATCTAAGTCAATTTATACACACCTCAACTAAATTTAAAATTATAGACAATGCATCAAAAGAGAGTCTTAAAACATTCTAATTAATAGTCCATAGAAATTTCCTAGGTAAGAAGAAAAGAAAAAAAAAATTGGCACTTTCATGGCTAAGCATGTGTTTCATAATACTAAATAATTGCTACGGATGGCCCAATAGATTGACATGGATTAGTATCCAAAATTTACTACATAGATTTAACCACCAACATAAGCCCGTAAGCCAAGGCACAAACCTCTTTTGAGAACATGAAAAAAATTAATTAATTGGTTTATTTTGATCATATTATCTCTCTGTTTTTTTGTTGTATAAAAAAAAAAAAAAAGAATAAATAAATTAATTTTTTTTCTTACTTTTCAAAACAAGCCAAAATGAGTTATTTGTTTGAGTTTCATAACAAAGCCTCTATGACCTCTAAAAAGTGGACGAGGGTTACCACTTCACATAGGAAATAACTTTGTCATTAAGGTCTCTAATGGCACAAGTTTGAGCAAATAAAATTAACTTCTCTTTAATTATCCATAAATCTTAAGAATTGGATCACCAGTTTAAAAAAATTTAATATATGCATGAAAAGAGAGTCTTAAAACATTCTAATTAGTAGTCCATAGAAATTTCCTAGGTAAGAAAAAAAGAAAAAAAAAATGGCACTTACATAGCTAAGTCTGTGTTTCATAATATCAAATAAGGGGAAATTACCCACAGGTCCCATGTGGAACATGTGGACACCATTTAATCCCATAACTTTTTGAGTACACCCAAAAGTCATTTCCTCTCTCTCTCTCTGCTTTTTGCTTCCCTTCCTCTCTCGTTTTTTTTTCTGCATTTTTCTCTCATCGTCTTTGTCATGGACGACGACCGGTGATCATGTCTTTCTCCATTGATCGGGGTTCACTGATAACCGCCAACCATCGAAATCAACTCGTGACTTCACTCTCACCGATGACGAAGATAATATATTTCAGACGAAGAAGATGATATATTTCCGACGAAGAAGATGAGTGGATCTACTTAGATCTGATGTTGATCTACTCAGATCTACATCAGATCTGAGTGGATCTACATCAGATTTGGCTAGATCTAAACAAAAAATAGTTGCCGGAGTACAATTCTCTCTCTACATGCGCCTTTCTCCTTCGATCTCTTTTTTTTTTCCTCTGCTATACACTTCTGTTTTTCTGTTCTAATGGAGAAAATTTTCGAATTCTGAACAAGTAGTTTTCGAGTTTTAGTTACAGGAGGTGAAAACTGTAAAATTTTGCAGTTTCAAATTTTTTTGGTGCTGGAATGAATCATGGTATAAAACTGTAAAATTTTACAGTTTCATAACATATTTTTTAGTTTGATTAATAAGGATAAATGCTTAATAGATTTTTGTTTTGAAACTGTAACATTTTACAGTTTCAAAACTTACTTTTCAGTTTGATCACTATTTAGAGATTATTTGCTTGAACCTTACAAAAATTGAAAAATAACATATGTTTTCCCCATTGTTGCTGTTTTTTGTCGTTTCATTTTTTTTCCTTTTAGTTTATCAATATTTAGCACATTTTGCTATGTTTTTTTTGCTATAATTTATCCATTTATTCTTTTTTTTTTCCGGCAATATTCTAGACATTCCGGTGAGTCTCCAGTGATGTTCTTAACGTCCAGTGAACGTTCTGAACATTCCGGCGACTTCCATTAACGTTCTTAACACTCCGGCGAACTTCCGGCGAAACTCCGGCGACTTCCCGGTGATACTCTGGCGACTTCCCGGCGATGTTGAACATTCCAACGAGTCTCCGGCGACCGTTTGACGGAAGTCCTACGGTAGTAAGATGTGAACAGTGTCTGTAAATTTAAAAAAAAAAAAAAAAGGATTTTTTGGTAACAATTAAAAATGTATTGGACTAATTGGTGCAAGTATTTTGTTTTGGGATTAGCTGGGTTTTGAACTTGGTACATGGGACTTATCAGTAAGTTCCCCATCAAATAATTGCCACGGATGGCCCAATAGATTGACATGGATTAGTATTCAAAATTTACTACATAGATTTAACCACCAACATAAGCCCATAAGCCAAGGCACAAACCTCTTTTGACAACATGAAAAAAATTAATTTATTGGTTTATTTTGATTATATTATCTCTCTATTTTTTTTTTTGTATGTTTAAAAAAAAAAGAGTAAATAAATAAAAAAAATTTCTTACTTTTCAAAACAAGCCAAAATGAGCTTTTTGTTTGAATTTCATAACAAAGCCTCTATGACCTCTAAAAAGTAGATGAGGGTTACTATTTCACATAAAAAATAACTTTGTCATTAAGGTCCCTAATGGCACAAGTTTGAGCAAATAAAATTAACTTCTCTTTGATTGTCCATAAATCTCAAGAATTGGATCACCAGTTTTAAAAATTTAAGAACAATGTTTGAAATCTCTATTTGATATTATCCAAATCAGTCGAGTTATTTCAACTCAATGAAAAAAATAATAATTTCATACAAAACTTACACTATGATTTAAGATTTTTGTATGACTTGTCCAATTTTGTCCAATCTCACTGAATAAAAACAATACTTGATAGAATGAAGTTGTTTTAAAATTATACTATAAAATTATATGAAGAGAAAAATAAAACGAGAATCTTCATAATGTCTTAAGATTCAAAATTAGTAATCCATGATGCTATTTATTAAATAAAAATTCTAAAAAAATAGAAATTAAATGTGTGATATATATCTGTCTACTTTATCAAAATACTAAAAAATAGATCAAGATTTATCAAAATAAAACAAAATAAGTGTTTTTTAAATTGCTCCCACTTACATGCATACGATTAAATCATTGCTTAAATTAAGGGTTGTGTAGAGTTATTATTTATTTATTTATTTATTTATTTGGAGTCAATGCCTTTTAGAAATTGATCATATTGAGGGAGGGAGGCCCTTGCCGCAATGGTAAGATTGTTTTATTATGCTCATAAAAATATAAAATAAAATAATTCTATTATAATTTGGGTGTTATGGATTCAAATCATAGCTCAATAAGGTGTGGATATATCTGATCTTCCTCTAAACTCTGCCATGACTGTAATTTTTGGAATTGCCCCTTTTACAAATCTTGCAAATCAAAATAGGTCACTAGCTAAAAATCTTATAGTTTTGTTGTAAACAAACAAAATTGATTATAAAATTGAATACAAATACATATATACGCATAAAATTTTATAGAGTCTGTTAGTATTTTGAAAAATTTTATCCATCTATATACATTTTGTGTACAGTTCTATAACCATTTTTGTATTCTTAGACTTATTCAAAATCTAAAGTTATTGCTGCTATGTGATTCAAAATTTCTTTTTGTTTCAAATTCAATAAACATTTTAGTATAGGACATCTATACATGTGTATGAATTCAAAAAGGATCAAATGAACAAAGCATATCCAACCTCAAAAAGAAATGTTTTGATGTCGCATAGAGTGACTTAATCATATACAAAAGTTACCATATTATAAAATTAATTAGGGCTTTTTTAAAATAAATAAAATTAAATTAATGGTAGTGCTTGGATGGCTCCACTCGTTTGATGCATTTTAAGCATTTTAATAAATTTATATTATTACAAGGATGCTTAATCCAATGGGGGAAGGCTATTACCCATCAAATTGACTATCTTATTGAAGATAATTGATGATTATTCCCAAGTTTCCATGTGAAGAGAAATAGACTATCTAGATGAGTAGTCTTACATGAAAGAAACTTTCCAAAAGTTATTTTTTGAGTGAAGTATTTTTACCAAAAGAAATGGAACCAGGTTTTCAAAATGTAACAGTGCATTTTGAGGGTGGTGATGGGTTATGGGGCAAGGGGGAGGGGAGGATGATTGTAGAGGCAGCGTGGGTTTTGATGGCGTTAGGCTGTAGCAGGAAACATGTAGGTTTCAATGGCGAAAGAGATGGGGAAGGAGAGAGAGTTTATCCACTGTGTAATATTTAAATGGATGGTTAGGATAGTTTGTGATCTAGTATGGTCAAGTTTATTTCAAAGGGGTGTAAAGTATTACATTCAAGGTAAAATCTTGTTTGGTAATAAGGACAAAGTGAAAATTGTTGACGATGTTGAAAAAGTTGCTGGAAAAAATAAGTGAACAAAGTCCATGATGATATAAATGTCACTTATAGGAAAATATAAATTGTCTTTTGACTCCCATAACTTCCTTTCACCAAGTATCCGCCTAAACAAATTCAAATAACCAACACAAAAATAAAAGCAAGTTAATTTACAAAAATCAAATCAACACTGAAATATTACCAAAACAAAAAAGAAGAAACATGGAAAAAGAAAAATGTACATTTGCCATGCACAAGAGCATAATGTTAATCGTAATAAATAATGGAAAAAGCAGAACACAGGAGTTCCATAGACAGTTATGTCAAAACAAACCAACATTGTTTGTGTTGTAAGCTTTTTTCTTAAAAAGCTAAAAAATCTAAAACATAATAATTATTTTAACTCATATTTTAATTAAAAAATCACTAATGATTGTTGGATTACAATTGCTGATTACTTAAATAAAGTTCTTGCCTCACAAGTAATTGTAATTGAATGAGTTAAAATTCATATAATTCTTTTAGAAGTAAAATCCGATATGAGTATATTGTTGATATTTTAATGTTTTTTGTTTCATTGAAGCAAGTATATGGAGACTGTTCCAATTATCTTTTACTGGGGGAGAAGCATAATTCGGGATCCCGATGAAGGTGTGTCATATGATGCTGAGCCGAAAGGGATATATGGGGTGCAACTTGGCACCACGCTTAGCAATTTGGAGGAGATGTTCATGTCCAAGGTGGCAAGTTACGGGGAAAGTGTCCGATTGAACTTCATATGTAGATAGCCTTATTGCTAGTGACAAGCAATCAGCAAATACAAGATATTATCGATCAATGACGATGAGGCGTTGAACACTGTATTAAGTATCGGTGCAAGTTTCCAACCACCAAATTGTTTGGAAGTGTACATTGATAAAGAGGTTGTACACAATGTCCCGAATTTGACACAGATGGATTCTCATCCTTTCACTACATTGCTGACACATGGAATTGACACGACAGTGTTTCAGCCTCCTATGTATAAATCAGATCAATGTTATATAGTGGGCTACACACATCAGACATTTGAGGGCCATGGTGTAGAATCAAGTTCACGTGGTGGAGATGATTATGAATTTCACAATAACACAAAAGATGTGCCCACCTATAGCCATCATACCACTCCAATTGAAGTTGTTGGTAATATAGCTGAAACAGTGAACTATGTGCAGTTTGCTGACAAGGACATGTACGGTCCTGATGTCGCCTTAGACAATGATGAGAATGAAATGTGTGATGAAGAAAATTTATTGGGCGGATCAGATGATGATGATGAAGAAGATGATGCCGACGATCCTGTTGACCTTGACAATGCCCCCATTCCACCTAGACCTGAAATCCCTTTCTATGAGAACATTCACATGGGTGGTGAATTTGACATGAGTAGCCGTGATGTCATTCCCCGTAACCGGATCTAGAACGCTGAAAATCCAGAGTTGGACAAAGGGATGGTTTTCGTTGATAAGAAGCAACTTGTACATGCTGTGAAATTGTACCATGCAACAAATAATCGAGAGTATAAAGTGGTTGACTCCAAGCGAGATCTTTAGGTGTCAGCTTGCAAGCACGATTGCAGATGGTGGTTGCGTGCATCTCTTAGTAGGAAACATGGTCTTTTTGAAATAAAGCAGTACAGGGGTCCTCACCATTGTTTATACCCATGAATGAACAGGAACCACACTAATATTAGCTTCAGTTACATTGTTTCTTATCTTTTGGGACAAGTTGCGGTGAGTATAAAAAATAAATGTTTACATATATATGCATATTTGTTTGTTTATAGTGTTCACACCAAAATAATCCAACTCATATTTGATTGTCGTATGCAAAATAAACCTGATATGCCAATTAAGAATGTCATCGATGATATCAAAAAGACCATGAACTATAGTATATCATATAAGAAGGCGTGGCATGCAAGGGCAAAGGCAATTAGAATGGTATTCGGGGATTGGGATGAATCATATAGGCAGTTGCCTAAATTCATGCATGCATTACAGACATCTAATTCTGGCACCATCGTTCAATGGAAGCATAGATATACTGGAGGTACAACCATTATGTCGTCTTCCACTTTGTTTTCTGGTCTTTCAAACCCATCATCGATGGCTTCAGATATTGTAAGCCTGTTATAACCATAGATGGTACATTCTTATACGGTAAATACACTAGTGTGTTGCTTGTAGCAACGATTGTCACTGCCAATGGCAAAGTATTACCGCTTGCATTTGCTGTTGTCGACAAGAAGTGGAGTCTTGGTCGTTCTTCATTTTAAATATCAAGGAACATATTGTCATGGACCGACAGGGAGTGACCTTGATATCTGATCGAGTTGAGAGTATTTTAGCTGCTGTGAGGCGGCATTGGCTGAATCCCTCGCTCCAATTTGTTGGATATCATCGGCACTGCTTTCAACATGTTTGTAGTAACTTTAACACGAAGTTCAAAAATAAGGAGCTGAAACAACTTCTATGGAAAGCAGGGAGTGCTTATCAACGACGAAAGTGTAATGCTTACTTAGAACAGATACAGGCTATTAACCAAGATGTCATCGATTGGGTCCACAAGATGAATCCTGTGGAGTGGGCCATTGCGTATGACGGTGGATATTAGTGGGGGGGTATTGACCAGCAATGATGCAGAGTGCTTCAACAACATCTTGAAAGGTGCAAGGAACTTACCTATCTCAGCTATGGTTGAATTTACATTTTGACAGCTCGTAAAATATTTTGACAAGATGGGAGCCCAAGCTGAAATAGATGTACGAAATGAGTTCCAATACCCTAGAGAGATGCAAAAAACTATCGATGAGGGCATTACAAGGGGAAATACTTTCCAGTTGATATCGTATGACAGGTTAGTTTGTAATGTAAACTAAATTGTTCTTATTATGTTCTTAAGTTAATTATACCTAAAAACATGAACTTGATTAGTTTGTATCAATATTGTCTGATAGGCCCCGCCGCGTATTTGAGGTGAAAACATCTTTTCGCCATGGACGAGGTCGCAATACACAGATTGTGCGGATGAATCAACCAACGTGCAGTTGTGGGAAATATGAGATAAGACACTATCCATGTTCCCATATGCTTGCTGTAATGTCTGAATGCGGTGACAATCCATTCGAGTACGTTGATCCAGTATATAGGCTTCCTGTATACATGAGGGTTTGGGAAACTAAATTCAATCCAATACCGCATCAAGATTATTGGGATGATCCGCAGTGGACCTTAATGCCTAATGTACTTCGTCTGCGAGAAGTAAAACGAGATCGTACATCTATGTCTCGTATTCCGAATGAGATGGATATATCAGATATGCGTTTGACCGCTCGTTGCAGTGAGTGCCAACAGACAGGTCATGACAGGCGAACATGTCCGGCGTGACTTGGTCGATGAAGACTATGTAATACTTACATATTGTAATAGATCATTTTTAAATTCTTTATTTGTAATAGATCATTTAATTCTTTATTTTTTAATTCTTTATTTGTAAACGGGATCGTACATTTAAATAGATCATTCTTTATTTGTAATTGATCATTTCTAATCTTTAAGTCTTTATATATTGTAATTTTTTTATATTAAAAAAAAATTTACAACTAACATACTAAGCAAATAAATTAAACTAAATATGTATGCAAAAATATTTAACTGTACCACATAGGCCTAAGTTTTTTATTGTGTACTTGATTGAAAATGTGTATTACAAAATTCTATACTTAATCACATAGTTCTTCTACCATTTGAAAATTTAATATTTATGAATAAATTTAATATTTTCGAATGCTACAAGCATTTTTCACATTTGCAATTTATGAATACATTTACGTAATTTAAAAATTTTATACTTCATTGAAACTTTTAGCATTACAAAATCAATAATTAAGTTTTGTCAAATATGTCATAAATGTAATCATCAACCTATTATTGAAAAAAAAAAATTGTCATTCAATTTTTTTGACAAATATTTATGTAGGAAAACTATCCACATGTTACCACAATATGTTCATGGTCATTATTAAGCTTTTGTAATTGAGACCCTAAAATTATTTTGGAAAAGATTTCTATATTAGTTATAACGTAGATAACTGTAGGTTCTGTTGAATTGTTTATCCTATTTAATGACACATAATTTTAAATCTTAAAGTATAAATATATATATATATATATTTAAAAATCATAAATTATGGAATAATTAGAGTTTAATTGTTATAGTTAAATTACAGTTAACCAATAGAGTTTTTTGAAATAAAAATTAATTACATTTTAGTGAATTGCTTCCATATATAGTATCACACAAATTTAAATTTTGAAATAGCTGAGTATACTTTTCTTTTACAAATCGTAATTTATGGAATAATTACAGTTTTCCTGTTATGATTAAATGAGACTTTTATTGTTATGATCTACTATTTCACTTGTACAGGCTTCATGGCACATCTACCTAATGAGGTTCCACTTTTTAGTCATCCACATCGGGCCAACAGTATATGGGAGGATCCGGTATGCAATAACGTTTGTTGGATTTTACGCTTACAATGAAAACACCCAGCATTTTGTTTTATATTATGTGATAATGCTATAATTCAAACTAGTCATTCTGTTATGCAGGACGAGGCACACACCATGTTGACCTGCCGCCGGGCAGATTCTGGCTTGTGGAAGCATCCGTTGGACCATAGAGTCTTGCAGTAAATACTACGTGCGGGATTCTATGGTGTCTACCGTATCGGGCATATTAGACTGGACCACCCACTCATCACTACTCTCGTTGAGAGGTGGCGCATAAAGACTCACACATTCCATTTCCCCATCGGAGAGGCCACCGTCACACTGCAGGACGTATCTGTTCTATATAGTCTACGGATTGATGGGCGAGTAGTTACTGGAGTTGACCCATCATTGACGAGGGAGCAGTGGATAGCCCTATGTGCTGAGCTATTGGGAATAGCACCTACACCTGCAGACTTACAGGCAGGCAGATTGAGGGTGAGGTGGCTGGCCGAGCAGTTTGCTCCTCTTCTAGATCATGCTCCAGATGAGTTGGTACAGCAGCATGCCTGAGCATATATTCTGTGGCTTATTGGGGGGGTACTTCTCCCTGATAAGTCACAGAACCTGCTCAAGCTGATGTACTTGCCACTGCTGAGAGACATTGACGAGATTGGTCAGTACAGCTGAGGTAGCACAGCTTTGGCATGCTTGTATAAGATGCTATGTCGAGCAGCTCAGGTGGGTGCAAAGGAGATCGGAGGACCACTTGTCTTGCTACAGGTTAGTAAGAATTTTATTACATGTCAATTCATATTGTATGACATATATCAGTATTGTAATTGCGTTCAAACTATTGCAGATTTGGGCGTGGGAGAGATTGATTCGCATTGCCCCGTCTAGGTGGCAAGTGGTTGCTCCTGGTGAGCTTCCCATGGGTGAGGGAGATATGCAGTTGCCACCCGGACCTCGAGGTAGCTGGTGGAGGGTTGACTTTGGCCACGAGGTCGTCTCGACCCACGTAGTCGTTGTTTATAGAGACCAGCTCAACCGGATGATCGAGGGAGAGGTATGAAATTTTGCTCTCAATTTTAGTTGTCTTGGTCATTGTATATGTTTTAAGTTCATGAGCAAATTTTAATATACTTGTCGTTATTGTAGTTTATCTGGCAGCCTTATGTTGGGGTCCTCAGTACGCTCCCCGACTACTGTTGGCTAGGTCAGGAGATATGGATGGCGAGAGTGCCGCTTATTTGTTTTGACGTGGTTGAGTGGCATCTCCCCCATCGTGTCCTCCGATAGTTTGGTCGGGTCCAGTCCGTGTCGGATCAGTTCAACGCCAAGTGGTGGTTGCATGTCACTGATAGGCGTGGCCGAGCTGGCATTGACTGGAGTCTATTTTATATGCAATATATACAGTTGTGGGATGCCCGTCGGGACAATATTGTACAGGCTGACTAGAGTGATGAGGTGCTCCCCTCTTTCGACCCTTCCATGTTGTGGTATCAGCGACATACACGCCTATTAGTCGGTAATCTGAGCCACCTGTCCGAGTCCGGATATCAGGGAGTTAGGCCTTATCTTGAGGCATTGGTGAGTATCATAGTATGTGTCAGATAATTATTAAGATCATAATTGATTTACTTTGAGTCAACTGTAGCCTAATACGTCTGAATTTTTGTTCAGGTAGTTGGAGCTGGGAGGTCATATCACTTGGCTAAGGACGCCATTTTCAGACGTGATGGACAGCATGCCTTGCAGGCCGTTGCAGAGATCCGAGACTTATTGTACGAGGCGATCCAACTTGCCCATCGAGGAGATCGTCTGCATTTTGGCCACTACGGTGTACATAGTGCAACAGCTGCTCCAGACACATCAGCGCCGTCCACGTCAGCGCCGGCCCAGCCCATACATATCTCCAGATTCCCTCCACATACATCCTATCCAGCATACTGGCATACCTTATGTAGCTGACCCTGATTGGACACCGCCCCGATACATACATGATGTTGTTACCCCACCCACCCAGTTACCACCACCAGACAGTTCAGGTGTTTGTAGTGTTGGGGTTGATACATGTACATCACATAGTCCCACACTACATACACCTACTTTTGTGAGGACTAGTTCGACCGCGACCATGAGTACACATGATGCAGTTCTCACTGACATCTCCCACGTTGAGGATGAGGCCCATATTGAGCCCCCCCCCAGAGCGTGAGGGAGAGGCCGAGGTTATGGTCGTGGCGGACGTCGCGGCCGAGGTCGGGGTACGGGCAAAAGCAGAGGTCGAGGTCGAGGTCCAGCTGCAGATTGTGATACAATTGCACCAGATAAGGGAGTTTCACAGCTCACAACAGTATCCGATCTTCGGTCAGAGACAGGATCAGGGGCAACACATGCAGGAAATTGAGGGTCACACTCACAGGCTCCACAGGCCGTCAGTGGAGGGCCACATGCAGGAGAGGAAGTGCCACTGGATACGCATTTACGATTGGGGGAGCCAGATATTCAGAGAGTCTACCGCAGGAGACTGAGGAGGGAGGTCCACCGTCGGGATTGTGGGACTGGGGGCAGGTTAGGACATTAGCGGGTGTGATATGGAGTGTATAGTTTTTTTTATTTATAGTTTTTGTTATAGTTTTTGTAAATCAAACTTGTACAGAGGATGTAAATGTGCCATACTTATTTATTCGAAAATAGGATTTTACAATTTTTTATTCTTACTTATTTTAAACATTTCTTAAATACTTCAAATATTCAAATCATGATGTCACAATGGATTTAAGAACACTTTTTTTTTTAAATACACACACAAATTTCAGATTACATAAGACTACCCAAAAAAAAAAAGATACAAAACTTGATAATATAATAAAAATTTGAAGAACATTGATTTTTTTAAACAACGTGCGCACACACACACATATAACATTAAGAAAACAAAAACACAAATTTTATATACTCTGTTTTTTTCTCCCAAAAAAAAGAAAGAAACAAAGAAAGAAAAAAGTTCTTTAATGCTTGAATAGTCTTTCTCAAAAAAAAAAAAAAAAAAAAAGAAAGAAACAAATTTTAGTTTTTCAATAGAGTGAAGATGATGAACTGTGGAACTTATACAGCAGTTTGTTATAAATTTAAAATATAAAATAAAAAAAATAAACAATTAAAAAAAAGAGAAGATGGTGAAACGTGGAACTGCACAGTAGTTTCTAAAATGTGGGAAGTGGAAACGTGGAAGCTATTTACTGAGTTGATAATTTACGATTTTACCCATAATTACAATTTGATATAACTTAAAATAATAGATTATTTAACAAGTTATGGTCATTTTAGGAAAAATAGAAAAAAATTTGTAAGCCAGACTTCAGATTCATGACACCAAAATTGGTGTTCCTCTTTAATAATAGAATAGATTAACCCTCCAACTGGGCCGGAATTCTGTAATAATAAATAGTTTCTCCAGTACCCAAATTCTTTAATTTGCCAACCCCACATTCCTTCATTCCTATCATCACTGTGGCCCTCTTCACTCGAAGAACCCCAACTCCCTATACTGGACCCTCAACCACTTGCCTTTGATGTTGTGTCATTCCCCAAAATCTGATTTTTGTCAATAGCCGACTCGTTGCCACCATTGGACTGGCTATTTTTATTACAACTCCTGATATTAGTGGGTGACTCATTCTCATGCCTAGGTTGATATTGTATTTCAACTTTACTCCCCTCAATATTCGAAGAACCCCAAGCAGCAGAAGTTCTTGACTGAGGTACATGCTCAACATCTTCTTACTTGACTGTGGGTGACTCATTCTCATGCTCGGTTTGAGATTGTATTTCAACTTTACTCCCCTCAGTATTCGAAGAACCCCAAGCAACATAAGTTTTTGACTGAGGTACATGTTCTACATCTAGGTACTTCATTGTGGGTGTGTTTCACAGTATCATCATTATATTCCACATCAATAATGCATGAAATCATGAAAGCCTAGTTCAAGTAGCGTTCTTCAAAATAACAATAACGGAGAGAAAGTAAAGGTATTTGTTATTTGTAGAATTACAAGAACTATTCAAAAACTATTGAAATTTCTCCCTTCATTGATAAGTCGTGAATAAGCATTATAAATCCATTACAAGATAAATGGTTTGGTCATTCATGCAAACAATTTCATTCATTATCATCATCATCTGACATCTCAATATCAGATTCATACATAACATCCATGCTCCAGGCGAAGTACTGGTGTGCATCATCCATTAACCCATCTTCGGCACGCTCATTTGCGGTCTTCATTAGTTCGGACCTTTGCAAACGTTGGATCATGAGATTAACTTCGTCGTAGATACGATGCAATACCCTTTGCAACAACTGTGGAGTGTCGGTTGGCATATGCATGGATAACCGGCGAGGAAATTTAATATTAACTTCATGACATAGCTCAACGAGAACGTTTGCTCAAGTTATGCGAAATTCCCACTCAGCTCTCATGGTATTAACGGGGGCATATGAGTAACGCAAATTTGGATTTAATGGGTATTTAAATTCATCTCCATCTGCAACCCAATAGCGACCCATTGTTGAATATAGATCAACCACCGTATATCTCATTATGATATCACTCGAAATAGATATAAAACTTTTGTTGTGGTATGATGCGATATTTATACCACATATACACATGGTAGTTGTATATTTGAATTTATTGTACACAACTATGCATCAGAGTTGTCACGTCAACTTTTATGACCTGAACAACTATGCATCAACTTTATAAGAGTTGTCACTTTGACTTTTATTTACTACTCAGTGCATATCTGAAATTTAAGCAATTTAATTTCGACTTTTAAGCAAAGTTCAAATTCGCTTAGAAATTTAATTTCATTTTTTCGCTTACAAATATAATTCAATTTATTTTTCCTTCACAATATATTTAATTTCACTTTTCACCTTACATATTTCATTTAATTTAATTGGAAAAATTTGACCAATTTAATTTGAAGTTAACTATGTGTTGATTTAACTCGGTATTGTTCTTGTCTGCATACTAGGCTAGCTTTTATCCGTAATACTTTCAAGTTCTATACATCGAAAAACCCATTCATTCTAACTCTACTACAAATTAATCTTCAATACATTCTAACTCTATAATATTTTATCTTCAACGTTTATGAATCTATTTAGAGCTGCATAGGGTGGCTTTTTAAACACAAAGGGTCTAATTGTTTTGTTGTTTTGTTCTGACACCCCCTCATCCCATTATGAATTGCAGAATTCACATGGGCACAGTAGCTATGGTACGATAATAAATTGTAACTTGGCGCAGTGATATGTCCAACATTTCTCAGTGATGCAGTGACTTTAACAAACGTAATAAATTGAATGCTTTATTTTTTCCTCAGATGCTATGTGACTTTGTGCAGCGATGCAGTGATGCCTGTGACTTTGTGCAGTGATGCATGTCACTTTCTGGCTTTGTCAGTTATATACTTTGTGACTTTTTTCCCCACATGCAGTGATGCATGTGACTTTGTGCAGCGCGACTTAGATGCTTTGTTTTTTCCTCACATTTCAGAATCCATCTAAGTCACATTAATACGACCACATGGAAATAGTGTTGACAAACAACTATATAAAGGACTGAAGGAGTGATGGTAAACACACAACCTTTCCACTCAGTTCGCCCTAGGAAACTATCGTTCATCTATTGAGAAAAAATCAAATAGAGTATAGATTCACGGTAGAAGGTAGGAATCGTAGATGTGAGAGTTCATGACGAGGAAAAAGAACGGGAAAGGGACTCGCAGGGGGTAGGAATAGGGATGGCAATTTAAACCCGGCCCGACGGGGACCCGACCCCCCGACCCCGATTAGAATGGTTTTTCCCCCAAAAATACCCCCGACGGGCCAGGAATGGTATTCGAAAATAAATCCCCGATAATTTTCAGGCCAGGGACGGTGATATATTTTTCAGCCCCGACCCCGTCCCCGGCCCGATTTTTCCCCGAGTTGAAATTACATATATGCCTTCTTATATCTATTCATATATATACACCTAACCCTCCTTATTAGTGAGCAAAAAAAGCAGAGAGAGAGAGACACTACCTACCGAATCAGCGAGAGAGAAAGGAGAGAGAGAGAGAGAGCAAAGGTGAAGAGAAGATCTGAGGAGAGAGAGCTAAGAGAGAGACCGTCGCCAAGACACTACCGTCGACCGTCGTTTCTTCTCCTCTCCCAACGACCGTCGTTTCTTCTCCACGCCACCGCAGCAGCCGTCTCTTCTCTCTACAACGACCGTCGCCGCCGCTTCCTCCTCTCGTCTTCACCACGACAGATCTCTCTCTCAAACCTCTCTCTCTCTCTCTCTACTCAGATCTCTCTTTTCAGATCTCTATGTAGTGTGTGTTTGATGTTGATGATGTTTGCTATGGTCTCTCTTTCTACTCAGATCTCTCTCAGAGAGCTTTTTTTTTTTTTTTTTTTTTGATGTTGTTAATGTTGGTGAAGATCTGTTGGTGATGTTGTTGAAGATCTGTGTGTGTTGTGATCTATTGGTGTTGAAGATCTGTTGGTGTTATGATCATTTTTTTATTTTTTTTATTTTTTATTTTTCTGGAGTTAATTTCTTTTGAAGATCTGTTGGTGATGTTGTATTTGAGCTCAAGTGGGTTATTGATGGCCGGGGATTTTCGGGGTCGGGGAAACCCGATCCCCGTTAGGGGGCGGTAGTGGGTTCTCCATCGGGGATCGGGGCTGGGGCCGGGGGAAGTTCTACTATCGGGGATCGGGGACGGGGAGGGTGATCCTCGGCCCCGCCCCGCCCCGTTGCCATTCCTAGGTAGGAACTTCGAAAGAGGTGAGAGTTCATGCCGAGGAACAGGAACGGGAAAGGGAAGTGGCGATGCTGAAGATAAAACACCATTTACTTTGTTAGATGCCTCTTGTGCTTATCATGATAGGTTTGGGAAGCGACATTTTGTCATGCCCAAGTACTATCGAGATCCATGTGGTTTCGTGGAGGATCCATCTGATAATCAAACAGGATATGGTTTAGCAGACGCTAGACTTCTGAAGTGGCCTGCACTATTTATAGAGCGAGTGCAAATGGAAAGATTATGTCGGGAAAATCAACTGAAGGTGCCAAAAGCACGCTCAGTTCAGATCCAAAAGGAAGATCCAGATAATGTTGATCGACTATGCGAAAGACTTCGACGTGAGATTTCTCAAATGCGCCGTAGGTCACCCGCGATATGGAACTATCTATACTTAAGTCGGATGCCAAGAAGAACGGAACAGCACCAAATGCTACGGCTATCAAGGCTATCAAGGACGATCCTGAACTTCTCTCTGACCCTGAGCTCTCTGATTGTTCGGACTCTGAGATTGCCGATTTGAACAAGGATTAGGCGTTTATCTATCTACTAAATTATGTTAGGTTATCCATAATTATATGTTATGTGTGTTAAAATAACTCTTTTGACAATGAGTTTGTGAAAGGTTTGTCTAATATTTGTCTATGTAACTGTTAAGTATTGTACTCGTCGTTTTATTTTATGTTCTGTGTTATGCTGAATGTTTCCACAAATTATTTTTGGGGATACTTATGTTTGAACTAGCTATGGCGTTCTAAAGTGTTATAAGTGTTATGGTCATACCTTTATTTTGTTTTCCTGTTCATAGTAGTAATTAGCAAATTAGATACTTTATATATGCTGTGTGAAGTTTTATGTAAATATTTCGTGGCAACAAATATTTAGTTTCGAAAAATCTGCAAAAGTAGGCTTAGTTTGGGAAATAAATTCGTATAGGGGCTTAGTTTGGGAAAAGCCCAGACAAAATTTCTCCGAAACTGCGCAAAATGTTCTCTGGGAGGGTGTGTATCTCGAGGCCATTATTTTCTTCTTCTTTTTTAATTTTTATTTTTAAATTTTTTATTTGTTGTTTTTATTTTTGTCCATCATCGATCTTTTTTAAATCATATTTGAATTATATAACAAAATAAAAATTTATTTAAAATTTTATATTTAAATAACAATTTAAAAAATATCAAGTAAATTAAGCAAATATTTAATTTACATTTTTTACACAATTCACTACTCTTTAGACAATGCATGCTGTTTATTTTTAAAAAATTTAATGTATAAATTATTTATGTAAATATCAAATTGATCTGATAATCGTACATATAATTTTATCATTTTTTAAAAAAATAATGGATGTGAAACATAATTTCCAAATTATATAATTGATTTTTAAATATTAAAATAATAAAATTTGGTAGCTAAGATCACAAATTTAATACGATATTTTATATGAATAATTTATATATAGAGATCTACAAGATGATTGAGCGAATTATAGAATGTGCATTGAATAATAATAATAATAATCAACAGTGAGTGGTCACGCTTTCCTTAAAAATTGTATTTTGGTAGTAAAAGCGTGGTTGTGAACAAGACGATATTTTATATGAATAATTTAAAAACTGTATTGAACCAGGTTTTTTGAAAAAAAAAAATTTATTTAAAAGCACAGTAAAAGCGTGGTTCAAAACCATATTTTCAGAAGAAAAAAAAATTTACTTAAAAGCGTGGTTATAAACCACGTTTTCTGAAGAAAAAAAAAATTATTTAAAAGCACAGTTAAAGCGTGGTTCACAACCACGTTTTCAGAGAAAAAAAAAAAAAAATTTACTTAAAAGCGTGGTTTCTAACCACGCTTTATGAATAAATCAAATTTCCTTAAAAGCGTGGTTTGTAACCACGCTTTTACGATTTTAGAAATTTTCTGCGGGAGGGTCAGATAAACAGTGAAAGCGTGGTTCACAATCACGTTTTAACCTAATTTGAGAATTCTGTCCAAACTAAACTTAATTTGAGAAATAAGTTACTATTTTACCTTAATTTAGGAAAAGGCTCGTGATAATGAGTATCTGCAGAGCCTATTGGGGATGAGTTGCCCTAAAGCCATGGCTGTTTTTTATGGTGACACAAATATTTCATCTTTTAACCTGGATTGTCCTTCTTTTGTGTCAGACTCCCTCTCTTTCTTCACATGGCACCATGTCCCTTTCTTCTTTGGCTCACCCACTTTTCCTTTTCCTTTTCTCCCCTCTACTTTTCAACATATTATTCATGGATAATTCTTCTTGCTTTGCTTGCGATCATACTGAAGATGGATATTACTATCATACCATATATAAGTTAGGATATTTATTAGTTTATCACAAATATTATAAACTTAATTTGATGAGAGTTTTAAAAAGAAATATAATCAAATACAACATAAAGTATAATTAAAGAGCTTTTAAATCATAACTAATATCATAATGAGTCATAATTAATATAGAGCAATGATTCATACCCCCTTAAAAGTCCCATCCCCACCACCCCCACACACACGTGGGGGTTGGGGATTGGGAGATCAGAAAAAAAAGACAAAAAAAAAAAATTAACCAATCAAATGCAAAAGGGGTGAAGGGGGTGACCCCCAAAGGGGGTCTCAACCTTTATTGAGTAATATAATAGTAGACCATAACCAACTACCACAAAGATCATAACTAGGAGGTGCATGTGTGTCATAGGATTTTTCAAATATTTGTAGCAAGTGTTTTTTGAGTCATTTTAAAGAACGATGGTGCTACATACACCAATTAATATACACAGTAGTGTATCAACTAGTATTATGTCATTATTACTGACCTCACTTATTAGACAAATTACAGACATTCAAAACCTCTAAAATTATGTCACATCATCTGTTAATATACTAATTAATATATTGATTAGTACATATAGTATTATTCTTTAAAGAATTAACAAACAAAATTTCTAAGAATTTTCTCATAGGGTAGAAAAAAGAAGTATAAGCCTTAATAAAATTGTCTTATTTCCACTTTTCCATTTTAAGATTTTTAGGTGGATCTTGAGAATTTGGAGCTAGGTGTGGTGTTGGTGGAGGTGGTACTGGTAGGTGTGACTAGAGTGATGGTGGTGGAGGAAGCAATAAGGGTGTCGAGAGAGAAAAGTGTGTATGATATAAACAGGGCAATATGGAAATAACATATGAAACATTTGTGGCTCCAAATTGAGAGATATTTAATAAATAATTTTATTTCATATGTTTCTCTCGTAACAATTGTGCATGCTAAATTTCATGTCAACAAGATATCAAAAATAGTTTCTTCATCAACATAGCCCATAAAATTAAAGACATACTAGTTTGAAAAGCATTTGACATGTGGATGAGATAGTTGTTAACTTTTAATCAACCTAAATATAGTATTTGGCGCATAAATTATTCACAGAATGGGATACAAACCTCTCACAGTGGATCCTTATGAGAGATCTGTGTCTCATTCTATAAATGGTTTTATGTTCCTAGCACTATTGCATAATATTTATATAAGAAAAAGATGTAGTCTCCATGGTATTTATTATTCTGCTAAATTATTGGAAGGAATGTAAAAATAAGAGGTGCAACTTGGACGAGCTTAACTCAGTAGCTCAAGCTCATTTAAAAAAAATTTAAGACTTGAACAAAATATTTTTAAATTTGATATAGGCTTCAGCAAAAATTCAAGACCTCAAATTAAATCTAGATAATTTGGGCAAAGATACTGAACAATTAGAGCAACAAAAAACTCGAATTATATATATAAATATATAAAAATATATATATATTAAATGTACATATAAATTTTAACTATTGAATGATTTTAAAATAATTTAGATCGTTAGATCATATATATTAGGGATAATTATAAATAAAATCTTAGAGTTTGACTCTTGTAACAAAATTATGAATTTTTTTTATTTTTTCAATTTAAATCCTAATATTTTAATTTAATTTGAATCAAATTCATCTGTCTATTTTCATTAAATAAAACAAACGAAAAAAATAATAATATTTTAGTCCTTAAACTTAATGAAAATAGTATTTTAATCATTTTATGTATACATACATTGAGTTTAATAGCTAAAATATATTTCTTGCCGATTTTACATAAAGAAAATAAATAAATAATTTAAATTGAAAATAAATCAAAAGATTAAAATTTAAATTAATAAAATAAAAAATTCAAAATGTATTTTATTACAAAATAAGACTATGAATATATATAAATATATATTTTTTGTTATTACCCTATATATTATAAAGAACGCCTTAGCGCCACATTAGTTTTCAACTCTTGTAACTTTCACATTATATAAATTATTCATTTTGATGTTAGTAATGATTTTATACTAGAACCAAAAAAAAAAAAAAAAAAAATGTAAACCCAATCTAATTTTACCAAATTAATTAACTTAATTACACACCAAAAAAAAAAATAGCTAAATTTATGTGCAATTAGAGTAATTCGGGCCTAACTCAGGTCAAATTTGAACATGCAATCTCAAATTGTAATTCTTATTTAGATTGACCTGAACAACTCTCAACACAATTTGAACTAAGCTTGGATAACCTCTCAACCCCTCAACTCCCCAAGTTGCACCTATAGTGAACACTGAACTTGGGATAAAGTAAAGAAATTCACAAGTAGCTTGGGATCCAAATCCCAAGAGCACAAATCAGATATGGCCTTTTAACATTAACAGACCTAACCATAACCACCAGCTTGCATTTTTAACATGGCAAATATAATTATAGTAGTCAAGCTGCTCCATATAAAAATGAATAAAACCAAATTTTGACACGTCATCAATTAAACCATAGGTTGCTGCTAATTTTTACAAAGCAAAAATTTACTCATCAGCATTCAAAGTCGGACAAGATGAAATCCACACAAAACTACATTGGGTTCCAAATATACGAAAACCAGACCTCAAAACTCAAGCACTCGCTAATGGCATCTTGTTTTTGCCTCGGTGAATCAGTTTCTTGGGGGTTTTGCAATCAGGTTTAAATTTCATATTTTCACCTAACATTACTCTCATTTAATTAGGGCTAGAAAAACCCACAACACGAGATCACCACAGGAAACAAGAAATACCTAAATCAACTCCCAATTTGGATTAATATAAGAGAAAAGCCTGAATACAAAATTTTCCACCAGGATATGTGATCATCAAAAGCGAGCTTTTCTCTTGCGTGCCGTGTATTTTGTATTTGGAGGCACAACATTTCCCCTTTTCCTCATCTGTTCCTTCTTCCTCAAAACCCATTCACGTCCCTTACCTTTCTTTGTTATTTTTTGCTTTTTCCTTGGTCTATGCCTGTCTGAGATGCAAACCTGCATGGCACAAAGAATCTGAGTCATTTTTCCCAGCAGAAAAAAATAAATAAATAAATAAATAAAATTGGTCTATTGACTAGCAATAAATCAATAGACAAAGTTCATATAATTTATCAAAAAAATAAAAATAGACAAAGTTCATATATTGGCCTTGTAATAAGCAAAAGATATTAATACTTCAATAAATCAATAGACAAATTTAAACTGCTGAGAAACTATCATGTGAGAACTCACTGTTTCATTCTTTTCATCTTCACTAGTCTCATCTTCAGAACAACTCTCTTCATCTTCACCTATTGCTTTTGGAGTGGCTGTGGTCAGGGACGGCGGACCACAAGTGAGCACAAGGTATTCTTTTCTGCTCTTAGTACTGTTACAGACAGATGGTATCAAGTTAGTCTACCGCCACAAATTTTAATCCTCAAGAGAGTTCAAGATGTCTTATTTCCCAAAGAGGACAGCCTTAGAAGTTTTCTTATCAAACCTTTCAGTCCTAAAAGGTGTCTAATTAGTTCACTTCAGATGACACATGGCAACACAGCTAATCAATCAACTTCAAGGTTTCTATTCAAAATGATGACATAACAGCAACGTAAGCTCATTTGGAATAGCCGGCAAGAAAATATGATTTGGAGAACATATTTATTCGTTGTAGTGCCTTTTACTTGTAGAACCCCATTTGAAAGACAATAAGTATAGATGAACATAGCCAATGAGTAATAATGGTTTAGCAATATCTTCATAGACCATGTAATTATTAAACAACAGGTTACTGGGAACTGCACGTGCAAGCATACGAGCACGTGCACACACATACAGCCAGAAAGAAAATGAGATGCTATGCAAGGGATTTGAGAATAAACTGAAGTAATACTTACAAGTATGTTGTAGCATACAAATTACACTGCCAGCACATACTATCAAAAAACTTGATAGCTCGTCACATTCTATGCCTTTTCATGACAATTCTTTCCATTTTAATCCCATTACTATCAACTTTAAAAGACTCTCAAACCCCTACTACTTTCCCTTCAGCAAAGCTAATTATAGAGACCAAGACACCTCCCAAAGCTAAGGCTCTAATTTAGCCAGCAAGTCTTTAGCAAGTTGATACCAATGAGATGATGCTTTCAGCTAATGCTCTTAGACTAGACTTTTGTGGTTATCAGGAAAAATGAAACTTCCAACCAATCTTTTGCACATTGCCCGGATTCTCATGCTCTAAGTCTTAAGACTAGTAGTTGGGTGAGCCCTCTGTACTTCAAGCTATACTTGACAGCACTTCTGAAGAAAAATGGAGAGAGCCAAAACTATGTGGAGCTCTGCAATCATGGATTGAGGTTGTTTGGATCAAAAGAAATTCAATTCTTCAAATTCAATAGAAAAACATTGGGTTCAAATGTCTGCCTTTGAATGTAAAGGTCCTTCAATCTTGCAAAATCGAAAATTTTCAATTCTTAGCATCACTTTGTATTTTCATTCAATTAAAGTATTTTATATTGGAGCAACTGGTGGCAATGAACCTCCCACGATTGCAACTTAAATCTGCCCCCATTGTACACTTCCCATCCAACTGATAAGATGAAGATTAACAATGAAGATTCCACCCTCAGTAACTCAGTAGTTAGGCAATGGGGGTAACATCAGGAATGATGTCAAGAACACTAGTTTATGTTTTTTAGACTGGCAAGCATAGGCTATAGAAGATAGGCTGAAATGTGAGCCCTATTGAAACATTTCAGTGAAGTATCTGCCATAAACTTGCATCATTTGATTGAAAGCATTCTGTTATGAGAAATGTGATAATTTTAGATTATACCAAGGTTAAGGAATGATTGTGATATCATCCCCTTTTTATATTAATGAAGATTAATAATTACAAGGGAATCCTAAGGCATAGAATAATTACAGTAATAACACAACTAATAGTATGCTATTCTAACACTCTCCCTCAAGCTGGTGCGAAGATATCTCTCATGTGTAACTTGTCAAGGACGTCATGCAATGGCTTACTCCTAACTCCTTTGGTGAGAATGTCAGCGAGTTGTTCACCAGACTGCACAAATGGAGTACATATTGTGCCACTAGTGAGTTTCTCCTTAATGAAGTGGCGATCAATTTCAACATGCTTTGTCCTGTCCTATTGAATCGGATTGTGAGCGATGTTGATGGCCGCCTTATTATCACAGTATAACCACATGGAGTCCGTCTGATCAATACCTAGATCACTCAGCAATAACTTGATCCATAATAGCTCACACACCCCTTGTGCCATCGCTCTAAACTCAACTTTTGCACTTGACCTGGCAACTACAATCTGTTTCTTACTCCTCCAAGTAACTAGGTTGCCTCCAACAAAGGTACAATACCCTGAAGTCGATCTCTTATCAATTACTAATCCAGTGTAGTCAGCATCTGTATAGGCTTCCACACGAAGATGGTCATGCTTTGAAAAATAAAAACCCTTACCAAGAGCAAACTTCAAGTACCTCAAAATTCTTATGATAGACTCGAAGTGAATTTGATGAGGAGTATGTATAAACTGGCTAACCACACTGACAGCAACAGCAATATCAGGATGGGAGTGATATAGGTAAATGAGCTTACCCACTAATCGCTGATAGCTCCCCCTATTAACAGCTACTCCTCCTTCATCATCCCCCAGTTTCTGATTGGGTTCTAGTGGAGTGTCACAAGCTTTGCAGCCAAGCATCCCAATTTCCTTCAACAGGTCAAACACATACTTCCTCTGTGAGATAAAATATCCCATTCTTGGAGTGAGCAACTTCAATTCCCAGAAAATATTTCAAGCTCCCCAAGGCTTTCATTTCAAACTCATTTGCTAAATATTTCTTCAACAGCGGGATTTTCTCACTATCATCACCTGTAAGAACTATGTCATCCACATAAACAATGAGCGCTGTAGTCTTACCACGAGATGAATGTTTCACAAATAATGTGTGATCTGCCTGACTCTGTTTGAAGCCATATTTAAGCATAGCCTAAGTGAATCTCTCAAACCAAGCCCTTAGAGACTGTTTGAGACCATATAATAACTTCCGAAACTAGCATACTTTACCCTCTGTCTGATTATCCTCAAAACCAGGAGGAATGTCCATATATACCTCTTCTTCTAGGTCACCATGGAGAAAGGCATTTTTCACACCAAACTGATGAAGTGGCCAATCTAAATTAGCTACTAGAGAGAGAAGTACTCTGACTGAATTCATCTTAGCCACAGTGCAAAGATCTCCTGATAGTCAACACCATATGTTTGAGTGAACCCTTTTGCCACAAGTTGAGCCTTGTAACGCTTGATAGAACCATTCGCTTTGTGTTTCACGGTATACACCCATTTGCATCCGACAGGCCGTTTGCCCTTAGGTAACTCAGTCAATTCCCAAGTGCCATTCTTCCTAAGTGCTTTTATTTCCCCAATCATGGCAAGTTTCCACTCAAAGCTAGCAAGAGCATCTCGAAAATGGTTAAGAATGCTAACAGAGGAAATATTTGACACAAAAGCTCTATATGAGGATGACAAATGAAAATAGGACACAAAATTTGAGATAGGATGTTGAGTACAAGATCTCACATTCTTTCTCTTGACAATAGGAATATCAAGATCAATAGAAGTATCAAGATCAGTGGACTCAAGAGATTCAAAGTTACCTAGACTCTCATTAGAAGTAGGTGATGGCAGTGAGGGAGCAGAAGTGGTCTCTTGTATCCAGTTAACTTTCTGTCTGTCTTTGTCCCTAACATAAACTTGCCCTTTCCTAGTCCTAGTAAGAGGTGGTGGTGCAAGAACAATTGGTTCCACCATAAGAATCACAAGCATCACTTCACACCAAGGCTCCTCCTGAAGGGAGGATTGTGACACCGGAGAGGACAAGAAATAGGACTGGAGCTCAAAGAAGGTGACATCCATGGACACAAACCACTTACGAAAAGAAGGGTGATAGCTTATATCCCTTCTAAGTAGAAGAGTACCTGAGGAAGACACATTTGAGGGAGTGAGGGTCCAACTTACTACGAGTATGAGAGTGATTGTGGACAAAACAGACACAACCAAATATTTTGAAAGGAATAGAAAACAAGGACTTGGAACCTAGAAGGACTTGAAGGGAAACTTGTTTTTGCAAAACCTGGGTAGGAAGACGATTAATAAGATGGGTAGTGATGAGAACAGCGTCGCCCCAGTAGGACCGATGCACACTCATGGAAAAACACATGCACCGAGCCATGTCAAGAAGATGATGCGTTCCGCCACCCCATTTTGTTAAGGGGTATTGGTGCAAAAGGTCTAATGGCTAATGCCATGAGCAGAAAAAATATTGGCCTAACCCAGAATCTATGTATTCACCCCTATTATCAGAACGAAAGATTTTAACAGTAGCCCTAAACTGAGTACAAATCATCTTGTGAAAAATGCGGAATATAGAGAAAACCTTTCTCTTTTTTCAGGAGATACACTCAAGTAGTACGAGAAAAATCATCAATAAATGTAACAAACCATCGATAACCTCTCACAGACATAACACGAGATGGACCCCAGACATTAGAATGTATTAATGAAAAATAAACTAAACTTTCATTAAAACTGGGAGCAAAAGAGGCTCTGTGTTGTTTTCTAAGTTGACAAGACTAAAAAAAAAACTCAAACACATTCAGTGTGTTTGGTCTGAGTTTTCTGAATTAAGTTTTTTGAAAATTGAGTTTTTTTGTTTTTAGTGAATATTTTTAAAATTTTAAGTATTTTTTTTTTACTTTTTTAGATGTATCTTACTTAGATGTGTCTAAAAAATAAAATATTTGTGAAAAAATATTTTAAAAAATTAAAATTAATAAATACACAAAAATACAAAAAAAATGTACTGAGTTTTCGCCTTTTTTTTTCGTATTTATTTAGTAAATTTTTTTAAGATTTTTTTCAAAAAAATTATACTTTTTAAGTGTATTTATGTTAGGTGCGTCTAAAAATTAAAAAAAAATTTGCTTAAAATATTAAAAAAATTCAATAAAAAATTAAAAAATACGAAAAATAAGAAAGTAGAATTTTTTAAAAAGTGTTTTTAGAAAACTCAAACAAAGCATAGTGATTGTTGTTTGCAAAAACAAATGGAAATAAATACTTAAGTAGATAAAAAGAAGGATGCCCAAGACGCCGATGCCACAGTCATAAATCATCTTTGGTGGTAGGACTTGTGATGGAAGAATGAGCAAGCATGTCCGGTTGATCCAGTGATGCAGAACAGGTTCAACTTCAAAGGAAAATTAATTAATGGATACATTGGATACACTTCATTCCTTGTATTAATGGATACATTGGATATATTTCATTCCTTGTATTCATGGATACATTGGATTGTATTCATGTCTTTCAAACTCTTCAAGATCTAAAGGTTAGGTTCTTTGTATTTGATACATTGTATTTGGTACAAGAGTTTAAGGGAGTGTTTTAGTATTTATTTTTGTATTAGGAAATTCACAGTTTGAGTATCTAGTAGTTAGTATAAATATGCTTGTAAGCCCTGTGGCAAAAGGATAGAAAAAAAGAAGAGTTTTTTTAAGAATATAACCAGAGTTCTCTCCATTTGCCTTGTGCGCAAGGTTGTTTATCTTTGCTCGTGAATTCGAGTTGTTACCGTCCGAAGAACGATATCAACCCCTTCGTTTACTAGAACAATATCTAGTCACTCATTCCATTACAACGCTGCGTCAAGTGATATCAGAGCAAGGTCCTCCTTTGTCTCAATGGCCAACGACGGTGAGACTTCACCAAAATCTAACAATGAAGCTGTGTGGGGTGCAATCGAGAGGCAACAACAGTTGGACCAGATTCTTGGTCTTCTCAATAGATTGAATCTCAACGCCGAGAGAGCAACGACAGAGGATCCTATTGCGCCTCGCGGCCAGCATGTTCGTGAACCAAGGGTAGGCAACAATCCTAGACGCTTAGGGGTTCCTCCTAGGCGTGTTGTAAACAACCCAGTTTACGATGGTGATTCAACAGATGATGATCTTGAGCAGATCGCAATGTACGAGGAGCCGAGAGAAGGTGTTCGGTATAACAACAATAACTACCATATGAGGATGGACCTCCCTTCCTTCAATGGGCAGTTAAACATCGAAGATTTTCTGGATTGGTTGAATGAAGTAGAACGGTTCTTCGATTACATGGATATCGAAGAAGAGAAGAAGGTGAAACTTCTTGCGTACAAACTGAAAAGCGGTGCTTCTGCATGGTGGGAGCAATTGCAATTGTCTAGGATGCGACAAGGTAAGAGTAAGATTCGGGCTTGGCACCGAATGAAGCAATTGATGAGAGCACGTTTTCTTCCTCCAGATTATGATCAGGTTCTGTTCCATCAGTACCAACGATGTCAACAAGGTGCCAGATCAGTCCATAAGTATTCTGCTGAGTTCCAGCGACTTTCCTCCCGTAACGACTTACTGAAAACGGAAGGACAATTGGTGGCGCAATTTGTGGATGGATTGCATACAAATCTACAGGATGTGGTTAACATGCAACCGGTTCATACGTTGCTGGATGCCATTCAATTGGCAACAAGGGCCAAATTGCAATTAGCCAGAAGAATGGGTTTTTGAAATCAGCCCTCTACCAGGACAGTCATGCCTTCACCAGTACAAAATCAGTCTGAGCAGGGTAAAGGAAAAGCAGTCACTGAAGCGGGTCAGAGTCAAGCTTCTCAGAATCAGAACAAGGCCCCATGGAAAGGTCAGACTCATACAAAGACGAGTACAAGTAGTTCAAGAACACAGAGTGACCCTTTTGCTCCATCACGAAGTGATAAGTGTTACCGTTGCGGAGAAGTTGGACACTATTCTAATCGTTGTCCCCAGCGACGTACTGCCAACGTAGTTGAGCATGAGGAAGAAGAAGGCAGACAAGAGGAGGAGAATTTCAAAGAAGAAGATCCAGCAGAATGGACCCATGAAGATGAGGGTGTATCGCTTGTTGTACAGCGTTTGATGTACACACTACGGAAAGAGGATGTTCAGAGGCACAATATCTTTAAAACTCGTTGTACCGTCAACTAGCGAGTCTGTGATTTGATTATTGATGGAGGTAGCAGTGAAAATATCGTGTCAAGGACTATGGTTGATAAGTTGAATCTTCCAACAAAGAAACATCCGTCTCCTTATAGTATTTGGCTGGATCACAGATGTCGATGAAACAAAAGTAACAGAACAATGTGTTATTCCTTTCTCTATTGGGCCAAATTATAGAGATGAGGTTTTGTGCGATGTGGTCGACATGAATGCTTGTCATATGTTGTTGGGTAGGCCGTGGCAGTTTGATTTGAACACTGTGCATAGGGGAAAGGAGAATACTTACACCTTTTACAAGGATAAAGTAAAAGTTGTCTTGGCTCCTATGAGGCGTGAAATCCGAGTAACAGCCTCCCTAACCAATGCAGAATCTTTCCTTATAATACCAGATTTTATAAAAGAAGTCAAGGAAACGCAGTTGGTTTATGCTTTAGTGGTCAAGGGTGAAGAACAAGAAAAAGTTACCATTGCGATACCAGAGCGAGTTAAGCCATTAATTACCGAGTTTCAGGGACTTGCACCAGATGAGCTGCCAGCAGGGTTACCTCCTATGCGGAACATCCAGCATGAGATTGATTTTGTTCCCAGTGCAAGTTTACCGAACCTGCCACATTACAGAATGAGTCCGAAAGAGTTTCAAATTTTGTAGGACCAGGTTAATGATTTGCTGCAGAAAGGTCTAATCAGAGAGAGTATGAGTCCGTGTGCAGTGCCAGCCTTGCTAACTCCGAAGAAAGATGGAAGTTAGAGGATGTGAATTGACAGTAGAGCCATCAACAAGATCACGGTAAAGTACAGATTTCCTATACCAAGGTTAGATGATATGCTGGATAAATTGAATGGTTCGAAAGTATTTTCAAAGATCGATTTGAAAAGTGGTTACCATCAGATTCGTATCCACCCCGGTGATGAGTGAAAAACAGCATTCAAGACAAGAGAAGGGTTGTATGAGTGGCTTGTTATGCCATTCGGATTGTCTAACACGCCGAGTACATTCATGCGATTAATGAATCAAGTATTCCAGCCTCTTAGAAAGTTCGTAGTTGTCTATTTCGATGATATCCTTATTATAGTCATGATGAAGAAGAGCATATGTAACACTTAAGGAAAGTTTTCAATATTTTGCATGAGAACAATTTATATGTGAATTTGAAGAAGTGCAGTTTTTTGACAGACAACTTGATCTTCCTGGGCTATGTTGTGAGTGCCGAAGGGATCAAGATTGATGAGGCTAAGGTTAAAGCCATTCAAGAGTGGCCAACCCCAAAGTCCATTACCGACGTACGCAGCTTTCATGGTTTGGCAACTTTTTATAGACATTTTGTGCGGAATTTCAGTACCATTGCTGCCCCACTCACAGATTGCATGAAGCATAAGCAATTTGTGTGGATTGATGCTACAGAACAGAGCTTTGCGGTTTTGAAAGAGAGGTTGACCACAACACCGGCTTTAGCCATGCCGGATTTTGATAAATTGTTTGAGGTTGATTGTGATGCTTCCGGTATTGGCATTGGAGCTGTTCTTTCTCAAGAAGGCCGACCCATAGCCTTCTTCAGCGAGAAACTTAGTGATGCTCAACAGAAGTGGATGACGTATGAGCAAGAGCTGTATGCAGTAGTACGAAGTTTGTACCATTGGGAGCCATATCTAATTCTCCGGAATTTGTGTTAAACAGTGATCACCAAGCTCTCAAGTATCTTCAGAATGTTACCAAGCCAAACCGAATGCATGCTAGGTGGATTGCTTATATACAAAAGTTTACCTTTTCTCTTAAGCACAAATCTGGTCAATTAAATAAAGTAGCTGATGCGTTGAGTCGACGAGCTTCTTTACTTATCATTGCGAAAAATGAGATTTCTGGTTTTGAATATTTGAAAGAGCTTTATGCTGATGATGAGGATTTTAAAGATGCATGGGCACAGTGCAATTCAGGTTTTCAAGAATCTAGCAAATACCTGCTACTTGAGGGATTTTTATTCTTCGATGATCGTCTTTGTATTCCTCGCGAGTCTTTGCGAGAGCACATTATTTGAGAAACTCATGGTGGAGGCTTGGGAGGGCACTTGGGGCGAGACAAGAATATCGCTATGGTCGAATCTCGATATTATTGGCCTCAGTTGAAAAGAGATGTGGAGAGGTATGTGAAGCGTTGTTACACATGTCAGACTGCGAAGGATCAAGCACAAAATACTAGATTATATACGTCTCTTCCCATTCCAGAATTTCCTTGGGAGGATCTGTCCATGGATTTTGTTCTCGGTCTTCCGCGAACACAGCGTGGTGTGGATTCTATTTTTGTTATTGTTGATAGGTTTTTGAAGATGGCGCATTTTATTCCTTGTAGGAAAACACATGATGTCAACAATATTGCTCAACTATTCTTTCGCGAGGTAGTTCGTCTCCATGGTGTGCCAAAGTCTATAGTTTCCGATCGCGATAGCAAGTTTCTGAGTTATTTTTGAAAGTCTCTTTGGAAGCGGCCGGATACAACTTTGCAGTATAGTACTACTTGTCATCCCCAAACCGATGGTCAAACAGAGGTAGTGAATCGTACATTGGGAAATATTTTGCAGAGTTTGTGTCAAGAAAGTCCAAGGCAGTGGGATTTTGTTATTTCTCAAGCGGAGTTTGCTTATAACAATGTGCCAAACCGTTCGACTGGAAAGTCTCCGTTCGAGATTGTTTATGTTTGATCCCCGCTGCATACCTTAGATTTGGTTCCTCTTCCCAAGCTTCCAGGAATGAGTATCATTGCTGATCATGTGGTGGAAAAGGTGGCCAACATTCATGCAGATGTTCGAAAGAAACTGGAAGAATCAGCTGCGAAGTATAAAACCGCCGCAGATGTACATCGACGAGTGAAGACTTTTGAAGTTGGTGATATGGTAATGGTTCACTTGCGCAAAGAGAGGTTTCCAGTGGGCACATACAGTAAGCTTAAACAGAAGAAGATTGGTCCTGTTCACATTTTGAAGAAGATCAATGATAATGCTTATGTGGTGGATCTTCCAGAAGATTTAGCCATCTCCAAAACTTTCAATGTCCAGGACTTATTTGCGTATCATACGACTCCAGATATCCCAATTCCTCTAGTTAACTCGGGGATGAGTTCTTTCAAAGAAGGGGAGACTGATGCAGATCAGGTTCAAGTTCAAAGGAAAATTAATTAATGGATACATTGGATACACTTCATTCCTTGTATTAATGGATACATTGGATATATTTCATTCCTTATATTCATGGATACATTGGATTATATTCATGTCTTTCAAACTCTTCAAGATCTAAAGGTTAGGTTCTTTGTATTTGATACATTGTATTTGGTACAAGAGTTTAAGGGAGTGTTTTAGTATTTATTTCTGTATTAGGAAATTCACAGTTTGAGTATCTAGTAGTCAGTATAAATATGTTTGTAAGCCCTGTGGCAAAAGGATAGAAAAAAAGAAAAGAGTTTTTTTAAGAATATAACCAGAGTTCTCTCCATTTGCCTTGTGCGCAAGGTTGTTTATCTTTGCTCGTGAATTCGAGTTGTTACCGTCCGAAGAACGATATATTCCCCTTCGTTTACTGGAACGATATCTAGTCATTCATTCCATTACAACGCTGCGTCATCCAGGAAGTAGAGACCATTTTTTGCACTACCACTGCCAATCGTCCTCCTCGTGACAAGGTCCTGAAAAAGACAATAATCACGAAAACAAAGTCACGCTACAATTCAAATCCTTTGTAATACGACTCAAGGATAATAGGTTACAGAAAAGTTAAGAACATGGAGAATAGAAGAGAGAGGTATGGTAGGAGTGACATGGTCTAAACCTTTTCCAGAATAGAAGAAACAGTACCATCTGCAATCTTAATTTTGTCCCGACCTGAAGAGGGTTTATAGGCAGAGAAAAGGTCAGAGGATCCAGACATACGATCTGAGACACTAGAATCAATAATCCAAGGCAAAGACTAATGAGAAAGGAAAACACAAGGAGGAGACTAAGTTACCTGAGCGGGCAAACGATGAGGAAGATGTACTAAGAGCAGTAGAAGACCAGCAGTCCAACAAGTGACGCAAAACATCCTCAAGCTCATGAGTGGTCATGCTAGAGAGACCATTAGAAGCCTGGCCAACGAAAGCGGAAGTAGAATCAAGTGTATCAACGGCACTAGACTGATGGACCCATAAATGAGAGCCACGTCCTCTAGACTAGCCTGATCGACCTCCTCTAAAACCAGACCGATCCCCTCGACCCCCGGATAAAGTCCCATGAAGCTTCCAACACGTCTCACGAGTATATCGAGGCTTGGGACAGTAATCACAAAATACAGACTCCTTGGCGATAGACGGAGGAATGAGAGTCAAGCTGAGGCCATCTCAAGGGATAGACAGTAAGGCTGAGCGGTCAGTAGAGACAGGTGACATCATAGCAAACCGGCGACTCTCCTCATTCTGTATAGGTGAATGCCTCCTGAAGTGAAAGAAGAGTGTCCATACCCAAAACTCGACTCCGAACAGGATCATACTCCACATTGAGACCTGCCAGAAACTTGAAGACCCTTTTCTATGCGATGAACTTTTTGTACCCGACTGAATTAGCAGTGCAAACAGGCTTATAGTCCTACAGGTGATCGAGACGTTTCCAGCCGTTGGTGAGGAAGGTGAAGTACTGAAGAACAGTCTGCTTCCCTTGAATAGAGTTCTCAATAGAGCGGCGCAACTCAAATGCCTGTGAGAAATTTCCTTTGCGGGAATAGGTTGCAGCCAGAACATCCTAAATATCCTGGGCAGTCTCCATAAACAAGTAGTCCTCACCAATTTTTGGTACCATCGAATGAATAAGCCAACCTATAATCAAAGAGTTGGTAATCTCCCATTGGTCATAACCCGGGTCAGTGGTGCTGGATGCATGTATCCTGCCATTAACATACCCCATCTTCCCTCTACTCTTCAAAAAAATAGTCAAACTCTGTGACCACGCTAGATAGTTCTGATCATTAAATAAAGAGATAGTGATTTTAAGACTAGGGTTGAGGTTATCAGTCATAGTAATAGGTAGAATGGAAATCTCACTCCTAGGTGTCTGAGAAGTAGTGGAATCTGCCATAGATACTGTACTACCGAACCATCAACAAAACTAGTGCCAATCACTAACCGAGAAGGTGGTGGTGGAAGGAAAGACACAACTACCACTATGAAAGCATAAAGAATTAAGAACTCATAGGGTGTTTTTTTTTTTTTTTTTTTACGAAAACAAAATAAATAAATTAATAAAAAGAAATGAAAAAACCTGGAACAGAAACTAGTGTTCAAAGACAGAACCAGTGTTCAAAGAAACATAGAGACCAGAGGTTGTCACATGAAACAAAGAGATCAAAGGGAGATGAGCAGAGAGACAATACCAGAGGCTGTCGCATGAAGCCAAAGAAGGCATATGGTTGTCGGCTAGAACAGAGGGATTATCTACGGCAGTCGGCCAGGCGAGGCAAGCCTTCACCAGTGGTTAACTAGGCTAGGAGGCCTGTCGACAAAGACCAACGAGAGACCAGGATGTCTACGGTGAGGATATCGACCAACCCAGGTGAGTTTCGAACCCTAGGGTGATCTTCAGTGCTAATGTCGACCAAGCAGGGTGAGTTTCGAACCCTAGACAGGCATCAACCCACCACGAAACAACCTGGGTCTATCTCAGCTTGAGCTGAAACCCCTCCGGATGGAGCTGGCTGCGTGGGTTGTCTCCGGTTGATGGATGGTGGCTCCAATGGGTAACAGTATTAGGTTTTAGGGTTAGGCTCTAATACCATGATAATTTTAGAGAATACCAAGATTAGGGAATGATTGTGATATTATCCCCTTTTTATATTAATGAAGATTAATAATTACAAGGGAGCCCTAAGACATAGAATAATTACAGTAATTACCCAACTAATAATATGTTATTCTAACAAAATGCATTGGATGTCAATCTCTAGGCCCATGGTACTAGGGTCACCTTTTGGGTGAGATTTTAGATTAACATATTCTTCAAAGAGAAATATTAAATGCATCCATAGGTCAGCATATGAGACAACAGGGAACTTCTTTATTAGTTAAGAGGCCACTTTTATCGTCCATGGAGTTATGTTAGCTTCTATTTTATCATTATTATTTTTGTGGATGTCAGGGGGGGAGCTCTTCATTATTTCCAGCTTTACCTTCATGTAGAGTGGCAGTTATGTAGTAAGTACTACAATAAAAATATAAATTTACAGCTAATTTCATTCATTTATAAGTTATAACCCAATTTCTGCTTGACGCAATGTAATTAAAATTATTTTTAAAAAAAAAATTAAATGAAGCTAAATTAAATGCGACGAAAAAGGACAAGAAAAAATAATTAATCATAAAAATCATAGTGTTATTAAATGGGTTAAACTGGTTTCAGGTTATGTGGGCTAATACAGCACATTTAATTAAGCAGGTCCAATCGGGTTGAGATCTACAACCCTAACCCAACTTGTTTAATAAATATGTTAAATGTGTCAAACTCGTTATGACACAAACCCATATAAGTCCAACCCATACCTGTGGGGGAAGTCAACAACCACACCACCAGCAAACCCAGCACGCATAGCAAAACTGAGTATCAACTCACGCTGGGCAACGCTTTCCGGATATACTTGAAATACTGCCCTTGCTCCTCTTGCCAAACATCTGTATAATGAGCCAAAGAAAGCCCTACAAAAGGCATTGTGCCAAACACATTAAAACTGGAACAAAAGAGACATGGAATGGTTTAGTGTCAATTTACATTAAAGCAACATTTTCTATAAGAATTTAAGTGTACTAATTTGTAAAACAGATAAAGGAAGAGAACTCTAACATACTTTAATCTTAACCGAGGTTCATGGGAGGACTTGTCAGCATTGCAGAGCCACTGCTTGATCAAATAAAAACATAAAGGGTTTGGCAGTATCTTAGAGAAAGTTCCTAGCAAAGAATATAATTTCTAGAACAGTCTATATTTCATAAAATCACCAGTGATCCAAATAGGGAATATTTGTACAGAAATATAAACCAAAAAAAAAAAAACAAAAAACATGAAAGCTGCATTTCTATATGATAAAAGAAAAACAGAGCAAACTCCGAGTTTTCAGCCTTATTTAAAAGTAAACCTAGTTTGGGCAGCTTATATATCTCACACACAATTAAGCACATTCTGCACTCTTAAACTAGGTCGAACAAAATGAACTACTATATAATCAGGAGAGAAGTGCTCAGGTCAGTTGCATCTTTATTCTCCAATCTCCACATGGTGCATTTAAAACAGATTTAATCATCTTCATAATTATACAAAAACATGTAATAAATAGTAAGGTGCCATTTGGCGATGTTTACAAACTATTTTTAGTTTACAAAAAAACACGGCCTATTTGGTAGCGTTTATATTTACTGTTTTCTATTTATATTTACAAAATTTTTGAAAACTGTAAACAAAAACTCGTTTGGTTTCTGTTTTCGTTTTCAAAAAGTTATAAACACTTTACAAAATTTAATTCAATAAACACAAAAAAGTTAGTTTCTCTTTTTGTTTAATTTATTTATTTTTCATTTCTTCTTCTTCTTTCTCCCACTCTTTTTGACTACCACCCATTGCTCCCCCGTCTCTATCTATCCCGTCCTTGCTTTAATTTTATTTATTAAATATATTTTTATATATAATATATATATATATAATTTAATTTTTCTAATATAATAAAACTAAAATATTAAAATATTATACTTAGGCCTCGTTTGGGAACAGACTAATTTAGTAACTTTTTGGCTATTTGGCTAAAATATGAGCTAAAAAAAACTAGTATATTTGGAATGACTTTTTTATTTTTTACGAAAAGATGTGCACAAAATAGAGAGAAAAGAGAATCTTTGACTTTTTGATATGAGTTGTTGGCTTTTTGACTTTTTGAGTAACTTTTTGGCTTTTTGGCTAAACCGGCTAGTCCCCAAACGAGGCCTTAATATTCATTTTCACTCATTTATGTATCATATTACATCTTTTAACTCTCATTAATTATAAATTATTACCTTTAATTTTTGCTATTTTCTTATTTTTAAAGCTATAAAATTAACCTGCCCCACTCTCGTCCCACCTCTGATATGATATTGGGTGGGGGTGGAGGACAACAAATCCATTCCAAACATGCCCCGTTGCCATCCATACTCATCACTATTGGCTACCATCACCAATGACGTCCTCCGTCAACCACTTTCGGCCATCATCTCCCTTAACTGCTAACCACCTGCCATTGCCACCAACTACCTCTCACGGGAGGTAACCACCTTCTATTGAAAGCCACTTTCAACAACCACTTTAAGCAGTTGACTGGCCACCATCTCTGACCATTGACAATCACTTTCGACCGACGCTTTTTGTGGCCAATAACCACCTCTAGCCATTAGCAACTTCATTTTACACATGGCAACCACTTTCGGCTACTATCTCCCATGGCCAACAACCACTGCCGGCCACCATCTCCAACTGTCGACAATTACCTCCTGTAACCACCATTTTCATTTGTTTTCAAAACAAATTTTTAAAATACTTATGTACCAAACATGTTTTTTTGTTTTCGTTTTTATCCAAAATAAACATAAAACATGTTTAATGTACACAAGTATTTTTTTAAAAAATATTTGTTTTGAAAACAAGTGAAAAGAGGTGGTTGTCAATGTTACACGGTCTTGGGTAGAGCTCACCCTAAAAGCTAGCTTTCTACCCAAGACAATGTAACATGGTATCAAAGTCGGAGTAGTCAGGGATGGGTAGAGTGTGTGTCCCTAGCCTGCACACCGCAGGTGCTGCCAAGTGAGCATGCTGGATGTGAGGGTGGGTATGAAGCAAAGTCTCCCATCGCCTAAGCACTAAAGTAATATTAAGCATATAAGCGTAAGGGCTATTAAGGTGAGTTCTACCCAAGACTGTGTAACAGTCAACAACTGGAGATGGTGGCTGAGGTGGTTGTCAACCGTAGGAGGTGGTGGGTGGTGGCCAGAAGTGGTAGCTGAAAGTGATTGCTAATGGTCAGAGATGGTGGCCAGTTGGCTGCCGTGATTTCCTACTTTTTAATTTATAAACTATTTACAACTTTTTGAAACGAAAATAGAAACAAAACGAGTTTTTATTTATAATTTTCAAAATTTCTATAAATATAAACAAAAAAAACTGTAAATATAAACGTTACCAAACAAGCTGTAAAAATTATTTGCCTGTAGTAATCGCATAATTAATCATACATTGTAATAATCTCTTTGTTTTTTCCTTCAAAAAGTAAAATTCATATTCAATTATTACAAGAAGCTGATTCAGTCATCAAGGAAAAAGGTATGAGCCTCAAAAGATCAAGTAGCCTTAATAGAAGTAAGCCAAATCAGAGAGGGCAGTGAATGTATAGACATAGATGGGATTTAGCCAGAGACAAAATGCTGGAAAATTTTCTGGTACTCTGAATCATGTGGAAGTTCATAGATGATGATGTTAAAAGATAGTCCTGGTGTCATAAACACAACTCAAAGTGAATATGCTAGCTTCCTAACCATCAATTCTTCTTCCCACTTTCACTATTATCAAATTTAAAGCTCTGAAACCTTGCTTGCAAGCCCATTCTAAAACACTGTTTTAAAAATTGGACAGGACCGGCTGGTTCAACCGGTTGATCCGTCAACGGGTCTAGGCTCCAATACAGATACACAATTGAACCCGTTCTAGTTCAAAAGCTGGTCTTTTTTTGCTTAAACCAGAGAAACCCATGCTTGAACCAGCTGACCGGACAACCGGTGCTGGTTGGAGAGAACCGGCCGAACTTCAAACACACATGGTCTAGGAATTCAAAAACACTGCTTGAAGGATTTGAACACAGTACCTCAGGTACAAAGGTGCTGCTGCTCTCCACTAGAGCAACAATGCTCCTTGCTCTTATACATATGGTATATATATTTTATTTAATGTATTCAATTCATTTTCTCTCAAAATAATATCAATATAAAACATATATAGTTAGTAAACATATCTATATAAATCTATGTTACCTAGAACATGGATTGTTCTAGTGTGTAGATCGGGAACTAAAACATAGTACGCCACATGCTCTAAAATGTGGTATGATGGAGGTAAACTTGTATATATTACACTTGAGAATTTTAAATACTTCTAGTATAATTTTCTTTTAAGTATTCAATAAAATGTAATTTTTTTTTTTAGGTAGCAAAACATTTCTGTGAGCATTATGACTCATTTTTTTTTTGTTTTGTCATGTCAAAACTTAACTCACTTTAGATTTTACTTCATTATATTTGATTCATTTCCTCCTACGGAAAAAAAAAAATTAAGAAAATATATCGGGAAAAAAAAATTCCAGATTGCTTCAAATCACTAAATTTATCATTTTGGAACAAAAGTGTACTATAATTCGAAATGTGCGTACCAATACATAATTTGCTAGGGTGTAAGCATTTTCTGATAACATGAATATAAATATATAATGCTTATGTAATACCTATTTTAGATATAATTTTTAATATAGTTATTAAGTAATTATGATGTCACAGTTTGATTCCGGTTCACCCGACAATTAAACCAGTGACCCTAACATGGTCACTTTTCTGATTTGGCTAATACTCGGATTTCAAAACATTGTTCTAAAAGTATCTCAACATTTTTTCTCATCACTTCTTTAGGCAAGTCTATTTCCAAACAGATATAGTTCTTGATTTCTCGTATAAACAGTTTGTTATGTTAGAACAGTCCAACCCTTTGCTTTCAATATGCAACAAAAATTTTATTTAAAAGAAGAAAAAGGTACAAAAAGTGCACTGGGGGACAAACTGTAACTGCCATCATTAACTCTACCGTCTTGCCAAATTTAACACCAAAAAAGAGAGAATATTTTTGGTCTCTTGTGCTTATTCAACAAAAGACTTTCCTCAGATGTGTCCTCGTCAGTACTACACTCTTCCAACCCAGCCAAAGTTTCGTAAGCGTAGACATTACCATCTTCCAAAAATCATCCATCTTCTGAATGTCCTACATATTTGAGAAACCATATGTTCCATCTTCAAAACTTACCTTTTCTGTGGTTGGCAAATAATAAAGTCACCATTAATGTCATTATCTCTATCTGCAAGTCCAGGCTCCCATCATTATTTCAGCACTATTAAGCCCAGCTTTCATGTTCTCCTTCGCTTCCTTGCTTTTCGTGAAATCATCAGTCAATTTTTCTGTTCAAGACTGTACATTTCTCCCTCTTCCAACATTGCTCGAGGAAAGACACTTCGAAACCCTTTCCTTATTTCAACTATAAACAAATTACATGCCCTAGATTCCACTCCATGCTCCTCAGTTTCATGCACCTCCTCTTCGTCTCCATGCCCTAATAAATTGTCAACAGCACATCGATTGAAGTAAACAGAGCTTCAGCATACGAAAGATGCTTACTTGGATAAAAAAATTCCCGACTGGGCATACTATTTGAAAGTTTAATGTGCCCATCCTGATCAATTATCCAAAGCCTTAAACTTACCATGATAGCACTTTTTGTAATAAACAAAGGATTCCGAGAAAGAAGGCCCAGCTGACATAACCCGTTTCATTTGATTTGGGGCCCCCTCACTATGGGCCTTACCAACTACCCTTGACCTATATCCATCAGATCCCTTAATTGATGACCTATTTGAATTAGAACTCTGATTAAGAAGGCAATTATTATTATAACAACCACCAGCTGTTTAGACCTTTCGTTAATAGAGCCCATAACTACACCAACACTTTTGTTTCCTAAATTAATGGTGCTATCGTGATTATCAGATGCAGTAGCACAAGGAGTAGTATTAACCCTTCTGCACTCCATGCCACTAGTAATTCTCCTAGTTTTCCTCCTCTCTTCTACCTCTAGCCGAGTGTACATAACTTCCATGTTACCACCCTTACTGTACTTGCTCTGATCACCCTCACCTTCTCTGGCCAACTTCAAAATAGCCCTCAATCTATCCTCTACATGAACATCAATGGAAATATTGATTTTTGCTGGAATAAATCCCATCTCGAAACCCTTTTTACTTTGATTCTTGCCTCAAACAGGTTGGACAAATCTCTTGCTCTTCAATCAACCTCCACCAATGGATCACAATTTCCACAGTCCAAATTGAAAACTTCAAACTTTAATAACAAAATGGTAAATAATCAATAACTACCCATTCCCATATGACCTGATCATTTCAGAACATTTACAAACATCTGGATTCCACTTTCCTAACACCACCATGAACAGACCTTCAATAAAGCATCAACCAAAATTTTCACATTCATTAGCCATCTCCCTGTTATCATAAACTATGATAGGCTTAGGAAGAAAACATTGAAAATTTTGCTGCAGTAATCTCCCTAAAGCAGTTTGAACTTGAGTCCATGGTTGCTAGAATCGTGTTATTTACAATTCAATTCGTACAATTCGATATGAGTTTCAACCAAACCGACTTAAATTGTGTTGTTGAATCAGAAATTGAATGAAACATGTGATTCAATTTGAGATTCACAATGATTAATTGTGATTCAGTTTTGTTCTTATTTTTGCTTACAAAATTCATGAAATAACATTATTTTCGCCTTTCTATCAACAAATAAAAAGAGGATCAATTATTTATATTGATATACATGATTATATATACTTAGTTATATTGATATTTACTTCATTTTAAACACTGTGTGTATTTGTATATGTATATACATATATAAATTTATATATTAAATAGAGTAATCTGACCATTTACTATTCACATTTTAGCAAACGATTCGCGATTTAATAACAATGCTAGAGTCCATGAATCATGCAAATTCCCCCTCCTACAAACGTAAGCACAACCCCAATCAAAATTCTTGCATATATTTCTTGTTTCCATCAAGATAGAATTAGTTAAATTAGAATTGTACATGCCTTTGTTTGCCCCTGTTCCTTGGCCCTTAACTCTACAACAAATTCCACAGACCTATTATTCAGAATCTCTCCCATATCTTTACCACCTACGTTACACGGACTCAAGTACGGGTATCGGGTGCAGGTGCGTATTTAGGGGTCGGACACTTCAAAATTAAAAATTGAAGATACGTGGATATGGATCCAAATTTGGATACGGGTACGGGGATACATTAAATAGTTATTTTTAAATATATTTATGATATGAAGATGAGTTAAAAAAAGTTAAGGAATAATAGATTTTGTTAAAAAAAATAACAAATAAAATATAAATAACAAATAAAAATTATTTTAAGCATAAAATAAATAATATTACATATGATAAAATAAATATTATATTATTTATGATATATTATATTATACAATAATATTTTATAATATGAATACTATTATATATTATTATATTAATGTAATTTATAGACGAAAGAGAACAAAGAGAAAAGAAGATAGTCGAGAGAGAGAGAGAGAGAGAGACAGAGAGTAGAAGAAGAGGGAGATTGAGAGGAGAGGAAGAGGGAGATCGAGAGACGAGAGAGAAGACGGATTGAGAGAGAGAAGACAGAGAAAGAGATCGAGCATCGAGCGAAGAAGATCGATGCCAAAGTCGAAGCCATCGACCAGGGGAATCAAAGTCTGTGACCAAATCGAACAGCGAACGACAGCCAGGTTCTCTCTTGCTCTCTCCTCTTTCATTTCTTTTGCCGTATCCGTTTGTGAATCCGGCCGTATCCCGCACCCGCACCCGTGTCGTGTCGACACAGGTACCTCCAAAAATCCAAAGAGTCCGTGTAACGTAGTTTACCACCCATTCCTTCACCAAACAATACCTGATGCAATAGAGATCATATATTCTTCCAGCCCTGTGATCTGTTTCCAAGGGAATAATAATATTTGACTTTTTTCCATTCACCCACGTAGATAACTCTATGAAAATTCTGCAATTGTTGGAGAATTTCTCAGCCCACATCATGAAATTACTACATCTATACTTTCTAAACAAAAACATTTACCTGCTTCCTATTAAATATGAACTACCTATTTATCATAAAATAAAATAAAATATGAACTACCCAAAATGCAACTCCCAAGGTCATAGTCATTGTGAAACTTGCAGTCTGTTTCTTTCTATAATTGTGATAGATTCCCCTATTGATGCTTCATCTATCTAAAATATTAACACTTTTTGCTTAATCATTAAATCTCTATTGGAAAGAGAAGAAAAACCAAGTATGCCCAGCAGCAAAGAGAAAAACAACCAACTAAGAAAGGAGAGGATGAATGAAAGTGACACAAAAGAAAAACCAGCAGCATACTGGAAGAAGAAAAGGAAGGACAAAACTAGAAGAAAGCAGTGAATAAAGAGAACCAGCAACAAGGAAGATACACCCAAAGAAGATGAGAAGGCTATGGAAGGAACCTGGAAAAAAACTAAAGCAAAGAAGGAAATCGAATGAGGAAGGAGATGAGGAAAACCTGATCACATAAGAATGAGAGTAAAATGAATCATTAAGGAAGATGAGAAGGAAAAGATGAACCTTACATCCATGATAATGGTGTATTCTTAAGATGAGAAGTTTCTCGTCTATACGAGGTTAATACACAATTTGCAATGATAGAAGCATATTACATAATTCTTATTTAAGGACAAGATTACATTGTCTAATTAGGAAGACAATTACAAGAAATGTGAATCCAAATCCTACTGTTCATAAGATTCTTTAACAAGAATAATATGTTCTCACATGAAAAAAAAATGGACCTAGAAACCCTCAAGAGAAGAATAAGAAGTGAGAGTTTTAGGAACCCTTTAGTTTAAACATAAAACATTTATAAGGTGTCTTGTATACTTATTGTTCAGAAATATATATATATATATATAGAGAGAGAGAGAGAGAGAGAATGGAACTATTAAGTCCTATTGATCTTACCCATATAATATTAAATTACTTAACCAAGCAATATGCATCATGGTTATAAGTTAGCATTAAACATTCACGTATTCTGAAATTTTTTTCTCAGAACAAATTGCTAAGAAAATAGGGCTAAGATCATGTTAAGTGCAACTGGATCATATTAAATGCTCTTTTTTTTGGTCGTCAAACAAAGAAATTTTTTATTAAAATGAAAAATGAACAAGAAGAAGTGGGACAGACAGAAGTCCAAGAAGATAAAAGAAAAATAAAATACACTAACATTCTACAAATGGCTCTCTAATCCCTAGAAATTAAAAATAGAGTTGCCTCGTTAAAAAGGGAACCACTAACACCCACACAAAAAACAAACTAAAAAACAAATCATTTCCCAAATGCTTTCAAGACATTCTTCATTCTAAAAAATTCTAGCATTCCTTTCTAGCCATAAAACCCAAATTCTGCACAAACCACACATCTCCAAAGAGCTCATGCCTTGAGATCCAAAATCTCTAAACAATGCAAAGCAATGCTCACAAGAGGATGGAACAAACCAATCAACCTCCGCCAAATAAAAATAATAATAAATCATGCATGGTTATTTATTATTTTCACACTAAACACTCATAGGAGTTATATTCTAGTATTTTACCAACCAACCAAAAAAAAAGAAAAAAGAAAAAAAAAAGAAAAGAAAGAAAGAACAAGAACAAGAACAAGATACATCAAACTTGACAATTTCAAAAGTTACATGAATCATAAATTGTGAATCAAACCATGAATGGTAAGATTCTTCATAGATTCTACACCAAAATAGATTCACCCAAAGATTCACAATTTCAAAAGTCACATGAATCATAAATTATGATTCAAACCATGAATGTTAAGATTCTTCACTGATTCTACACTAAAATAGATTCACCCAAAGATTTATATCGATCTATGCATGAATCATGAATCGTAAGATTTTGTACTTGGAAAAAAAAATTACTCACCACCTCACAATGAGCAAATGAGAGATTAAGTTACAAAGACAATCAAATTGCAACAATTTGACGCCTCCTTATCATATTATCAATCATGAGAACCTCTTGTGAGTCACATTCTGCACAAAGAAAGCAACCTTGGAGGATTGAATTTGGATGTGGCCTCAACAAACAAAATTCCTTTCCAAAGGAAAGTCACCCTCTACTCTCCAACATACTATAACACAACATGTTGTATAATGCTCTTTTTCTTTTTCCTTCTTTTGTGTGTGTTCTATTGTTTTGCTTTCATTTTGAACATAAGATGCTAACTACCAGTAAGTCACCGCATAAGGGAAATGTAGGAGGGTGGGTGAGAAAAAACATCAACAAGAGATCTCCATTTCAGGCAAAAGTGTTGTCAACCACCATGTTTTTAAAAAATGTATTAATCTGATTCTCACTGTAATGATTGAACAACTTTTGATGTTAATTAAATACTTAAAATTAGTGGTAACAAAGTCAACTTAATGCATTGGAATGTCTCTTCTTGTTTTCAGGAGTCACGGGCACATGGGAAATTCTACTGGCATGTGGACGCATACACCATGCCAGGAACTTTTAAACTTAGTATTTCTGAGAACTTTTTATGGGTTCAGGGCATGATCAAGCACATCACGCTTTCTGACCCGGTATACTTTTAACAAAAAAAAGCATGCCCTCATATATTCATTACTATGTGTTGTAACCCAATATACCATTACAAAGAGTCAAATTATGATGCAGTTTTATTACATATTTTGTGCTGTAAACACTGGATCCTTACATATTCTAATACGTAATGAAAACAAGAAATTATGAAATAGAAAAAAACAATATATGATACTACATCTATAAACAAAAACTGCACCAAAAGAAAATGGAGCAGCAACATTGCATTTTCCAACATTGGCTATGGACAGATATCAATGCATATATTTATTTCATTTTCTTCTTTTTAATAAAATTTCCTTTGTTGTCAGTCAAAAAAATACCAATGCAGTATGCACACATGTAGACCCAAGTTGGGATTTCAAGCACAACACCTGAAGCACTAAACGGAAGAACTAAACGCATCCAGCCAATTAGGCACATAGTTCCAGATCAATCTGGGGGCATGAGCAAGAAGCAAGCCAAGCTGACAAAACTACGGGAAATATGCATGTGCTTTAGCATTTTTTTATTTTGAAAAATGTAATTGTGTACTTGACTATGAAGATTTTGTGACAGAGAGCAAATGCAAATAGAGTACAACATAGTATATTTGATATATAAGAAAGCGAGCAATACATTTTATTTTAAGAAAAAAAATTAAATTAAAGATAAAAGAGAGAATAAATTTGAACCTGAACGGCTGATATACTGATAGCACCATCAATAACTCCAGGTCGAAAACCTAAGCCCTACAATATATGCAGTATAAACAATCTATTTCCCAAAACATCCAGCAATTGAAGAGAAAAAACATACGAGAGATTTGTTTTGCACGTAACATCAAGAAAGCATCCAATTTGAGTGAATCAATACATAAATTGAATACAAACTTGAGATAATTTCAATTTATTCAAAACATGATGCCCAACTTGTCAACTCGAATTCTATATTTTGATACCAACTTCAATTCTATATAACCGAACTTAAATCTCTTCTTTGAGGTTCACAAACAGTAACTAATTCCAAAAATCTATGTAGTTTCATATGTATTTTATTTATCTTATTATTAATCAAGGATTTATTGTATAGCCAGAATGAACCCCATATAATTGTGAATACTTTTTTCGATATAAGTAAATTAGAAATGCTAAGTTGTAATAAGATTTTTCCTATCGACAACAAAGGATAAAATTAATAAAAGCAAGGAAAATACAAACAAGCAAAAACAAGAAGTTGTCCCTGTAGAGAAAGAGGAAGAAAAGAAAAGAACATAAAATCACATATGTTATTTGTTAAAAATATTTATTCTCCACTAAATTCAAGTTGGAAACATATGATTGAGTTGGGTTTTGGTGACTGAAAGCAAGCAATCAACTTGGCAAAGCATATGGTGTCTCTTTATTAATAAGTTCTATTGTATCAACTACTAGGACCTTCAATCAAATGGATGAACAATTTATTTAGTCTTGGAACTTATGTGGCAATACAAGAACGTAAAAACTACAAAGAATTTTTCCTTCCCTAAATGTATATATCCTATTAATGCAAAAGCAGTTCATAATCAGATAAAATTACAACGTTGTTCAAAACTTCAAAAGTCAAGCACAGGTTAAAATTTTGATCTTGGCATAATTTCGTTTAAAGTTTTCTAAAGACCAAATTATGACCACCTGTGGTAGGACATATAACGAGACATTTATTGGTTCCTGAGCTCTATCATGGCTTGTCATTCCTTTTGCACGATGTCAAAGGATTAAAACTCACACTTGGAACTTCCTGAATTATAAATTAAATTGCATCTTGTGTGATACAATTCTTTGGTGCTAAGGACATTGTTCTCATCACATAACATTCAATCGACAGATCACCTATAACAACTTGCTCAGTCTATTGACACTTTACAGGATATGAATACTTAAACATGGCTAGCAGTCAGAAATGGTACTTTTTTCTTTTTAACATCTTGTTTAGAAATTAAATATTACAATCAGATAAATTTTATGTTATTTTAAAACCTACAGGCAAACAGCAGATAAGTGATCATTTTAAAATCAACTCTGAATATTTCCTCCTCCATTTGATTACTCTTTACTCAAAAGCATTTATTAACATACAAGGAACTGGAGAAAAGAAAATCTAAAGAACTCAACAATATTGACCTTTTTTAATCTAAACAATGTCACATTCTATTTAATAATCCTATATGTATGTAATAATCTACAAAATTAAATGTTAGAAAAAATCAATAGTTGAAATAGGTGGCTACCTGACCCATGTCACCAAGTATAAGATCACCCTCCGCCTCGCGCTCCAATGCAACACCTAGGTTTGAATTTTACATTAAAAGAAAAAATGGGACAAGATGAGGGATAAGGGGGGGAAGACAAAAAATAAATAAATAAATAAATAACAAAATATATATATATAAAAAAAAAAAAAACTTGAGCTTAAATCAAATCCATAAATTCACATACTAAGCATTGATTGTGATATATCTAAGCCAATCCATTGGTGTCCATTCTCAGATAATGTCTCCCCACTAAGTCCTGATCCGCAACCTATAAAACACAATAACAGCCAAAGTTAACTTTTTAGTTTTGTGCTTTTGCTAAAAATTACAAAAGATGTAGGCCACAGCTTGTGGAGTCACTAATGATCTTGAGAGGGAATAAAAGAAAGGTAAGTAAATATGAAAAAATTTAGGTACAAAATTTGAACACCAAAACGAATTATACAAACAAAATTTGCATACAGAATCCCCATCCAGCATGATGTTAAATGGTATATTGCCAATCTTTACCATATCGTTTTGTGTGAAAATTTATTGCCTATGGCATTGCTCACGTGAAAGGCCAAAGCCTAATTCAACACCCAATATGAGTTAAGGTGTTCAAGTGCAAATGGCTCATTAAATATGTGAATTTTCTTTTCCACTTGAGCTCTATTTGGTTGCTAAAAGAATTGACTACAATAATTTTTATTTTTTATTTTTGAAGTTGAAGATGAAAAGCTCTCAGCAGCCAAACAGGGTTTTCGACAATTTTTTATTTTCAAGATTGAAGTCACTCTCAGAGTATTCCCTTTTTGTAAACTATACATAACCCAGTATTTATTTCCAGCATTCAATCACATAATAAAATTATCAAGAGACAAGACAACAATTTGGGCAATTCAGCCAATTAGTTCCTTCCCCAACATATTATTAGGCAAATCAATCATATCATTTACCCATTTTTATTTTATTATTTAAAATTCTTGAGAAATACTAGAAACTTATTCAAGTCCTGATCTTGATAGCCAAGAGAGAAAAAGAAACACTTATAATAATTACCAATGTCAAGAAGTAATCTTGGGACTCCATCATCGGGCAAAGCAAGAAGCTCGAGAGCTCTCTCCGAGAGTTTTGCCTATAAAATTAAAGAGTTATATATATATATATATATACACATATATAGGTATAGAATATGTGGAAGTAGTGTAAGAAAGAGCACCTGAATTTGAATGATACGAGACGAGGAGGTGTATTTGCGAGCTTCTTCATCGTTGTAGAATATCTCAGGAGGAGCTTGTACCTCTGGCCTTGACATCTTCAATTCACAAACACACTCAACCAACTCTCTACCAACTCAGAGAGAGAGAGAGAGAGAGAAGTTAGGTTAGAGAGGGAATGGTAGCAGCCAAGAACCTCAAACAAAGCCTAAACCCACAGTTTGAATATGTTTAATTATTGTGGCGTTTGGATCCTCTTCTAGTTTCTCAACACCACGTCGTTTTGAGAACCCAAATCAAAACCCTAATTTCTAAATTTGAAATTTAGGTTGTGTTTGATTATGTTTGCCAAACACATTTTTACCCACTTTCATGAGTGTAGTATTTGTTTTGAATTTTCAAATTATAATTTTATATCCACTTTTGAAAACTCCTTTCCAGATAAAAAAATTTGGCTAACTCGGTCATCCCCCGAACATTCCCCAAACGTCCGACCTGTTGACCGAAACAGTATTCGGTTTTTTTTTTTTGGCACATGTTATTCTTATATTGTAAATAAAAAATATTTTTGAATTTTTTTTAATTTTCATGAGTTTTGAATAGAATTTTAGGTTGTGTGTTTGGTTATAAGTTGTAAGTTTTTGAATCAAATAACTTTTCTAATTTCAAAAACTCAAAACTCCCTCCAAAGCTCAATTCAAAACTTTTTTCAAAACTTATAACCAAACAAATTTTTCACACTCAAATCATAATTCCAAAACTCACGAACTCAAAATACAACTCTATTCTCAAATCATATTTAGAAAACTCTACCAAACGCTATCCTAATTTCTCAATCAAAACCCTAACTTTTCAATAAAAAAATTTCAATTTCTCAACTTGCTTTCATTGTTTTCAACAGCAAGTTTTGGAGGACCAACTTGGTTTAATATGTGACGTGAGAACTCCGGCGAACAACAATGGTTGAGAATTTTTTTTTTAGTTAAGTTGTGTTTGAGAAGTTGATTGACTTTTGTCTTAGTTAATTTGATGGTTGTGAGATAAAAAGTGAAACGATTATGAGTTAGATATAACATTTTATCTTATTGACTATTTTAACTTATTTTGTCTTTTAATGGGCTATCTTACACAATCCTCTTTCCAAGCAGCCCTTTTTTTTGTTTGGTTATAATAAAAAATATAAGGAGAAAAAAAAAGTACAAAGCTGCTAAATTTTCCCTGGCCTGAATGACTCGAAGTGCCAAAACGACGTCGTTTTAGCACTTTCTTTTTTTTTTCTTCTTTTTCCTTCCCCTTCTTTTTTGCCTCATCTTCCTTCCCTCTCTCTTCTTCCTTCCTCTTCTCCCTCTATTCTTTCTAGCAGCTTTGAACTCATAATCAAAATCATTTTTTTTTCTTTTTCCTTCCCCTTCTCTTCTTCCTTCCCCCTCTCTTTTTCCTTTGTTCAAAATCAAAACCCAAAATCAAAACCAAATTAAAATCAAAATTCAAAATCAACCAAAGCTACAGAATCAAATCAAAACAGCCATAGCCGAAGATCAAGCTTCGACCTCTCTATCTATGGCAGTGGGTTAGGTTGTGGTGGTTTAGCCGAAGATCAAGTTTTGGCCTCTCCGTCCATGGCGGTGGGTTGGGTTGTGGTGGTTCGGCCGAAGATTAAGCTTCGGCCTCTCCGTCTATAACGGTGGGTTGGGTTGTAGTTCAGCCGAGAATCATGGCGGTGGGTTGGGTTGTTGTAACACCCGCCTCTTTAATTAACTACTAATTATGTGGTTTGTCTTACTTCTGTGATTATATGTTGCTTATGTGTTTTTGTGTGCGATGATTATGTGTTATATGCTATATGAATGGTGTTATAGTCAACAGATATGACAGCATATGAAATGAACCTATCTAAATTGTTAAACTGTAAGGTTAAAATTAAATGTTGGACTATAGGTGATTAGAGTCTAATTCACCGTAATAAGTTTTGACTAGGTTGAGTTAAATTAGGTTATAATGAGGATTAACTTGAATTAAGTGAATTTGATTCGAATTAATTCAAGTTTAATCTTAATTACAGTTAGATATTTTGTGAGGTTTGGAACTCAATAATAAGTATGGGAGAGAGAGAGAGAGAGAGAGAGAGAGAGAGAGAGAGAGAGAGAGAAAGAGCCTTGTGAGAACTAGGGGTTGAAAGAAAACAAGAAGAAAAAGGGTTTGAGCAAATCTCCATAGATCATCCATCTAAGGTAGGATATCTTCCTTAGCTCCTTGGATTTGAGTCTTCTACACTCTTATCCTCTTGAATTTAAGTTTGATTAGGAGGAAATCATGCATAATTGTGGGTTTGGTGGTGTAACTTCATGTGGTAGCTCATAAGAACAAAAAGGAAAAAATTGTAGGGAATAACTCAAGTGTTTAACATACATGGCATTATTTTTGAATATACACTTGTTTTCTTCCATGGTTTTGAGTTTGAAAAGATGAATCTTGAGCTTGGAACTCAAGCTTCCATGTTTTGTGATTTTACTCTTCGCTTCAAGAATTTGACCCTTAATTTGGTAACTTGTGTTTTGATTTGAAATTATGATTTATTATGTGTTTTTGTATGCGATGATTATGTGTTATGTGCTATGTGAATGATGTTATAGTCAACATATATGATAGCATGTGAAACGAACCTGTCTGAATCGTTAAACTGTAAGGTTAAAATTAAATGTTAGGCTAAGTGACTAGAGTCTAATTCACCTTAATAAGTTTTGATTGGGTTGAGTTAAATTTTGATTGGGTTGAGTTAAATTAGGTTGTAATGAGGATTCACTTGACTTAAGTGAATTTGAGTGAATTTGATTTGAATTAATTCAAGCTTAACATTAATTAGAGTTAGATATTTTGTAAGGTTTGGAACTCAATAATAAGCATAGGAGTGGGGGGGAGAGAGAGAGAGAGCACCTTGTGAGAACAAGGGGTTGAAAGAATTGAAGAAGAAAAAGGGTTTGAGCAAATCTCCATAGATCATCCATCTAAGGTAGGATCTCTCCCTTAACTTCTTAGATTTGAGTCTTCTACACTCTTATCCCCTTGAATTTCAATTTGATTAGGAGGAAATCATGCATAATTGTGGGTTTGGTGGTGTAACTTCATGTGGTAGCTCATAAGAACAAAAAGGGAAAATTTGTAGGGAATAACTTAAGTGTTTGACATACATGGCATTATTTTTGAATATACACTTGCTTTCTTCCAAGGTTTTGAGTTTGAAAGGATGAATCTTGAACTTGGAACTCAAACTTCCATGTTTTGTGATTTTACTCTTCACTTCAAGAATTTGACCCTTAATTTGGCAACTTGAGTTTTGATTTGAAATTATGATTTATATTTGAAGTTAGATATGTTGAATTCAAGATGTTTTTAAGGGTTTTGGGCCTTGATTTGCATGAAATTGAAGTTGGATTTTGGAAAGCTTGAGTTCCAAATTCTGAACAGATTTTCAGACTGAAATGAACCCAGACTACACGCGCGGCATGAGGCCCCGCATGTGCAGCCAAGTCTCCACTGTTCCTATGTTGCTTCTATTTTAATTGCACTTGCGGGGCGCACATGCGGTGGCATTTCCGCATGTGCGGCCAGGCCCTCTGCGCGTGCGATTTTCAGGACGGTCTCGGATTCATTTTCTGTCCATTTTTCTAACTTACGGGGCCTCTGTTTGCATGGTTTTCAAGCGTTTTTCATATGCATTTACATCTCATGAATATGATGGAAATTAATGAAGGAAAGATTTAGTGACTAAGGAATGAATAGACCGAATAGGTTATGAATTGATTATGTGGACGGATTGTATGTTGAACCATTATGCTTAAATGTGTCTGTGTAGGTCAAACAATGCGTCATAACCACGTGTTTCAAGGAGCCAACTGTGAGTAACATTGTTGTAAAGATATGTTTAAGCTATAATTATTTTCTAAATGTTACTGTCAAGTACTTAAGTACTGTTTCTAAAATGATATGATTTACTAAGTGAATGATTATCTTGTTTTCTGAACTATATTCATGGCATTCGTAGCATCTGTTACTGCTACCGTTTACTGTTACTGTTTCCTGTTTTCTAAACTGTATTCATGGCATTCGTAGCATCTGTTACTGCTACCATTTACTGTTACTGTTTGCTGTTACTGTTATAGAGATCTTTGCTAGTTCTAATTCTTGGAACTTCTGTTTACTGTATTGATGGCATATCCATCAATTCTGACTGTTCGGTCTTCACGACCTACTGTACTATTCTGCTACTGGATGTACCATGCATGACTAATATGATTTTATTATCTGTATGAGAGACTGCTTTGTGAATTGATTCACCAATGAACTGACTGGTTTAAGTGATCGTAAGGACATCATTCATAACCTCTTTACACAATTATTATTCACTGGGCTCTAGCTCATTGTTTTATCTATGTATGTAGGTGACCAAGTTCAAGATCGGACTTAATGGCGTTGACCTACTCTCTGTTTTGTGAAGGCAACCGATGCGCCTCATCTCGAGGTTTCTCCTAGTGTGATAATCGTGTCCTGTATTATGTTAATTAATCATGATTATGTTTGTAATTATGTTCTTAATGTGAATTTGGGTGTTAATTGCATGAATATATGTGGTTTTGAATTTCTATCTGTTCACCGTAGGAATATCTGTTCAACTTACTGTTATAAACTGAAAATTGAAGGCCTTGTCGGCCACAGAAACCGAAATTGACTACGCCATTGTGATTAGCGTAATTTTTAGAGCCTACGGTGAAATTTAATTGAAAATTGATTCGGATCAAATTAAATAGATTAAATTAATGAAATGGTGCTCAATTGTTTAATATTAAAGAAATGTGTTTGAGAAGGAACTTTTAAAGGGCCAATTTACACCCTCAATCATTTGAGCTCAAAATCAGATTTTGTACCTTAGAAAGAGAGAGGGTCGACTAAAGAGAGAAAGGGTGAAGGAAATGGAAGATTTTAGCAAGGAACTTGAGTAATTTGAAGACCAACTCAAGATTTGACCATAAATTGGGAAGATTGAGCTTCTAGGTGACAAATTGGTTATGAATTCATGAGTTTAATATTGTAATTTTGTAAATTCAAAGTTGAATTGTGATCAAGAACAAGAATTGTGTTGTATTTGATGAGTTTGAAGTCATGGAATCCATGCATGTGTATAATTGCCATGAATTTGTATAGTTGAGCATGAGAAGTATGATCCATGTGGAATTTTGGTTAAAGTTCATGTTTGTGATCACCATTTGCACCATGTAAGTTGAAAATGGGAGTTATGTCTCCCATGCATGTACAATTCATGAGAGTATGAGCTTTGAATGCATGAATTTGTTATGTCGAAAGGAGTTTGGTGTAATTTGGAGCATACATGTATTTGATTTATGGGATTTGAGCTTCTCAATGTTATAATTTGGTGTTTATATCATGTTAGTATATGTATATGAGAAATTTGGGCTGTAAAATGCAAGAAATACCAACTTGAATGCATATTTGAAGCTCAAGAACAGTTCTGGAAAACCCAGAATTTATGAAGTCCGCTCGAGCGGGGGAACCGCCGCTCAAGCGGGAAATACGAGCTCCCAGAAGTTTTGCAGACATAGATGTTCGCTCGAGCGGGGAGATTCACGCTCGAGCGAGGAGCCATATAGTGAGACTTTCAGCTCGAGCGCCCGACTTCACGCTCGAGCGTAAAAATGAGGCAACCAGTACTTTTGCAGACCTAATGGGTCCGCTCAAGCAGGAAAGTCCACGCTCGAGCGGGGACCCCTGTTTCTGAAATTTTGTAAAAGTGTTCTGTATTTCATTTTCCGTTCTCTTTCATTTCTAAGCACTCTTAGGCACACATTGAGCATTATGAATGAATTAAAAGGTTAAGAAAGAAGCCTAAGAGGAATGTATGAATTAAGAAACGGATTGAATCGTTTGTGACCCGTGTGTGCTATGTAATATGTAGGGTCAAGCTCAAGGGTGAATCCACCAGCAGAACACTGTGAGTAATATCTTAATAAAGATGTTTTGAAGTATGTTATTTGTCTAATTGCTTATTTCCTTATAAGTCTTATAAGCTCGTTAATTTGAATCGTGGACAAATATTTGCTATGTCAAATGAATGGGCCAAAGGCCAGTCTGACATGGATGAAAGAATGGTTGGGCCAAAGGCCAGTCTGACATGGATGAAAGAATGGTTGGGCCAAAGGCCAGTCTGACATGAATGAAAGAATGGTTGGGTTGAAGGCCAATCTGACATGAATGAAAGAATGAATGGGCCAAAGGCCGTCTGACACGAATGATAGTCTGACATGAATGATAGTCTAACATATGAATGATTGGGCCAAAGGCCGTCGGACATGAATGATTGGGCCGAAGGCCGTTGGATATGAACGATTGGGCCAAAGGCCGTCAAACATGAATGCAAAGATGGGCCAAAGGCCGTTCGAATATGTCATTTGATATGTTGGAATACCGTGATGGGCCAAAGGCCGTTTGAATGAAAGGGATCATGATCATTGACATGGATAGGCCCACAAAGGCCACAGTCCACAGTGAACAACCCCAAGCCCACCATTTGGAGCCCATTGCATAACCCGGTTGGTAAAATCCAGGACAGCTAGAGGCCAACTGGGCGTGAAGGGCCAATGACATTCGGACATATGGCAGGTGTAAGACAGGCCACATCAGCAGACAAAGATCTGCAAAGTTATTGCCACAACACATCACCATTAATGCAGCCCATCACAACATTTATTACGACAACACCTCCCCATCGGAACAGCGCCCCCCTTACCCTGAACAAGGTAAGCGGCACAGGCTTTGGGCGATGTGGGCATATCGGAAGGGACAGTGAAATGATTACCGAAGGATATAAGCAAGCATCGAAGACAAGAAGAAGGTTAAGCTTTCTATCTCCAGTCTCTCTCTCTCTCTCTACACACTATCTCTTCTCCCTATTTGCTAACTTGCCCGTCGGAGGGTTCGCTGGGGGACTACCCCGTTTCCCATTGAACTTACTTGCAGGTCATCTAGAGGGCTTGGCCACTCGGACGTGGGCTTGAGGAGCTTGGATCGGTCCAGTCCATCCACCGGGAACGAACTGTATTATAGTTGCATTATCAATCATGAATATGAAATACGCATGGATATGAATATAAAGAGAATGGGCCCAAGGCCGTTTGATACACCTGATATGTTTGAATTAGGCCCGAGGCCGTTCGATATGTTCGAATTGGACCAAGGGTCGTTTTGAATAGAGAGTTGATTGGACCAAAGGTCGTTTCGTGTAGATGGACCCAAGGTCGTATTGTTTTACATAAGAATTGGACCTGAGGTCGTTTTGCATACGAATATGATGTGTTGGACCCGAGGTCGTCTTGCTTTGTTAAGATTGGTAAATCTGATGTAAATGAGAATAGTGGTTCAAATGTTTACATTATGAGTATGATTCATTTATGAACGAATCTCATTCATTAACCTCTTTATTTTGATATTATTCACTGGGCATTAGCTCACTCTCATTTACATGTGTGTAGGTGAGCAAAGGGACGTTTGACCCTAGCCTTAGTGGAATTTAAGAAGGAACCCAAGTTTTGTGAAGTCAGCCCAGGTGCCTCACGCAAGAGGCTTTGTTTATGATCTTTTGTATTTCTTTTGCTATTTCTATTGGTCATGGTAGACCGTTTATGTGTATAAGCTTTTGGGTTAGCTGACTATGTGTTTGAATGATCCTGGATATACAAGATGTTAACTGCTATGTGGTGTGAGTTATTATTAAGTATATGTGAAATGTTTTGACATGTCATGTAAGCATAGCTCATTGGACAAAATTTTTAAGCTTGCTTCCATTTGGCCCCTTAACTCTGTTGGAATATCTTTTGTTTTGGTTTGAGGCCGTAGGTAATTCCTTGATTACTGGTCGGTTATGACCTTAATCCATAGGGGCGGGTTTGGGTCATGACACCTAGTCTAGCTCTGAGGCCTTTTTGGGTGGCGTGGAGTTCACCATTTTGACATTATGATCATGTTATGGGTTGGCTTTTGTTTTAACTAAGTTTGTTAATGGGACTTAATTCCTTAAGCTATGTGAATGTTTTGTACACGTATGGAATGGTCCATTTGAATATCCGTATATAAAGTTTTTTTAGTCCATGTAAGTCCCGCAGCTCATTGGACGGTATATTTTCTTACTTAATGGCTTCCGCCAGCCCCATTACTATTGTTACTGTTAAGCAGGCCTTTGGTAATTACGGATTGCTGGCCGGTTACGATGCTAAATCTATAGGGGCAGGTTTGGGTCGTGATAGTTATGGTTCAGCCGAAGAACAAGCTTCTGTTCCCCCTCTCTTCCTCTTTCTCTCGTCTCTTTGTTTCTCTCTCTTTCTCTTAAACTAGTTTCGAGGAAGATAGAAAAAAAAAAAAAGTGCCAAAATGACGTTGTTTTGGCACTACTAGGATTCGGAGCATTCGAGCCCCCTCCAATTTCGAGCTACCACACATTTTTCAAAAAAGTAAGGAAATTTCACTTTCTGTGTTTTGAGTTCACTTAGGTTGTGTTTAGTTTAATGATTTGGGAAGGGATTTGAAAAGAAAAAGGGAAAATGACAATGAAATCTGAATAAAATATATTTGTATTTCATCTAATTTCACACACTTTTTCCCTTTCATTTTCCAAATTCCTCCCTAAGTCCATGAACCAAACACAACCGTAGGTTCTTTTCTTTTTCCAGTCCCCAATTTGACCAAACATAGTTTGGAATTTGAATCCTATCAACGCTTTTTCTTTTTTTATTTCCCTTTCCCTTTTCATTTCTCTCATCAAATCCTCCAACCAAACACAACCTTAGAGTTCGTTTGGGAATTGACTATTTTAGTTAGTTTTTTGAGTTTTTAAGTAAAGATGTGTAAGAAAATAGAGAGAGTGACATGATCTAGACTGGAAGGTGTTGTTTAGGTTCATGTGACTCATTACGAATCTTGTTTCAATAATTGAAACTGTTCTATAAGATCCATTGTGTACATCATCTACAAAAAAAATTCAGTTGATCTAATACTCATAGTTTAGTCAATTTATTATGTTTGCCAAAAAAAAATAAAAATAGATGGTTTATTTTTAAAAATACACTTATCATTCATTTTTTTATAAACAAATACAACAAATTAAATAGGTTACGATTATTAGATCGACCTATTGTATGGATGATATACACAAAAAGTTTAACAAAATAAATAATTAGAATTATTGAAATGAGATTCGTAATGGGTCTAACAGACTTGGATAGCACTCTTCTGTCTAAATCATGGATGGGAGGGGAAGCCAAGTCCAATAAAATATATTGGGTAAACTCCATTAACCAATGTTTAGAAAAATATACTAATAAGCTCCAAAATTTTGCTATAATTATACTTGCGTCCTTTTTAGTAAAGTTAAAATAATTAAAATTAATGCAAATGATATGTAATAGAGATAAACAAGGACATTCATGTTGGAAAAATAATGATTTTTTGGTGACTTTAATGTAATAGTAAAGTGGGTGCCAATCCTCAATTGAGGTGGAGTAAAGTGGGTTTAAAAGATCTTTACACCACAAAAAGAATGACCAAAAACCATTAAGGTTTGAATGAGAAATTGACTCATTAAGTTGGCCTCATGAAAGAGGTGTTGGGAAAGGTGTAAAACCTTGTATCCCACATTGATTGTAGAGGAGAGCATTGATGAATATTTAAATCTCATTTTTTGCATAAGAGTGCAAGCCCTTTAGGACATCCAAATTTTCCGAAGGAAGGGAGTTATGGATGCTTCAAGGATGGACTTAGGCCAAGACTATGGTCCAAGTTGGTTATGCAAAAATTGCCACACGCGCGCGCGAGTCGCCCGCTCGGACCGGACCGGACCAAGCCAGGTTTGGGTCCAAGTCTATGGTTCGTGATCCATAGATCTTGGGCTTAGGCTTGGGCTTGAATGGATTAAGAGTGGGGGTTGGGCTTGGCCCACCCATCTTAATCTTTTTGGGCCGAGCTAGATCTGTGGGCTGTAGATATTCATATACACAAAACTAGTGTGTATAGCTGGTAACTCCTCTATTGATGATGGAATTAAACCCATCAGTTTTGCTGAATTAATTTAGGTTAATGCAAAATTAATTCCTGCATTTGTTGCAGGGGAGCCTCTTTCTCGCCCCCCTCCATGTGTATAAAAAAGAGGCCCTCTCCTTCAGCTTTCTATACTAGAAAATTTGTTGCTCTTCCTGTCAAAAGTTTCATTTAGTTTATATTATTTTCTTCTTGTGAGAGAGTGCTGCAAAGTTCTGTTCACCAAAGCTATTCAGTTGGTGCATTGCGTAGCTGGTCCAACTGTCGTATCCTAGGAGACAGACGTCGAACAACCTCCAACACCCAACCGGTGAGGCGGCGAATCTGTTTTAAGGACACTGTCAAGTATAGGCTTCGGTGTGCCATCTGTTGCTATTTTATTTATGTATTTCTATTCGTCTACTTGTAATTTCGAGCATGTTGTTATAGTCTATTAGTCAAATATAAAATATGAATTTATTTGTTCTATATGATCCCACAATTTATACAACAAATCGATACAAAAAAAATGATAATATCATTTTTCCATTCATATGACTAATAAATTACTAATGAACAAGTGGCTAAATGTTATGTGAATCAAAATTTTAAGAAAATTCAATATAATTATGTCAAATTTGTAAGATTTGATATATTTTCTCTAAATCATAAAAGTAGTAAATATAATTTATCCAAAAATGTTTGATGGTTTGAAATTGAAATTTGGTCCCAACCAACTATGTCTGACTACATTAAAAAGTGTAATCCAAAGTTTAGGTAGGTGGATTCCAACAAAGTAACATATGAGGTTTTACCTTTTTTCAATGTGGCCAATTATAATTGATTTGAGGACCAAAATTGATGTAGTGGCTTACGGCCACTAAATAATTACTCCACTTACAAACATACAACACCATTTCTTGAAATTGAATTTGAAATTATCAATATTCAATTTTTAGGTAAACGGTGATCATACTTGTTGAATATACTACTTCCCAATATCATATGAAATAAAATAGATTCCTAGCAAATACGGATATTATAAACCCACTACAACCTTCATATAAGTTCATCATAATCTTATACTATATTTTATTATTTATATTGCTAAAAGAGATATGTGACAAGATAAAGAGATGCAGTATTGAACAAAATCATTGCATTGATCCATTAGAAAGCAAACCATTCAACCACACTAAGCTTGCATATTCAAGCAATCAAAAATAGAAAAACCATCACACAAAAAAAAAAAAAAAAATTGAAAATTGAAAATGGAAAGAAAATAACTTTAAAAAAAAAAAAAAAAGCCTACAAGAACAACTTTAACAACAATCCTCCAATTCTACAATAAAACCGCACTTGAACACACCCTTCAACATTTCTAATCTTAGCTCTTCCAATTCATAATTTCAGCCCAACTTTAACAAATCAAGCAATGTTAGAACAATCTTCTGCATAAAATAGGAAGAAAAAAAAACATAAACAAATCAAACATAAAATAGAAATTTGCTTACTGAAATTTATTTACCGGAAGGAATTAAATTATTTGATGATCAAGTTGAGTGTATGACACTCTGTCCTTATAACAAATTCACCGTTGCATAGGTGTTCACAGATTGAAGACGTCTATTTTGCTGGATACAATGATCAAATCACAGGATTGAAGCAGCACTTCAATCAATTTACCTAGCAAACCAAAAACCTAAGTTTTGTTACTCTCTTTTTCTTTCTAAAACTATTATGTAGAAGAAGAATGCAGTAGAGAAAATGGATTATGAATGAATAGAAAAATTCTAAAGGAGGGTTGCCGTTATATAGGTTGCAAGGAACCTATTCAGTAATATATGAACCAGTACAACAATGGCGAAAAGTTGCCATTGGTGACTTTCTGTTTAAAACAAAACAATCACCTCTATTTGGAATGAAGAAGAAAGGAAAAACTGGAGGGAAATTCAAATTTTAGTTAATTCAATAAACTTTCTACAAAAAATATATACAAATATTCTTTTGACCCAACTTGCTTGCACTGCACCCGCACCCACACACACACCCACACCCACGACCCAAACTGGCTCGGATCAGAGCGAGCGTGTGCATGTGGTTACCCACACTTGGCAAGGTCCTCATTCTTTACAAAACATGGGTGCCCCTAAGGGGACCAAACCTTACTACAAACTTGGACTATGTAAGTCCTTTCATATTCATTCTACTTTCCTATGTCGAACAAGAGAATAGTAATTAATGAGGAAACCCACTAATACGAGCCATTTCCAAATAGCTTACATTGGCATCGATTTCTCATTCACTCGTAAATAGTTTTTACCAATCAAATACATAATCTTTATATCCAGATAGTAACAAAGAACTTTGCCTCTTGTATCGACCAAAAATATTAAGTGGACCCTACTTAATTTTGGCTCTGAAGTTGGCTCAAACTCAGAGTTAAAGCCATTTTCCAAACAAGCAGTCCTTAAAATTCATAAAATAAGTACTAACCCACCAAATTTCACGTGATTCCGAGCCCGACCCGTTTTTGAATTTTGCATTGCCTATCCGTTCGATCGAAGAATTGTACGACCATGCATGCCACATCATCATGGATCCTTCTTAAAATCACGTTTTTATTGACCCACCAAATTTCACGCGATTTTGAGCCTGGCCCGTTTTTGGCTTTTGCATTGCCTATCCATTTGATCCAAGAATTGTACGGCCATGCATGCCATATCATCGTGGATCCTTCTTAAAATCATGTTTTCTATCGATCCACTAAATTTCACGTGATTTCGACCCCGACCCGTTTCTGGCTTTTGCATTGCTTATCCATTTGATCCAAGAATTGTACAGCTATGCATGCTACATCATCATGGATCCTTCTTAAAATCACGTTTTTATTTGACCCACCAAATTTCAGGCGATTTTAAGCTCGGACCGTTTTTGGCTTTTGTATTGCCTATTCATTTGATCAAAGAATTGTATGGCCATGCATGCTACATCATCATAGATCCTTCTTCAAATCACATTTTCTATTGACCCGCCAAATTTTACACGATTCCGAGCCCGACCCCTTTTTGTCTTTTGCATTGCCTACCCATTTGATCTAAGAACTGTACATGCATGCCACATCATCACGGATCCTTCTTAAAATCACATTTTCTATTGACCAACCAAATTTCACGCGATTTTGAGCTCGACTCGTTTTTGCTTTTGCATTGCCTATCCATTTGATCCAAGAATTGTATGGCCATGCATGTTACATCATCATGGATCCTTCTTAAAATCACGTTTTCTATTGACCCACCAAATTTCACGTGGTTTAAAACCCGTCCCAATTTTGGCTTTTGCATTGCCTATTCATTTCAACAAAGAATTATACGGCGATGCATGCTACATCATCATGGATCCTTCTTTAAACCACGTTTTCTATTGACACACCAAATTTCACGCGATTCCGAGCCCGACCCATTTTTTGCTTTTGCATTGCCTTTCCATTTGATCTAAGAATTGTATGGCCATGCATGCTACATCATCATGTATCCTTCTTAAAATCACGTTTTCTATTGACCCACAAAATTTGACGAGATTCCAAGCACGACCCATTTTTGGCTTTTACATTGCCTATCCATTTGATCCAAGAATCGTACGGCCATGCATGCCATATCATCATGGATCCTTCTTAAAATCATGTTTTCTATTGACCCACAAAATTTCACGAGATTCTGAGCCTGACCCATTTTTGGCTTTTGCATTACCTATTCATTTGACCTAAAAATTGTACAGCCATGTAAGCTACATCATCATGGATCCTTCTTAAAATCATGTTTTCTATTAACCCACCAAATTTCACATGATTCCGAGCTTGGCTTGTTTTTTGCTTTTGCATTGCCTATTCATTTGATCCAAGAATTGTACAGCCATGCAAGCTATACCATCATGGATCCTTCTTAAAATCACGTTTCTATTGACCCACAAAATTTGTTTTTGCTTTTGCATTGCCTATCCATTTGATCAAAAAATTGTATGGCCATGCATGATACATCATCATGGATCCTTCTTAAAATCACGTTTTCTATTACCCACCGAATTTCACGCAATTCCAAGCCCGGCCCATTTTTGGCTTTTGCATTGCGTAATCATGTGATCCAAAAATTGTACGGCCATACATGCTACATCATCATGGATCGTTATTAAAATCACATTTTTTATTGACTCATCAAATTTTACGTGATTCCAAGCTTGGCCCCTTGTTGGCTTTTGCATTACCTATACATTTGATTCAAGAATTGTACAGTCATGCTTGCTACATCATCATGGATCCTTTTTAAAATCCTGATTTCTAATGACCCATCAAATTTCACGCAATTTTGAGCCTGGTCCGTTTTTGGCTTTTGCATTGCCTATCCATTTGATTCAAGAATTGTACGACCATGTATGCTATATCATCATGGATCCTTCTTCAAATCATATTTTCTATTGAGCGACCAAATTTTACGCGATTCCTAGCCCATTTCGTTTTTGGCTTTTGCATTGCCTATCCAAGTGATCTAAGAATTGTACGGCCATGCATGCTACATCATAATAGATTGTTCTTAAAATCATGTTTTCTACGGACCCACCAAATTCCAAACTATTCCGAGCCTGATCCCTTTTTGAATTTTGTGTAGCCTATCCATTTGATCCAAGAATTGTATGGCCCTGCATGCTACATCATCATAGATCCTTCTTAAAATCACGTTTTCTATGGAACCACAAAATTTCACACGATTTCAAGGCCGGCCCATTTTTGGCTTTTGCATTCCCTATCCATTTGATTCTAGAATTGTATGGCCATGGATGGTACATCATCGTGGATCATTCTTAAAATCACGATTTCTATGGTCGCACCAAAATTCACGCAATTCAGAGCCCGGCCCCTTTTTGGCTTTTTCATTGCCTATCCATTTGATCCAAGAATTGAATAGCCATGCTTGCTACATCATCATGGATCCTTCTAAAAATTGACGCACCAAATTTCACATGATTACGAGCGCGCCCCGTTTTTTGGCTTTTGCATTGCCTATCCATTTGATCTATGAATTATATGCCCATGCATGCTACATCATCGTGGATCCTTTTTAAAAGCACGTTTTCTATTGATCCACCAAATTTCAGGTGATTCGAGAGTGACTCGTTCTTGGCTTTTGCATTGCATATCCTTTTGATCCAAGAATTGTACGGCCATGCATGCTATATTATCACGAATCCTTCTTAAAATCACATTTTCTATTGACCCACCGAATTTTATGCGATTTCGAGCCCCACTCGTTTTTGGCTTTTGCATTGCCTATCCTTTTGTTCCAAAAATTGTACGCCCATGCATGGTACATCATCATGGATCCTTCTTAAAATCACTTTTTCTATTGACCCATCAAATTTCACACGATTTTGAACCCGGCCTGTTTTTGGTTTTTGCATTGCCGATCCATTTGATCCAAGAATTGTATAGCCATGCATGCTACATCATCATGAATACTGCTTAAAATCACATTTTCGTTTGACCCACCAAATTTCATGCGATTTTGAGCTCTGCTTATTTTTGGCTTTTGTATTGCCTATATATTTGATCCAAGACTTGTACGGCTATATATGCTACATCATGATGGATCCTTATTAAAATCACTTTTTCGATTTACCCACCGAATTTCAGGCGATTTCGACCCCGACCCATTTTGGCCTTTTCATTGCCAATCCATTTGATCCAAGAATGGTATGGCCATGCATGTAACATCATCATGGATCCTTTTTAAAATCATATTTTCTATTGACCCTCTAAATGTCACGCGATTTCGAGCCCGGCCTATTTATGGCTTTTGCATTGTCTACCCATTTGATCCAATAATTGTACGACCATGCATGCTACATCATCATGGATCCTTCTTAAAATTACATTTTCTCTGGACCCATAAAATTTCACGCTATTCCGAGACCGACCCGTTTTTGGCTTTTTCATTACCTATCCTTCTTATCCAAGAATTGTACGACCATGCATGCTACATCATCATGGATCCTTCTTAGAATTAAGTCTTCTATTGGCCCACTAAATTTCACGCGATTCCAAGCGCGGCTCGATTTTGGCTTTTGCATTGCCTGTCTGTTTGATCCATGAATTATACGGCCATCCATACTACATCATCATAGATCCTTTTTAAAATCAAGTTTTCTATTGACCCACCAAATTTCACGTGATTCCGAGCGCGATCTTTTTTTGGCTTTTGCATTGCCTGTCCGTTTGATCTAAGAATTTTATGACCATGCGTACTACATTATCATCTGGATCCTTTTTAAAATCACATTTTTTATTTACCCACCAAATTTTTCGCAATTATGAGCCCGACCCATTTTTTGATTTTGCATTGCCTATCCATTTGATCCAAGAATTGTATGGCCATGCATGCTATATCATCATGAATTCTTCTTAAAATCACTTTTTCTGTTGACCCACCAAATTTCACGCGATTTCGAGCTAGGCCCATGTTTGGCTATTGCATTGCCTATACATTTGATCCAAGAATTGTACAACCATGGGTGCTACATCATCATGGATCCTTCTTAAAATCACATTTTCTATTGATCTACCAAATTTCACGCGATTTCGTGCCCGACCCATTTTTGGCTTTTGCATTGCCTGTACATTTGATCCAAGATTGTATGGCAATCCAAGCTACATCATCATTGATCCTTCTTAAAATCACGTTTTCTATTGACCCACCAAAATTCATGCAATTCCGAGCTCGGCCCGTTTTTGGCTTTTGCATTGCCTGTCCATTAGATCCAAGAATTGTATGACCATGCATGCTACATCATCATGGATCATTCTTAAAATCACGTTTTGTATTGACCAACCAAATTTCAAGCGATTCCGAGCCCTACCCGTTTTTGGCTTTTGCATTGTTTTTCCCTTTGATCCAAGAATTGTACGACCATGCATGCTCCATCATCTTGGATCCTTTTTAAAATCACATTTTCTATTGACCCCACAAATTTCACACGATTTCGAGCTCGGCCCATTTTTAGGTTTTGCATTGCCTGTGTATTTGATCAGATAATTGTACGGCAATGCATGCTATATCATCATGGATCCTTCTTAAAATCACGTTTTTAATTAACCCGCCAAATTTCACGCGATTCAAATCCCCACCCCGTCTTTGGCTTTTGCATTTCCTGATATTTGATCCAGGAATTATATTGCTATGCATGCTACATCATCATGGAACCTTCTTAAAATCACGTTTTCTATTGACCCGCCAAATTTCACGTGATTCTGAGCGTGACCCATTTTTGGCTTTCGCATTGCCTATCCGTTTGATCTAAGAATTGTACAGTCATGTATGCTACATTATCGTGGATCCTTCTTAAAATCACGTTTCCTATTAAACCATTGAATTTCACGGCGATTTCGAGCCCGACCCTTTTTGGCTTTTCCATTGCCCGTCCATTTGATCCACGAATTGTACAGCCATGCATGTTACATCATCATGGATCCTTATTAAAATCACGTTTTCTATTGACTCACCAAATTTCGTGCGATTTCGAGCTCGTCCCTATTTTTGACTTTTGCATTGCCTGTCCATTTGATTCAAGAATTGTAAGGCCATGCACGCTACATCATCATGAATCCTTCTTAAAATCACGTTTTCTATTGACCCACCATATTTCAAGCAATTCCGAGCCTAGCCCGTTTTTGGTTTCTGCATTACCTGTCCATTTGATCCAAGAATTGTATGGCCATGCATGTTACATTGTCATAGATTCTTCTTAAAATCACGTTTTCTATTGACCCACTAAATTTCATGCGATTTCGAGCTCGGCCCATTTTTAACTTTAGCATTACTTGCCCATTTGATCCAAGAATTGAACGGCCATGCATGCTACATCATTTTGGATCCTTCTTAAAATCAAGTTTTCTATTGACCCACCAAATTTCACGTGATTATGAGCCTAGCTCGTTTTTGGCTTTGGCTTTTGCATTGTCTGTGTATCTGATCCAAGAATTGTACGGCAATTCATCTTACATCATCACGGATCCTTCTTAAAATTACGTTTTCTATTGACCCACCAAATTTCACGCGATTCCGATCCCAACCCATTTTTGACTTTTTGCATTGTCTATGCATTTACTCCAACAATTGTACAGCCATGCATGCTACATCATCATGGATCCTGCTTAAAATCACGTCATGTATTGACCCACAAAATTTTACGCGATTCCGAGCTCGGCCCATTTTTGTCTTCTGCATTACCTATCCATTTTATCCAAGAATTGTATGGCCATGCATGCTACGTCGTCATAGATCCGTTTTAAAATCACATTTTTTTCTATTAACCCACCAAATTTCATGCGATTTCGAGCCTGGCCCGTTTTTTGGCTTTTGAATTGCTTGTCCATTTGATGCAAGAATTGTACGGCTATGCATGCTACATCATCATGGATCTTTCTTAAAATCACGTTTTCTATTGACCCACCAAATTTCATGCGGTTCTGAGACCGGGCCGGTTTTGGCTTTTGCATTATCTACCCATTTGATCCAAGAATTGTACGACCATGCATGCTACATCATCATGGATCCTTCTTAAAATCACGTTTTCTATTGACCCACCAAATTTCACACGATTTCGAGCTCGTCCCGTTTTTGCCTTTTGCATTGCCTGTCCATTTGATCCCAAAATTGTACGGCCATGCATGCTACATCATCATGGATCCTTCTTAAAATCACTTTTTCCATTGACCCACCAAATTTCAAACTATTTTGAGCCCAACCTGTCTTTGGCTTTTGCATTGCCTGTCCATTTGATCCAAGATTTGTATAGCCATGCATGCTACATTATCATGGATCCTTAAAATCGCATTTTTTATCCGAGCCGGGCGCATTTTTGGCTTTTGCATTGCCTCTCTATTTGATCCAAGAATTGTATGGCCATACATGCTACATCATCATGGATTCTTTTTAAAATCACGTTTTCTAATGACCCCTCAAATTTCACACAATTCCGAGCCCGACCCGTTTTTTGCTTTTGCATTGCCAATCCATTTGCTCCAATAATTGTACGACCATGCATGCTACATCATCATGGATCCTTCTTAAAATCAAATTTTCTATTGACCCACCAAATTTCACGCGATTCCAAGCCCAACCCGTTTTTGGCTTTTGTATTGCCTATTTATTTGATCCTAGAATTGTACGGCCATGCATGCTACATCATCATGGATCCTTCTTAAAATCATGTTTTCTATTGACCCACCAAATTTCACGCGATTCTGAGTCAAACCCATTTTTGATTTTTGCATTGCCTCTTCATTTGATCCAAGAATTGTACGGCCAAGCATGATACATCAGCATGAATCCTTCTTAAAATCACGTTTTCTATTGACCCACCAAATTTCACGCGATTTTGACCCTGGCCTGTTTTTGGCTTTTGCATTGCCTATCCATTTGATCCAAGAATTGTATGGCCATGTATGCTACATCATCATGGATCCTTTTTAAAATCACCTTTTCTATTGACCCACCAAATTCACTCGATTTCGAGCCCGGCCCGTTTTTGGCTTTTGCATTGCCTATCCATTTGATCCAAAAATTGCACAGCCATGCTACATCATCACGAATCCTTCTTAAAATCACGTTTTTCTGTTGACCCACAAAATTTCACATGATTCCGAGCCCGGTCCGCTTTTGGCTTTTCATTGCCTATCCATTTTATAATCAAAATGTAAATCTTAATTACAAGATTTTTTTAATGTTTATAACTTGTTTTATCAAGAAATTCATGTTGTGTTTAATTAAAGTGTCTGCGCTTGACAGAGGGGAGCAACAAAAAGAGTGTGTGGACTTACCAGAGTAGTAGACAAGTGCTCCAGTGGATGTGGAGTTACCGGTGCTACAACAGTTCTCCGGTGTGGTTGAAAGGTGGTTGCGTTGACTAGTGGCAATTGACCGTGGCAGCAGTTGGTGATTGTTTTTTCTTGGTCATAGAAGGGTGGAGTGATTAGAGTTGATTGATTGAGAGAGAGAGAGAGAGAGAGAGAGAGAGGGGGGGGAGAGAAGCGTGAGAGCTAAGAGGTCTACTCTTATTTGGGCACAAAAACTAGGAGCCTCAAAACAAATAAAGAAGAATTTACAAATCCGTGGTTATATCCTAAAATAATTAAAGATTCATGAAAAATTTATAAATTAAATTTACTATAAATCTATAATTATTTTTGAAAACTATCACTTAATTTGTTATTTTCCCTAAAACAAAACAACACCGTTTAATTTTTTTACTTATTTGCTTGTTGCAACAACATTTTGTCATTTTGCAATCCAAACAATTATATATTGGAAAATAACATATTAGTCTTACTTTTCTCCCAAAAAAAGCCATCAAGTCCAATGATCTTTTGTGGGGGGACAATTCAATCCTACCTTTCAGAATTACTCTCACAATAAGTCCTATTTTTCTTTTATACCTCTTTTATGCTTTAGAATTTTATTGCAAAAACACCATGTTAGAATTTTATTGCGAAAATACCATATTAGATTTTTATTGCAACAAAAAAGTAAGATTCACATCATCTTTGTCTTTTAAACAACTACCCGCTGCCATTTCATTTTTTTTTTCTCTTTCCTACACTTTTTGGATTCGGAGTGCCAACTTGAGTTGTTTTGAATAGCCATGGTAGAAAAGTGGGACAGAGGGTTGCTTGCACAATTCATTGAGTATATCACCCGTGAAAAAAATCAGGTTAATCGGATATCTATAACCCCATAATCAAGTACTTATTGTTTTACAAACATTGTCAAAATCACGTTAACCGTTTATTTTGATAAATTACACTTAACACCTTTGTGCTTTCATCAAAATCTCACTTTAGTTCCTTCACTTTCAATTGTAACAGTCAACTCCCTATACTTTAAGTCAAGTTGCAATCTTATATTTCCATCCATTTACCATTAACAAGGTTGACGGAATTTGTCTTTTGAAACATATATGACATTTTTGTTATTTCATTAGCACTCTTACACTCTTACTAAAATCTCACTCTTTTTGTGTGTGTGTGTGTGTGTGTGTGTGTGTGTGTGTGTGTGTGTTGATATGTAGGGTATCTTGGGTCAGCTTACGCATAAAAAGACTAAATTCATACAGCTCGAACAAGCCTTCCGAAACAGATTTCATCCTTGCAGTCCATGGCTCCAAGAGTTTTGTTAGCGAGGGGAGTCAAATCTGAGACCTTAGAGGGCACACATTACTCTTCACTAATGAACAGAAGGACAAATGGATGAAAGGGTGGGATTGGAACTTGACTTGAGGGGATGATTGTTACAATTGAAAGCGAATGGACCAAAGTGAGATCTTGGTGAAAGTGCAAGGGTACTATGTGTATTTTGCTCTTTTTATAAACAAATGTGCTTTTATTATGATATCCAATCAATTAGATTTTTTTACATAGACGATCTACTTGACGAATCTTGTAATTGAACAGTTCGGATCATCAAAAGATGATTGAGACAAGCCCCTATGGGACATCACAGCTGGAACCGTAATTTAAGAAAAGTGGGACTTTTATATCTATTGCTTCCTCTTCTTTAGGAGCAAAAATGAAAGCTTGTTTTAAAACTATCTCTTGCCATTTGCAATAAGATTTGTTATCTATAGCAATATACTTATATAGCTCTTTTTTCGTGAAAATTACCACATAAACCCACCATAATCTTATTCTTCTTTGTATTTCTTTCTCTACTCTCTCTATCTCTTTCTATTATTTTAACCTTATAAATCACCATAGATTAAAGAAATTACTTTAGCAACAAAAAAAAAAAAAAATTTCGACAATCATCTTTCGTACAATTACAATTTTGATACAAGCATTTCTCTCTTTGATGTTGTGAACAGATTCATATTTTGCTGTTAAATAATTTCAAGTAAGAGATTTTATATTCTGAAAAGTCTCGCCAACAAAAGGAGTCATTTGGTTTGCAAGACCAAGAGAGCTAAAGCCGCGTTATGTTGGACTTTTCGAAATACTGGTGAGCAAATTAAATAATAAAATAGTCAAGAAAACAAATATTTTAAAGAAACTTGTAAGCAAAACTAGTTTGCAAATTATGAGAAAAATAGTAAATTAACCCCAAATCAAACCATATTTTAAACTAACTCATTTAAACCTAAGATTAATGTAACTAGACCATTTTTTCAACACTTAAATAATTATCAAAATTTTAAAGTTTTCCAAATAACAAGCTCTTTACGCCATTAGTCTTATAATAATATGTCATAGATTTCACTTTTTGAGATTTGACATGAAAATCCTAAATTTATTAAATAATTATTTTCTTGATTTTAAATAAAACATACCAATATTATACTCCAAAACTCATATCACGACCCAACCTCAGTACCTAGGGGTTAGGCGTCGCGACAATAAAAACATAATTCTAAAATTTATGTATTAATAGCTCAAGCGGGTAGAATAAAATAAAATAAATGAGTACCCAAAAAAAAACCAAGTTTATTTAAAAGAAAAGCATTTATTTAGGTCTTATTTAATTACAAGAGTTTGATCAGGATTATAGGTAGTAAATAAAACAAAATTAAAAAAAAAACTGCGATTTATGATCTCGCTAAATCTCATCACCTGAAAGGAGATAATAGCTATAAGCATATGGCAGAGTGAGAAATATTATACTAAGAGCATAAGGGCATAAAAGTCACTATGGATAATTATTTAGGCTAAAACAGTGAACAATTCATATTGAATAAATAAATTATTTAAACAACAAAATTTTAATTCAAAAATCATATAAGCAAAATAATCATAACCACGGTACAGAACAGAATAGAGGTCACCAAAGTGACAATCAAAACAGACGTCAATGGATCCATGAAAAACAGAAGGCCACAAAGTGACCAATTAGAAGTCAATAGTTTATTTAAGTCCCCCAAGGCATGAGACTCCTGTGGTTGTACTTACAAAAATAGTTATTTATAGAACCATTGTCAAATAATTTCAATCATATCCATGTGTTTTAATTTAAGCAAATAGAGTTCATAAAATAATCAATGTAATTGAAATATTAATATAGCTTATAAAACATGAATTGCATAAAATAAATTATGGTAATTCAAGACATACATAAAATATGTTATGATGACTCAAGGTATAATATAACTCACCTTAATGTTGACCCTTACTATTTTCTTCCTTTCTACTTTCCAATTCTCGCGATTTACAGACTTATTGTGTGTGTGTGTGTGTGTGTGTGTTTTTTTTTCCTTCTTCGTACTCACTAGTTACTGCCCAGCCCCCCCTTTTATACTTGGGTCCAAGGAGGTAATTCACCTTTTAGCCCTATGGTGAATCACCATCTAGGCACTATATTTCCTACAGATGGCCAAGTTAGAAATAGGTAGCCTAAGCTAGAAATGCCACCATTGTATATACAGGTGGGTTAAGCTAGAAGTGCCACCATGATAACACCTTTTCCTTAATTCCATTCTGGCCCCCCAAAGATTTTAATAATTTCATGGTTATTTTGATTAGGCTCCAAACAATATATTAATTACATTGTTATTTTTTTGGTAAAACTAATGCCTTTTAACTAGATTACATTTTAGCACTTATAACTATAAAATTAAATATTTTATATTACTTAATTTTATTTATTTATTTATTAAATTAATTAAACAATTGGATGTCGCATTTCTCTCATCCTCAATAGAAGTTTGTCCTCAAACATGTCATACCTTAGTTTTCGAAAAGATATAGATATCGAGTTCGCATTTGACTCTCCATTTCCCATGTAGCTTCTTCGACACGATGATTCCGCCATAAACTTTTATAAGAGGTATAGTCTTGTTTCGGAAAATTTGATCACGATGATCGAGGATCTGTATTGGTTACTCTTCATAAGTGAGATTGTCTTGAGCTTCAAGGTCTTCATGATCAATGACATGTTCTGAGTCTTGAAGATATCGTCGGAGCATCGACACATGAAATACATTATGAACATTGGACAATTCTGGTAAAAGGACAAGACGGTATGCTACAGGGCTTATCCTTTCCAATATTTCAAATGGCCCAATGTAACGCGGGTTCAATTTTCCTCGTTTTTGAAATCGAATGACTCCTCTTGTCAGTGAGACTCTTAAGAAAACATTTTGAACTAATTATTACATACTTAATCATTGCAATATTACTTATATGATTCACAAAAAATACAATAACAGCACATACATAATTTACACAACACCTGTCTTACTTATGCATAAGGTGTTAGTGCAACATACTATATGATAGTCTAGAGTTAGTGTCTAATCCTACTAATACAAAAATAACGATCAGATTAATCATGGTTAGTTTACAAAAGTCTCCTGCTTAAGCGTCTAACATGGACTGTTAAGCAACCACGAGAACTGGCTCTGAAAGACTGGGCCATGAAACGGCCCTGCAAACTCATTCTGCATAAGGGACTTAAACTCCCCGCCACTATGCTCTATTCCAAAACAACGCATACAACCTGGACCATATAGACAGGAATGCCGTGATCATATCAGAAGTTTGGCATGTACCCTCGATCCCTGCCAAATCAATGGATTGCTCACCAACATAACCGTGGAACCCACGTTGATTGAAGAAATTAGAGCACGCCAATGTGAAGATAGACTTTTGAAGAAAAAATATGAGGAGCAAAGAAGTACGCTCGATCCTGACTTCACTATAAGTAATGGGATGCTAAAATATCGAAATCGAATTTGCGTACCCAACATTCTAGAGCTCAAGAAGAAAATATTAGTGGAAGCTCATAGCTCGAGGTTTGCAGTCCACCCTAGCAATACAAAGATGTATCACGATTTGAAGGAATACTACTAGTGGACAGGAATGAAAAGAGACATAGCAAGCCACGTCTCCAAATGCCTGCATTGTCAACGTGTTAAAGCAGAACATCAGAAACCTGCAGGAATGCTACAACCACTTCCTATTCCTAAATGAAAATGAGAACATGTTACAATGGACTTCATGGTCGAGCTACCACATTCAGTCTTGAAAAATGATGCAATATGGGTTATAGTAGACTGGTTGATGAAGTCGACGCATTTTCTACCAATCAGAATCACATATTCCCTTACTCAGTTCGCCACTCTATACATTAAGGAAATCATTTGTTTGCACGGTACCCCAGTTTCAATCGTGTTTGACCGAGACCCCCACTTCGTGTCTCACTTCTGGAACAAATTGCAAGAGGCTTTAGGAACCACTTTGAAGTTTAGCACTGCTTATCACCCACAAACGGATGGGCAATCCGAAAGAATAATCCAAACTTTGGAAGACATGTTACATGTGTGCGTGTTAGACCTCAAAGGTAATTGGGATGAGTACTTACCTTTAGTGGAATTTTCCTACAACAACAGCTACTAAGCAAGCATTGGAATGGCACCGTACGAAGCACTATATGGAAAGAGATGTTGATCACCTCTATGTTGGGCGGAATTCAAAGATAGGAAACTGTTAGGTCCTGAAATCGTGCAAATAATGAGTGATAAAATTTAACTCATCCAATAGCGAATGTGCACTACTCAGAGCCGCCAGAAAAGCTATGCGGATACACGAAGACGAGACTTGAAATTTCAAGTAAGAAAGTGCTCATGGTCCTCCAGTGACTTGGAGTTTATGAGAATGTCGTCAATGAAGACGATGACGAACTCATCAAGGTATGATTTGAACACTCAGTTTATGAGGTCCATGAAGGCCACTGGAGCATTTGTGACGCCAAATGGCATGACGAGAAACTCGTAGTGCTCGTAATGTGCTTTGAAGGCAATCTTTTCGATGCTTTTCGTTTTGAATTCTAGTTGATGATAGCAAAACGCAAGTCGATTTTCAAGAATACTTGGGCGCCTTGAAGTTGATCAAACAAGTCATTAATTCGTGGTAAGGGGTACCGATCCTTGATAGTGACCTTGTTCAGCTCTCGATAATCGATGCATAACCTCATCTTGCCATCCTTTTTCTTTACAAATAGTACTGGAGCTCTCCATGGTGAGGTACTTGGTCGAATAAAACCTTTGTCCAGTAGTTCCTAGAGTTGGGTCTTCAGTTCTTTCAAATTCGTCATTGACATGCAGTAAGGGGCTTTTGATATTGGTTATGTACTCAGTTGGGTTTCAATAGTGAATTCGATGTCCCGTTCAACTGGGGTAAAAGTTAGGTCTTCAAGAAAGACATCTGAGAATTCTCTAACCACAAGGATTGCATCAAGTGTGGGGGCTTCTTGTAGAGTATCGATCGCATAACAGATATAACCACAACAACCCTTTCTTAGAAATCGTTAGGCTGTCATGGAGGATATAACACATGCAGGGTTGGAAATCCCAATTCCATCAAAGACAAGCTCGAGTTGGTTTGGTAACTAGAGGGAAACCTTTTTGGCTTTGAAATCGATAGAGACGTGGTTGGTAGCTAGCCAATCCATTTCTAAGATCACATCAAAGTTACCAATTTGAAGGAGAATTAAGTCTACGTACAAGGTTTCGTCTTTTAAAGATATAACACAAGATTTGTACACATCAGTACCAAGGAAAGAATTACCAAAAGCAAAGGACATATATCCTAAGGGTTGGGGTGTTGATGCTAACTTGGAAGCAAAGTGTGGTGCAACAAAAGAATGAGTTGAACTAGAGTCAAAGAGAACATGAGCTAAATGTCCACAGATAGAAATTGCACTTGGCACAACGTTCTCAGTAACTTCTGGGTTTCCAGGCACTAAGGCAGAAGCTTTTCCTTGGTGTTTTTGGTTCTTCTTCACTCTTCCAAGTACCGCAAGTTTTGGGGCTAGTTTAAAGGGGTTTGCTATAGGATTGGTAAACTTTGGATAATCTCTCAGCAAGTGACCAATTTGCCTGCATTTAAAGCATGCTCCCATGTCTCGATGGCATCGTCCCCAATGAGTCCTCCCACAAGTAGGGCAATTTGGAATGGTGCCACTTCTAGGGTTAGTAGGACCTTGATTTCCTGGACTAGTTAAGCCGTATTTACCTTCTTTGGGAATGCAACACCAAATCTTTTGTTGTCTTTTTCCCAAAATTGCTTCTTTTGGCTTGTTTCCCCAAAACGCGAGAATTTAATCCCTTTTTTAGCGATGTATGCTCGATCCACCACTTCTGCATATGTTTGCAACTTTAGAACTTCAATCTTGTTTCTGATGTCATCATCTAAGCCGACTTCGAACTTCCTAGCTCTTCGAGCTTCGAAGGAATGACAGATGTCACAAATTGAGCTAGTTGCGTGAACTTGCTCTCGTATTCTGCCACCGTCATTGTTCCTTGCTTTAGGTGTATGAATTTCTCGTAGTGAATTTGAAAAGTATTTTTCGTAAAATACTTCCAAGAATCTTGCCCAGGTCACGATCTCTTCTTTTTCCAGGGTAAGAAACCACCATTCCTATGCATCATCTTTGAAGGTGAACGTGTCGAAGGTTACCTTATGTCTTTCGGTACAAAGTAGCGTGCAAAAAATCTTCTCTATGTCCCTAACCCAAGCTTCTACTACTAGTGGGTTCAGACTGCCGGTAAATGTGGTGTGTTTCAAATCCTAGAACTGTTTTATCGTAACTGGCTCTTCTCATCGTTCGGGCATTCAATTATTTATGTTGGTTTGCAGAGCCTGTAGAAAACTAGTAACTACTTTTTCCATGATTTGCTCCATTGGGTTGGCACCGTTGACCGACGATCCGGTTCCATTTCCATCGTTAGCCATTACTACAAGGTTAAAACAATTAGTGGAATAGTCCAATTTTTTTTTTTTAAACTAATTATTTCATACTTAAACATCTCAATATTACTTTTATGATTCACAAAGATACTATAACAGCACATATATAATTTACACAACACCTGTCTTACTTATGCATAAGGTGTTAGTGCAACATACTATATGATAGTCAGGAGTTAGTGTATAATCCTACTAATACAAAAATAAGGATCAGACTAATCATGGTCCGTTTACAAAAGTCTCTTGGTTGAGTGTCTAAAATGGACCATTAAGCAACCATGAGAACTTGCTCTGAAAGACTGGGCCATGAAATAGCCCTGCAAACTCATTTTGCATAAGGGACTCAAACTCCCAGCCAGTATGCTCTATCCCAAAAGAACGCCACATAACCTAGACCATATAGACAGAAATGCTGTGATCGTATTCCCAGAACTCCCGTCCAGTAATCCGTATAGGTACCTCCAAGTATGTTGCACTATCAATGAAATCCACAACTGGGACATAGATAATGTGCTGTGGGGGAAGTGTCATAGTACGTATATGGCTACTAGTGTACGCATGCCCTCTCCTCTCAACAAAGCCCAGGGGCAAAGGTGAAACCATAAAGTGCGGATGTCCTAGATCTGGCGTAAGACCGATAACATGGGTCGGCCCAATGTATCTCTCGTGTGTGCTATCACAGCTAAGTCTCCAAAACCAAAAATCCTCATCGGGGTCAGCATATAAGTATAGAGGTGTAGACACCCCATTTTTGACCGTCCTCAAGACTTGAACGTCATCGTTTGAACACTCGATGATCATCAATGCTCGTGTTCGTTTTGAGTTTCTGAAGGTCTCGCCTGTGCGCCTTGCATTGGAGCCTTTTAACTTGTCTGTTTTGTGCTTGGTTGTGGACCAAGAGCTTGTGGCTTTATTTCTAAGGGAAGAAGGTGGCCTGCTGGCCATCCCTACGACCTATCGGCCAAGCCCCGTGCCCATCGACCGTGTCCTCTTTCCATCGGCCATCAGTGGTGGCCGGTCGGCATCATTAGTGGCTAGTCGGCATCACTGCTGGCCGGTCGGCCCCTTTAATGGCCGGTTGGCCATATTTTTTTGGCCGAGGCCCTTTTCTTTGCTTTTGCAGATATTTTTATCTCCAGTTGTGCCAGCTGGTGAACACATAATGCATCCTCCATATACGTGTATGGAGGGATTGCACCAAGCTTCTAGCTTGTCCAACAAGCTTGAGACTTGGATTTCTATAAGAGGGGAGCCTCCTCTCCCCTTTCAAAGGTTCAGCATTTTTAGAGACAAGATATCTCTCTCTCTCTGGAATTCTCACACACTCTCTCTCTATATTGTGCTTAATAGTGTCTCAAAGTGTATTTTCTCTTCACTTTTGCACTACAACACCAAGTGAAGCACCATCACTTTGTTGCTGAGGTATTTGAGGGTGTTGTTTGGACTCAAAAAGCTGGTTTTAACTCAGAGAACTTGCTGTCTTAAAGTTGTGCTTCAAGGGTGAGTGTTTTCCCTCTTTAAGCATTATTTTGATCAAGTGTTTGGCCCCCTTTGCATACTGTTTTAAGCCTTGCTTTCAACTACAAAAAGTCCTATTTTTAAGTGTTAAAGATGGTTGTTTTCTATGGAAGTTGGGGGTGTTTCACCCTCTTGTTTGCCTTATTTATTAGGCTTTTGAGCCATCCTTTGAGGCTCTTGTTTTAGCCTTTGCATGGCCTTTCTACCACTGAAACTCAGAGGGATTTCAGTGGTGGAAAGGTGTTTTTAAGGTCCAAAATGAGAGGGGGTGGTCCCCTTTCCTCTTGTCTTGCTTCCATGCCTTGTTGGCCTTGTACTTGAGCATGCTTTTCTACTTATTTTAAGCTGAGTCCAAGCATGTTTTTGTGACTTTTTGAACCTTCCATAACTCTATTTTGGGTTAGTTTGGCCATTGGTTGCTTGCTTTTGGTACTTATAGTGCAATCATGCTTGTTGGCTTACCATGCTTCATGCTTTAGTTCATCATTCTAGCATGTGTTAGCTTTGCTCCAACACATTTTTGCCACTAATTTAACATGCTTGAGGTCTGTTTTAAGTGGTCTTGGTCATAAATGGCTTGCTTTGTATAGCTATAGCATAGTTGACTTCATTAGCTTTGTGTTTGAGATCCCTAGCATGCTTGGAATGTGATGTTTGCATAGGTATAGCCTCATTTCTCACATGATTTCAGAGCATATTTCATTGCCACACTCTCACGTTTTTCACTCCTTCAATGTGTTTGAGAGTCTTCATGCCTCGTTTGTGAGCCAATGTGTGTGCATGCTTGTATAAGCTTTTGGGCTCCCTTTTCAGCATGTTTTGGCCTTTGGCATGGTTGAGCTCTGTCCAGAGCTGGTTTAGTTGTTTAAGCTTAGTATTGCATGCTCCTTGTGTATTGCTCTTTACTAGCCTTGTGCTTTAGGGCCTCTTGCATGCTATACTTGTGTTGTTTTTGTGATATGGCATCATTTAACACATAATTTCAGAGCATATAGCCTTGTTATACTCTCATGTTTATCACTCTTTCAATGCGTTTGAGGGTTGAGCTTTGTGCCTTGCTTGCGAGCCATGAGTTGAGCATGCTTTTCTTGCTTCTTGTGTTTAAGTTTCAGCACATTTTGGCCATTGTTTGGGCATGCATGAGGTCTGTTTGGGGTTGGTTTAAGTCCATTGAGCATTGTATTGCATGCCTCTTGTATGATGCTCTTTACTTGCTTTGATGCTTTAGCCTCCAAACATGCCATGCATGCATTGCTTATATGATGGAACCTCATGAGTGCCATTCTAGCATTAATAGATAGCATGTTATTTGCATATGTGATGCATTGCATGTGTTTGGGTCGGACGTTAATCCAAACACGAGAAACGAGGGACGTTTCATACTTGAAGACGTACCTCATTTCTTACTCGCCGTCCCCCTTGATTGTGCATGATAGGGTGGAGGCCTCTCGAGTCTTGTGTGTTACGTGTGCATTCATCAACATTGTGCAAGCTTGACTCTTTGGCAATCATGCATTGAGATGCGTGATTGGTGGCTCGAGAGCCGAGCACTGAGCTTGAGACATGATAAGGAGTGTAGTTGCACACACATTTCCTTGCAAATACACTGCTATGCCTCTATTTGTGCTCTATTGCAGCAAAAGGAGAAATTGCAGGAATGAGTGGCCAACCGGCCATCAAAGCTGCCGACCGGCCACCAAGGCTGCCGATCGGCTATCAGAAGTGGCCGATGGCCATCAAATTTGGCCGATGGCCATCCCTCAGCATGTTCCTAAGGTGGGTCAGAAACATTCTGGAAGTTGGCATAATTTTCAGAAGTACAGAAGTGTGTAAACAGAGGCATTTAGAGGCAAGGCAGTGGATTTCCGGGAGGACGCGACCGAGCATGCATGCCTCCCTTGCCCGCGAGGCCATTTTACCACTTTACTAGCTAGTTGTAGTTAATTACATGTGTTGTAGTTAATTAGAATATTTGATTTGTAATATTTTAAATTAGCTTAGCATAGCTAGTTTTCAATTTGTGTTGTAATTAATTAGCTAGAATAGCATAGTTAATTAGTTAATTTGTAATAAGTAGTTTAGCTTAACGTAGCTAGTTAGCGCTTATTTATTCTGACCCTCTATCGAGAGGGCACAAATGTTGTAATAAGGGTGCGTGTGTGTGTGCATGTCTTCCAACCCCCATTTCTTTCTCCCTTTTATTTACCAGCTTTTGATGGTTAGTTTTAGGGCATGTTTCAATTAGCATACTTATGCTTTGCATATGTGCATCATTCCTTTTGTCTTGTATGCACCGGGCTCGGCGCATCATTCAAACTGCATTGTATTTCAATACACTTACTTGAATACGTGTTTCAAAGCATGTTATCAAGTGTTGCATTCATATGCCATTCTAGATAGCTTAGCCTATTTTAGTTGCATTTTTGCATGTGTTGCATTAGGCATCTTAACATAGCTAGGATCATGCATGATTTCTAATTAGCTTCTATTTTGGCTTGGAGTACACTGTAAGTGTTTCTACTTTAGCATCCTTGCATATGTGTAAGTGACTGTCATGACAGCATGCTTGCCATGAGGCTAATTGCTTAAGTGTTTAACTGCATGAATGCCTATGGATGAAGGCTCCATTGCTTGAATTGGAACAATTCATCAAAATGTGCGTTTTAAGCCCACTCTACGGAATGGCAAAAATCATGTTTTAAGCCCACTTGAGGGTGGCAAATCCACATTTTAGCCTACTTGAGGGTAGCAACTTCAAATCATTTTCAAAAACAAACATGAGATGTTTTGTTCCAAATTGAGTGATTTAGTCTATACTTGTATGCTGTGCGCACCACATAGTAATTCTAGATTAATAACCGGAATAAGAACACATGTGTTTTCAAAAATAACATATCATGTTAGTAGAGGCTGATCTTTAATCGAGCTAGCGGGGGTGCTCATTTCAGGACCTTCCCCTCTCGTACCCAAGTTCCTGAGCTGAGGCAACTTTGGTGATGACGGACATGTGGCCTTAGGCACAAGTCAGGGTTTCCTAAATTTTCCAAAATAAAATATTTAGGTGGCGACTCTGAAATCTGGCAAAGCAGTCCATGTTTGGCGCTTTTTGATTAAAATCGATTTTCCAAAACGATTTGTCGGATTTGGACTCTTTGGTGATTTATCAGTCTTACATTGCACTTTGTGAGATTAGATTCAGAACCGTGATAGGAGTTCGAACTGTAGTAGCTAGAACCCAAATCTGCGCCCTCTCCGAAAGGGGGGCGCGCGGAGGAAGTTCGGGCAGTCTACAAGAGGTCTGCCCATGAGCCAGTCAAGTCTTGGGTGGGCTTGTTTGACGATACTCTCTGAATCTTCCCAGCCCTTTAGTAGATTCGAGACAAGGTGGGCTCTTGGGGGCTCGAACCAGAATAACTCTATGAGATTTGCCATTCCCTACCACATAGGAAAACTTAGCCTAAAAATTATTTATAAAATGATTTAATCATGTGGACAAGCTAAGGTGTTATTTTTTATTTTTTTATTTTTTTGTAAAACAAAACCATGCTTTGATACCACTTTTATCACTACCTAACCTCAGTACCTAGGGGTTAGGCATCGCGAAAATAAAAACATAATTCTAAAATTTAATATATAGCGATCCCGGGTTTACCCTTGTTGTACAGTGATCCGGACTTGTGTCCGTGGATGTTAGTAGTTGGTTATTATCTTGTTTGCATCCTTTTCCACTTTGTATTTGAGTTATAGGATGTGTTGGGCAGGTCTGTTGCAGGTTGGTTGTGTCTGGGAACCAAGTGTTGCTGCCCAAAATTTTGTGCCTTCGCTCGAGCGAGGGGTATGTTTTGTGTCTGGTGGGTCGAGCCAGAGTGGCTTCGCTCGAGCGAGCGATTGCGTCTGGTTTAGATGCTGAGAGTTGCATTTTTTGGCTCGAGCGAGCTTTTCTTCGCTCGAGCGATCTGGTTTGTCTTCGCTCGAGCGAGCGTTCCGTCGCTCGAGCGTGCGTCTGGTTGCAGACCTGATGGTTCGAGTTTTTGGCTCGAGTGAGCTTTTCTTCGCTCGAGCGAGCTTCTAAGTTCTTGGCTCGAGCGAGACCTTTTTGGCTCGAGCGAGAGTTTCTGTGTCTGGTCACTCGAGCGACCAAGTTTTCGCTCGAGCGAGCCTGTTTATATCAGTTAGCAGCAGCCGAGATGAACTTCACTTTTTCAAAACTTTTTCATCTTTAATCCCTAGATCTGAGACCCTCTCTCTCTAGACTTGTCTTCTCTCTAAGAAATCATCTCTTTCTAGTGTGAATCTACCCTAGGTGCTTTGTTAAAAAGTTAGAGGGTGACTTGGGCTTCGATTTAATCTGAAAATATTTGGATTTGGAGCACTTTGGTTGTTGGGTCTTCATCTCCTTTTGAGCTCAAACTTTGAGGTAGGGATATCCTACTCCTCTTTATGGATTTTGTCTTTAAATTTTAGCATTTTGATATGTTGGGTGTTATTGGGTAATTTTGAGAAACTTTGGGCCTTTTGTGTAATTTTACAAAAGTTGGGGTTTTATTTAAAATGAACCTAGAGGCATGTTTGGTATAGAAACATGGAATAAATGTTGAAGCATTGATGAAAATGGAACCTTAGGGTTGTTTTGTTAATTATGGGAATTTGCCCTAATTGTTTTAATTAATTAATGCATATAATTAATTAAAGAAAATGAGGAATTGAATTGGAAATGTTGATATTCAAAATGAAGGGGATTAAAAGGGTGTAGTTGATTTATTTATCGCTCATCGAACTGAAATGTTGATATATTATCCATTTGTGCATTTATTTCCTGTCTAGAAATAACTGCTTTGGGCTATCGATGGAGGATAGTCTTGATTGTTGTAGACAATGCATGATGATTAGGCAAACGAAAACTAATCAATGGAATGTGTCATGGGACTTGACGGTTGATAGAATACATTAAATTTATGTATTGATTGATTGTGTGTAGAACCTTTGTGTTTATATACATGGTGTGTAGAGGAGGAGATGGGGGATGTACTCCGCGGTTTAGGGGAAGATAGGGGATGTACCTCTAAACCGGATAGTGTTGGGAGGAGATAGGGGATGAACTCCGTAGATATAGCTCATATGCTTATCTTTGAGAAATGTAGACACAGCTCATATGCTTGTCCAGAGAAGTGCAGATACAGCTCATATACTTATCTATGGTTGTAAGATATAGTTATTATACTTATCTGTGAGATGTTGATATAGCTAATATGCTTATCTATCGAAATGGAAAATGAAAAGTAACATGGACTTGTGTGTCATGAAATTGGAATGTGATATAAGTGAGTGTATCAGTGTTGACCATCTATCAACTGCTAATCTTTTAGTCATTGTTCATGGTTGGTTTAGTGTATTTCTACTGGGCTGTGGCTCACCCTATATGGGAACATCATTTTCAGGTACAGGTAGCATGCCACCTCCAAGGACATAGCTTGGGAGGCTAGAGGTGGGCAGATCTTTTGTTGTCTTTCTTTTGATGTATTACATGTAAATTCAAGCCAAAGGCTTAATGTGTAAATGAGTTAGCACTCTCTTTTTGTAACCAAGTGTTAACTTGGAAAGCTGTAAGCCCGTAGGGCATTTGCTTTTGTTGTTAACATGTAATACCTTTTGTAATCAAGTACACTGATGAATAGAAGAATGTTGAACTTTTGTATATCAATGCATGTCTATATTGATGGGTTTGATGTTATTTTTTTTGAGGGCATTACATAATAGCACAAGCGGATAAAATAAAATAAATAGGTACCAAAAAAAAAAAACAAGTTTATTTAAAAGAAAAACATTTATTTAGGCCTTATTTAATTACAAGAGTCTAATCAAGATTACAGGTAGTAAATAAAATAATATAAAACAAATTGCGATTTATGCCCAATCTTGATCTCGCTAAATCTCATCACCTTAAAGCGGATAACAGTTATAAGCACATGGCAGAGTGAGAAATATTATACTACGAGCATAAGGGCATAAAAGTCACCATGGATAATTATTTAGGCTAAAATAGTGAGCAATTCAGATTGAATAAATAAATTATTTAAACAACAAAATTTTAATTCAGAAATCATAAAAGCAAAATAATCATAACCACGGTACAAAATAGAATAGAGGTCACTAAAGTGACAATCAAATAGAGGTCAATGGATTCATGACAAATAGAAGGCCACAAAGTGACCAATCAGAAGCCAATGGCTTATTTAAGTTCCCTAAGGCATGAGACTCCTGTGGTGCTACTTACAAAAATAATTATATATAGAATCATTTAAATAATTTCAACAATCATATCCATGAGTTTCAATTTAAGCAACTAGAGTTCAGAAAATAATCAATGTAATTAAAATATTAATATAGCTTATAAAACATGAATTGCATAAAATAAATTATGGTAACTCAAGACATACATAAAATATGTTATGATGACTCAAGGTATAATATAACTCACCTTAATGTTGACCCTTACTATTTTCTTCCTTTCTACTTTCCAATTCACGCGATTTACAGACTTATTGTGTGTGTGTATTTATTTATTTATTTTTCTTCCTCCTACTCACTAGTTATTGCCCGAGGCCCCCTTTTATACTTGGCCCCAAGGAGGTGATTCACCTTTTAGCCCCATGGTAAATCACCATCTAGGCACTATATTTCCTACAGGTGACCAAGCTAGAAATATATGGCCTAAGCTAGAAATGCCACCATTGTACACAGGTGCCACCATGATACCACCATTCCCTTAATTCCATTCTGGCCCCAAAGATTTTAATAATTTCATGATTATTTTGATTAGGCTCCAAACAATATATTAATCACATTGTTATTTTTTTGGTAAAACTAATGCCTTTTAACTAGATTACATTTTAGCACGTATAACTATAAAATTAAATATTTTATATTGCTTAATTTTATTTATTAAATTAATTAAACAATTGGGGTGTCACAAATTACACTTTCAAGGGTTTCATAGCAAAGATTACTTTGTAGCTTAATAATGGTGAAAAAAAACATGTTAACGTACAAGTTAAAGAACTCATGCTATGATTTCTCAAAAAAAGGAGAATGAGATACATTCATGCTATATTTAAACAATTAGTCATAAACTATGGATAATAAGCATGAAAATAAAACTAAAACATGAGATTTCTAAATAATCCTAACATGCTTTGAAATATACATGTCAGAGGACCCCTACCTTAAATCCAAGCTCTTTCAACACTAAGGATAAGGAAATAAGGTATGAACTGTGAATGCTCCAAGAACAAGCTTTGTCCTTCAACTTTGATCTTCAAAACTCACTAAAAATTACTTTCAAGTCTTCTAATCACTCCTTAATGTAAGGTTCTAGGCTTAAAAACACAAGAACACTCACTTTGGCAAACAAGGATCTAGTCAATCACTCCTTAATGTAAGGTTCTAGGCTTAAAAACACAAGAACACTCACTTTGACAAGCAAGGATCTAGTCAAGGATTTCGTGTGGGAATTCTAGAGAGAGGGGGAGATAAATTTAGAAAGATAAAAGAAAGTGAGAGAGAGCCACAGTTTGGGGGAGGATGTAACGCCCCAATTTTCATGCCCAAATGGTAATACAATAATCATGGTTCTTTAAAGTAAAACTGAAAGTAAATCTTCACGCTTGTAATACGTGATACAAATAATCCTCATGTGATAATACATTCACCTCAAATCGAGATGACATAAACAAATAAATACTCTCATGGGTTTACAAGTTTCCAAGGCTTAGGCCCGGTTACACAAATCGGTTATTCAAACCATACAAATATAGCCCTTGGCTTACAAAATAGAGTCACGCAAAGTGAGAGTATTGTACTCCCAACACACACATTTCCACGCCCTCAATTGGGTGGAATCACCACGTATTTTCCTGCACAATAATCCCGTAGGGTGAGCATAAAGCCTAGTAGGAAATTCTTAACAAAGTATATACATTTTATACAAGTTTCAAAAAATGTATGCATATGCCATGCTATGTCTTTTTGCAAATAAATTACATCTTCCTCTTTTAAAAATCATTATGCTCAATGATGCGATGCAATTCCATTGTTCAAAACTTAACAATTTCATTCAAGGGGCGGTAAATACAACTCTGGTAATCCCTAGGTCAGTGTCTGCAAGTAAACTATACAAGTACTACCAATTTGTCATTTTTACCAGTATTAACCGGAATGCTCATCACCTATCCGCGAGACTTTCTGGTCTTTCACCAAGGACACTCAGGCCAACTTAAACAATTCCATCTACACCACCTATTAAGATTTACCACCGTATTCACCCCAAAACCATTTCATGAAAACTCGTTTCCCAACATTCCTTTCTCCATGCAAATTTCCAAAGCTTAGTATAGTCCAATGAATTGAAATGCCAATGTATGATTAATAATGCAATGCAACATTTCTTCCGTATTCAATTGTTCCACACAATATACCATTGTGATCGAAATTCCCAATTCTCTTTTCAACACAACTCCACAAGATGAATATATATACTTTTATATCCAATTCATCCAAGAGAATAACATAATTCCCACATTTTGAGCAATCTCGACAATTTAATCAATTCAATACTAAATCAACATTTCTTTGTTTTAGAATAACAATTTCCAAAACACTCATTTATTTGCCACAAATAAATATGACAACATCTATCATGAATTTTGAGCATCTTTTAAAAACCCCCAAATTTTTAGGTTTTCTCACCAAAACCATTCATCTTCAAATGTTTGAGAAAATCTCACCAAAAACATCTTTCTTCAATCAACATAGTTCAAGCCCTCAATTTATATTTAAAAGGAACAAGAAAGTAAACCCACTTTCAAAATCACCCATCTTCTTGGTTCAACAATCAATTTTCAAAATAATTTAAAGGATGATTTCGAAAATCATCTAAATCTTGCATAAACATATATATAACTCAAAAAAAATCTCTATCTCAAGTTTGAAGAAGAAATGAGTTGAAACCCCAAAATCAACGATATCTAAACTCGATCTCCACCACACACAATGTAGCACTCGCCTAGATAACCAACTTTGATGAAGGACTTGGATCTAAATCCCAATGGATTTGGAGAAATCAAAGATCTTGTGAGGTTTTTGGTAGGAAATGTAGAGAGAAGGGAGAGGAAATATTTTTAGAGAGAGAGAGATATACAAAAAGTGACATTCAATCAGCCCAAAGAGAGAAGAAAAGGAAAAATTCTGGATCTACCTAACTTCCCGCACGTGCGGAGCGTGCTCCCGCACATGCGGCCTTTCTTCCCCTGCATCTCCAGCCGCACCTACCTTTTTAGCAGTGTGCTTCAGCCCCTTGCCCTGTTTTCCGCACGTGTGGCCTCATCCCCCGCACATACGGCCCTCTCCTGCATGTGCAACCCTGGTCCTCAGCCCGGAATTCTCTTGGTTCAACTCCCGACACTCCAAACAGACCGAGCGGACAAGCAACTTCGAATGCGTTTTGCATTTTTGTTTTGAGGGGGCGCTGCCCCTCAACCTCGCTAAGGGGCACTGCCCCCTGGACCCTCACGAGCTGACCGGGCAGCTCGACCCCCAACCGCCCTAGTCGAAGTGGCAAAACATAAAAGAAGGATCGAAACCGGGATCGCTACAGAGGAAATGGCTAAAATAAAAGCTTCTTGCCTTCTAACTCAACCCTAACAACTCTAAACTAACCATAACCCTTAACCAAAGTTGTAACTAATGGTTAAAATTGAATCTTGAAAACCCATCAAATCCTAAACCTAGATTCAAAATTCATATTTATGTATATGTATATATATCTATATAATAAAGCAGAATGGTTTTTGAATTTATCCTATACACATTTGTCCTACTAGGACATTTGAACGGCTCAGATCTATTCAAATTATAAAACAACGGCTGAGATATATTTTTCAAAAAATATCATACTTGTACATTTTCTATTTTCTCGCTTCTCTCTCTTACTTTTTCCTTTTCTCACACATCCTCCTATGATCCCATGATCCCATGATCCCACATTCCTTTCTCTTTTCTTTTTATTTTTTTATTTTCTTCCATTTTTATTTTTCTCTCTATTTGTTTTTTTTTTTTATTTTCTCCTTTTTGTTCACATATTTTTATTCATATTATATGGAAAAATCTGCAATCCCAGAATTAGGAACCAGATTTTACTGTGTGTAGTGGAGATTATATTAATGGATTTTTTTAGTCTACAAATTAAATGAATTTGAACAATTAATTATTATTTTTCAATATATTGAATACCTGATAGACTTCGTAAATTTAGACCTCATATGAATCTTCAATATCTATATAATAAAGAAGGATGGTTTTTGAATTTGTCCTACACACATTTATCCTACTAGGACATTTGGACGGCTCAGATCTATTCAAATTATAAAATAACGGCTGAGATATATTTTTCAAAAAATATCCTACATGTACATTTTCTATTTTCCCGCTTCTCTCTCTTACTTTTTTCTTTTCTCACCCATCATTCTATGATCCCATGATCCCACCTTCCTTTCTCTTTTCTCTTTTTTTTTTTTTTTTTTCTCATATTTTTTTTTCTCTCTATTTGTTTATTTTTTTATTTTCTCCTTTTTGTTCACTTATTTTTATTTATATTATATGGAAAATTCTACAATCCCAGAATTAGGAGTCAAATTTTACTGTGTGTAGTGGAGATTAAATTAATAAATTTTATAGTCCACAAATTAAATGAATTTGAACAATTAATTATTATTTTTAAATATATTGAATACCTGATATACTTCATAAATTTAGATCTCATATGAATCTTCAACATCTATATAATAAAGCAGGATGGTTTTTGAATTTGTCTTACACACATTTGTCCTACTAGGACATTTGGACGGCTCAGATCTATTCAAATTATAAAACAACAGCTGAGATATATTTTTCAAAAAATATCCTACATGTACATTTTCTATTTTCCCACTTCTCTTTTTTACTTTTTCCTTTTCTCACCCATCCTTCCATGATCCCACCTTCCTCTCTATTTTCTTTTAATTTATTTTTTTTATTTTCTCCTGTTTTTATTTTTCTCTCTATTTGTTTTTTTTTTTTTTTTTCTCCTTTTTGTTCAATATATTTTACACATATTTCCATACTATGTATGTATACCCGTAACACACTAGGACAATATGGGCATACATACAATTTCCATATCATTATATAAGCAAAAGTAGTATTGTATATATGCCCGTGGAAATTGTATGTATGCAAGACATATCTATCTATTTAGCTATATATTATATAAACAAAAGCGAGTTTTTGTGAGGAGTTTTGTGAGAACTCCAAAATTTTATAATAAATTTGTAATTTTATCAAATTAAAAAATAAATTTAAATTGTGTTAGGATTACAATTATATTCTAAATCTAACATTATTTACACCGTACCTTCAGGCACGGGCATACGCTAGTGTATATATATATAAATATATATAACAAGATGGCCAATTGGCCCATGTGTCTACTTTTCCCAAATGGTGAAAGAAAAGAAGATACAAGTAAAATCCAGGTGTTTGTATGCATCATTTGAGGTAAAGATGACAAATATATGAAGGAAAAGTGAGCGAGATATTTAGCTGGTTCTCTAGGATCCCAAAAAAAATTATATTTGCTTAGTTCAAGTGTTTTGTGTTTTTCCCCAAAACCCTAGCTCAAGATTGTATAATTTCGGATACAGAAAATGTACGCTTTCTGTAATACAATTCTACGAAATTTGTAGGGTCAACTAATAATAATAAAATACACACAAATAACACAAAAATAATAATTACTAGCATCGAAGAGCCCATCTCTTGGACCTTGTGCCAATTCAGGCTCGAGTGCATACAAACCAAGATTGTTGTTGCGCTGCCTTTCTCAGCAAACAATTAAATTCTAATTTGACGAAGTTAATGCTATGGTCACATTATGTAGCGATCCTGATTTCGATCATTCTTTTATGTTTTGCCACTTCAACTGGGCCGGTCAGGGAAACAAAAATGTAAAACGCATTCGAAGTTACTTGTCCGTTCGGTCGGTTTGGAGTGTCGGGAGTTGAACCGAGAGAATTCCGGGCTGAGGACCAGGGCCACACGTGCAGGAGAGGGCCGCACGTGCGGAAAACAGGGCAGGGGGCTGAAGCACATTGCTAAAAAGGCAGGTGAGGCTGTAGGTGCGGGGGAAGAAGGGCCGCACGTACGGGGGTGTTGGCTGCACGTGCGGAAGCACGCGCCGCACGTGCGAGAGGAGGCTCCGCATGTGCGAGAAGTTAGGTAGATCCGGAATTTTTCCTTTTCTTCTCTCTTTGAGCTAATTGAATGTCACTTTTTGTATATATCTCTCTCTAAAAACATTTCCTCTCCCTTCTCTCTACATTTCCTACCAAAAACCTCACAAGATCTTTAATTTCTCCAAATCCATTAGGATTTAGATCCAAGTCCTTCATCAAAGTTAGTTATCTAGGCGAGGGCTACGTTATGTGCAGTGGAGATCGAGTTTAGGCATCGTTGATTTTGGGGTTTTAACTCATTTCTTCTTCAAACTTGAGGTGGGGATTTTCTTAGAGTTATATATATGTTTTTGCAAGATCTATATGATTTTCGAAATCATCTTTCGATAGCTTTGAAAATTGATTGTTGATTCAAGAAGTTGAGCGATTTTGAAAGTGGGTTTGTCTCTTGTTCTTTTAAAATGATCTTATGGGTTTCGATCTTCGTTGATTGAAGAAAAGATGATTTTGGAAAGTTTTCTTCCAAAAGATTTGAGTTGTATAGTTTTGGTGAGAAAACCTAAAATTTGGGGATTTTTTTAAGAGACTAAAAATCCATGAATGATATTATTATATTTATTTTGTGCGTCAAAATAAATAGATGTTTGGAAAATTTCTTATTTATATTTATACAAATGATGAATTTCAGGAAATATCAGAATTATTGTTCATTTTGAAAATTATTATTCAAAATGCTGAAATAGTCTTCAAATGACTAATTATTGAGGATACTTGAGAAGAGGGAATTGTGTTATTCCTTAGATGATGAATTGGAATAAAAATATTTATATTCATCTTGTGTTATTGGCATATCAATTCATTTGATTACATTAAACTTTGAAAGTTGATTTAAAAACTTGCATTGAGAAAAGAATGTTGAGAAACAAGTTTTCATGGAATGGTTTTGAGGTAAATGCGTTGGTAAGTCTTGATAGGTGGTGTAGATGATATTGAATAAGTTGGCCTGAGAGTCCGGGGTGAAAGACCAAAAACCCGCGCGGATAGGTGTTGAGCCTTCCGATTAATACCGGTAAAAATGACAAATTGGTAGTACTTGTATAGTCTACTTGCAGACACCGACCTAGGGATTACTAGAGTCGTATTTACCGCTCTTGAAATGAATTGTTAAGTTTTGAAGAATTGAAATTGCATGACATCATTGAGCATAAGGGTTTTCAAATATGAAGATGTGATTTTCTTTCAAAAGAATATAGCATGGCATGTGCATTTCATCTCTTGAGACTTGTATAAAATGTATATACTTTATTAAGGATTTCCTACTGGGCTTTATGCTCACCCTACGGGATTTTTGTGTAAGAAAAGATGTGGTGATACCGCCTAACTAAAGGCGAGGAAATGTGTGTTGAGAGTACGAGACTCTCATTTTGCTGTGACTTTGTGTGTAAGCCAAGGGTTGTATGTGCGTGGGTTTGAATAACCGTTTTGTGTAACCAAGCTCAAGCCTTGGAAACTTGTAAACCCCTTGGGGGTATTTATTTGTTTATTTACTTCTTGTTGGATTAATGTATTGTTGCATGAAGAACTATTGTATCATGTAATGTAAGTTTAGAGATTTATATTCAGTTTTCCTTGGAAGAGTCATGATTGTTGTATTATCATTTGGGCTAGAAATTTGGGGCGTTACACATTAACATCATACACTATTTTGTAGGTTAATTTCAGGGATGAAATTTTTTAAGGGGGGAAGGTTATAACACCCTGTTTTGTAGGTTCGCTCGAGCGGTGGAATTACCGCTTGAGCGATTATTTGAGGTTTCTAGTATTTCTTCTACAAACTGAGTGTAGGGTGAGACCACTTAAGCGGTCAATTGGTCGCTTGAGCGGAGATGTGTGACTTCCAGTACTTTCATTTCAGACCTCTAAAATTTATAGGATTTCGCGTTCATTGCTTAAGTGGTCTGTCTGGAATCAACCATTTAAAAATTGACTTTTTAACTCGTTTCTTTCACTTTTTCTTTCCTTTCTCTTTCTCACTCTTCCTTTCTGAAAACCCTAGATTTCATTTACTTATACCAAGAATCCATTCTAGTTCCTTCATTAAAGGTGTAGAGCAAGCTGAGAGCAATTATGAGAGAATATAATAATAAATAAATACAGGGTATATCTAAGGCTACAAGAGTAGGAAACATCACTAATGAGCCATTTGGCTAATAACCAAGCAAGATCCTAGGAAGGTCAGAGGAGTCAATATAGCCTCCCGTCTAAGTCCAACCACCTTAGATAACAAAGTTACCTTTTTGACAGATCTTGACAAGGTATTAACACACGGCTTACATGAGTTGACGGAGTATAAGGGTAGGTTACAAATGATATATATAATAATTACAACCACGTTTTAAATAGAATAAGCGATTAATCACTTACAATCTTAAAACGTGTTTACAAAACCAGTTCTTAACTCTTATAGGGTAGCCATACATCTTCAAATACTTTAGTTTTGCCTTTGACTGGTCTAATAGTCTTCAATACCTGGCATGAAATGCCATGAGCTTTGAATGCCCAGTAAACGTACACACACCCCGTCCCTTTTTCCCAATCCAATACACCATCACAATTATAACAAGCAAGTAATGAAGCATGATAATCATTCAATAATAAGGGATTGCAAGGTTAGATGTTAGTAATCTAGAAATCCCCCAAAGAGATTTCATCCTCCCAACCACAAGAGTCGAACATCGGACTATTCGAAACTCTTCCTTTTGCTGCTTTGTAGACCTTACCACGGATGCCTGGAACGGTTACAAACCACGTAGTGCCATCAGTGGACCTCAAAAGGGATGGCGAAAAGAAAAAGGTTTTATCATCTTGAATCCAACCTTGTCCTTCCAAAAAAATTTTTATCCTCCTGAATGTCCCATCTGGACCTAACCTTATCTCACCAAATCAAATCATCGCAAAGAGTCTAAATACGTCCGTTCCATTCTAGGGTTTACACGATAACTGCTTACGCAAGATTTAACCTTTAATTAGGGAGCACATCCCATCAATCCATACATAACACATTATCATCTCTTCATCATTCAACTAATCGAAACCCAATCCCACCCCAATTAAGGTTTCCGTTGAGTTAGATGTCTTAAATCAAAGTTAGAACAACTTAGCAAGATAGTAATATCTGCATAAACATGAGCATCATCAAATGAAGAAGATAAGGAACATCATCATAACACATGCAATATCATACCAAGACATAATCATATACTAATAAGCATACTCATGAAGACAAGAGCATAAAATACCAAGGCAAAACTAAATTTCCAGATTCAGTACCATCTAAAGATTAGAATCAAAAGGACCATTTCAGATTTGTCCCAGGCCTAGCCTTCCTACGGTTTGTAGATAATTTCATCTAGTTTTCAGCACATTTTTCAAAAACGGAATGTCTTTTGTAGATTTTTAGTTATTTAAGAAACACTCTAGTGCTGTCCAAATTCGTCGACCGTTACAAAAATCGGATTTTCTTACAAACCACTCACTCTTTTTCAATGAAACAAATTTTTCTTGAAGGCTAACTCTATAAGGAAGTTTTTGAAATAAAATCGAGGTCCAGGAGATGTTTCTACACTTTTCTAGAATTTTCAAAAGTTGGCCGTAAAATAGGTTTTTCATGCACAATACTCAAAATAAGAATATTGGTGAGCAAAGAGGCCAAATAAGGAAAAAATTTCACTTATTTTGTTATGAAAACATACTAAATAATGCATCAATAACTCAGATTTTTAGAGTGATGGTATGCCTTTGAAAATAATGTGAGATATGGGAAGAAAAATGTAGTTTTGCATCTATTATGAGGAATTATGAATAGAAGAAGGATCAAAGCCCAATTCATCAACTTTGAACACATGAACACCATTACAACACATCTAAAAATGTGGTTTTAAATATCTAATAACATGTTTTTAAAAAAGGAAATAGAAGGAGAGATGGTGATGTGGCTTGTTGCCTAGTTGAAGTGTTTTCACAAAGGTTCTTCTTTTTTTCTCTCCTCTACCACCAAAGCTCTCTCTTTTTCCCTCTCTCTCTCTCTCTCAGCCAAATATGTAAGTGTGTGAGTGTGTTTTGTGCTCAAAAGTGTAGAGAGAATTGGTGTATTTATAGAAAAAAAGAATGGTGAAAAGTCCAAAATGTCCTTAGTTCCAATTCAATTGAGTAGTCTTAAATTTAGTTAGGATGAAATGGAATGTATAATGATTAGAGCCTTAATTACACCTTTAAACATGTTCTAGTTAGGCTTAGGTTTAATCAAAGTTGAATTGGTACCCTAGGTCAAATTTTCTTCCCTAAATCAAGCAATTTGTCCCCAAAAGGACATCACCTATATATATATACATAGCATAGCCGGCCTTGGGGAGTGGATTTGAGGGTATTCTTTTGATTTATTTTTTGTGTACAATGAAGATATTTTGTGTACAAAGTTATTTATTTAAGGAAGGTACAAGTATATATATGTATGTATGTAATGGTACTAACTTGGGGTCAATTTGTAATTTAATAAAAATGTGAGGGCTTTGGATTTAATTTATGAATTGGAATATTTATTTTAGTGTAGAATTAAACTAAATTAGGGTTAGAGAATATAATTCGGTTTGGATTTCATGTTACGAAAAAAAAAAGGCCATCAACCGACGAACATGATGAAAATCGGAAAAACCATAAGGTTTTAAGTGGTAATTCCATATTTAGAAAGTCAATTAATTAGTATTATGATATTAGAAATGATTTCTAAGTTATCGGGATTGATCAGGGTTTATATAGGTTCATCCGTGATACGTTTTTAGTTCTAGGGTTAATTTTACGAATAAATGGGAATCTAAGGGCTTTTATTATATTTCAAAAGTAAGGGTCTTCCTAGGATTTACAAAATTTAGGGGTCTCACAACCTATCCCCCTTAAACAAATTTTGTCCTTGAAATTTAAGTCGTTACCTTAAAGTTATGTTCGAATTGAATTGGTTGGCAAGACGTGTTCCCTTTTAAAAGTTAAAGTCTTGGGTTGTGAGACCCCTAAATTTTGTTATAGGCTTTCATCATGTTCGTTGGTTGATAGCTTGCCAATCACTTATTATTGAATGATTATCATGCTTCATTACTTGCTTGTTATAATTGTGATGGTGTATTGGATTGGGAAAAATGGACAGGGTGCGTGTGCGTTTACTGGGCATTCAAAGCTCATGACGTTTCATGCCAGGTATTGAAGACTATTAGATCAGTCAAAGGCAAAGCTGAAGTATTTGAAGACGTATGACTACCCTATGAGAGTTAGGAACTGGTTTTGTAAACACGTTTTAAGATTGTAAGTGATTAATCACTTGTTGTATTTAAAACATGATTGTAATTATTATATACATCATTTGTAACCTGCCTTTATACTTCGTCAACTCATGTAGGCCTTGTGTTAATATCTTGTCAAGATCTGTCAAAAAGGTAACTTTGCTATTTAAGGTGGTTGGTGTAACACCCTAAATTTCTAGCGCAAATGATAATGCAACAATCATGGCTCTTTCAAGGAAAACCGAATATAAATCTCCAAACTTACATTACATGATACAATAGTTCTTCATGCAACAATACATTAATCCAACAACAAGTAAATAAACAAATAAATACCCCCGAGGGTTTACAAATTTCCAAGGCTTGAGCCTGGTTACACAAAATGGTTATTCAAACCCACATACATACAGCCCTTGCCTTACACACAGAGTCACAGCAAATGAGAGTCTCGTACTCTCAACACACATTTTCTCGCCTTTAGTTAGGCAACATCACCACATCTTTTCCTGCACAAAAATCCCGTAGGGTGAGCATAAAGCCTAGTAGAAAATCCTTAACAAAGTATATACATTTTATACAAGTCTCAAGAGATGAAATGCACATGCCATGTTATACCCTTTTGAAAGAAAATCACATCTTCATATTTGAAAACCATCATGCTCAATGATGTCATGCAATTTCAATTCTTCAAAACTTAACAATTCATTTCAAGAGCGGTAAATATGACTTTGGTAATCCCTAGATCGGTGTCTGCAAGTAGACTATATAAGTACTACCAATTTGTCATTTTTACTTGTATTAACCGGAAGGCTCGACACCTATCCGCGCGGGTTTTCGATCTTTCACCCCGGACTCTCAAGCCAACTTATTCAATATCATCTACACCACCTATCAAAACTTACAAACGTATTTACCCCAAAACCATTCCATGAAAACTTGTTTCTCAACATTCTTTTCTCAATGCAAGTTTTCAAATCAACTTTAAAGTTTAATGTAATCAAATAAATTGATATGCCAATAACACAAGATGAATGTAAATACTTTTATTCCAATTCATCATCCAAGGAATAACACAATTCCCTCTTCTCAAATATCCTCAACAATTAGTCATTTCAAGACTATTTCAACGTTTTGAACAATAATTTCCAAAATGAACAATAATTCTCATATTCCCTGAAATTCATCATTTATATAAATATAAATAAAAAATTTTCCAAACATCCATTTATTTTGACACACAAAATAAATATAACAATATCATTCATGGATTTTCAGTCTCTAAAAAAAATCCCCAAATTCTAAGTTTTCTCACCAAAACTATACAACTCAAATCTTTTGAAAGAAAACTTTCCAAAATCATCTTTTCTTCAACCAACGAAGATCAAAACCCATAAGATCATTTTAAAAGAATAAGAGACAAACCCACTTTCAAAATCGCTCAAATTCTTGAATCAACAATCAATTTTCAAAGCTATTGAAAGATGATTTAGAAAATCATATAGATCTTGCAAAAATATATATTTAACTCTAAGAAAATCCCTTCCTCAAGTTTTGAAGAAGAAATGAGATGAAACTCCAAAATTTACGGTGTCGAAACTCGATCTCCACCGCACACAACGAAGCCCTCAAGAAGTTACACAACTTTGATGAAGAACTTCGGTCTAACTCCCAATGGATTTGGAGGAATCAAAGAGAGAAGATGACTTCTCGGGAGAAAAGCTCTAGATCTGGAAATTTTGGAGAGTTTTGGAGAGAGAGAACTGAAAAAGTGATCTGAAATCTTCCCTTATGGATTGATATAACATGGTCTGCTCGAGCGTGAAATACACTTTCCCGTAAGCAATTTCGAATGATTTTGCATTTTTGCTTTCGGTGAGCTGACTGGGCAGCTTGACCCCCGTAAGTTGATCGAGTCAAAATCGGGATCGCTACAGTTGGACTTAAAAGGGAGGCTATATTGACTCCTCCGACCTTCCTGGGATCTTACTGTGTTATTATCCAAAGGACTCATTAGTGAAGTTTCCTACTCTTGTGGCCTTAGATAAACCCTGTATTTATTTATTATTATATTCTCTGATGTTTCTGATTTTTGTAGCGTCACAGCAATACTTTGGACCAATCAGATCGTGAATTCTTCGTGGTTTCCTCGTTGGGTCTTCATCTTTTCGCATTCATCTTTGAGGTAGGAATATTTGTAACCTTGTATATCTATATCTTGACTTGATTATGTATTAGTTTTCAATATATACATATGTGTGTGTGTGTGTGTTATGACATAGATGAATTGATTTAAGGGGGAACTACATGCACGTGGGAGTTGGGAAAAAAAATTATAAACACATGGGAGATGTAAGTGTGTCTGTGGTGGGGTGCAAATGAAAGGCTGTGGGGGTGCAACCCCTCCATGTGTCGGTAATTTTTTTCCCTAACTCCCACCTACATGTAGTTCCTCCTTGATTTAATGGGTATTAATGGGAAAGGGGGTTTTACTTCAATAATTTTTAATGTTTGAATTTTTTTTTATAAAACAAACATTTACCCCCATGATTCTTGGATTTATAATGAATATGGGGAAGAGCCCTAAATTTCTCAAAACCCTAACTATTGATTTTGATTTTTAGAATATAAATGGGAAATGAATTGATGTTATGTGGATGTATTGAGACATCTTGTAATGGGACAAGTTTTGGGATTAGTTGAAATGTTATGTTGTGTGATGTATTTGGTACCTGCGCAAATGTTTGAGGTGTCCACGTGTCTGATCGTGTGAGGACGATAAATGTGGAAAGTTTGAGGTACCCACTGGCTCATCTGTATGAGGACTGAAAATGTGGGAATGTTTGGAAAGATTTATACTCTTCTATATATATATAACCATATAAATTCATGTGAATAAAAGTCGTGGACTAATGAATTTTGGGTCATGTATGATTAAATCAAATGTTTATATACCTTGTTAAATGTATTCCCTATTAGGCAATTCTGCTCATTAAGATGAAAGAGCACTACCTCATTGATTAGAGTACACAGCTAAACCTTTTGTGGAGCATGGATGCTCACTTGTTGTACCTATTGTGATTAATTAATGAGCTAATGTGTCCAAGATATTTGTTTTGTTTATTATTGTGTTGTGAACCAAACTGGAAGTTTTGGAGAAATTGTAAGCCATTAAGGCATATTAGTGTAGATCATTCTCTATCTTTTTGAACTACATGTAATCATTACATTAAAAGTGGAGTTTTTATTTTAAAAAAATCATGTTTATGTTAGTTTTTGCATAATTGATCTTTTAAAAACTGGGGTTTGACATAGTGCATCATCCAATATGTTTTGACATAAGTAATATATCTCTATACGACTATAATATAAGAAAGAGTTCCATATCTTTAGTGCAGGATGGCTCTCTCTTTTCTTTTCCTTTTTGCCCTTGTGTTTTGTGTTGTTGTGGGATGCCTTTTGAGGTTACCGAGCGTGTCCAACAGTTTAGACTCCCAATCTCCTGATCTAGTTTCACAAGTGCAATGTGAAATATAAATAAGAGTCTAGATTTGACAATTTGTACAGAAAATACATTTTATTACAAAATCTTTACTCGAAAATGGACTACATCACCAAATCTCAAAGTCATCACCTAATCTGTTGGGAAAACTAGGAAACCCGTGACTCATTCCAAAGGCCACTGTCCATCATAATCAAAGTGTCTTGGTTTGGCAACTTAGGTATAAGGGAGGAATGTCATGGATTGAGCAACCCTACTTACCCAATCAAACTACTACGTCATGATGTGATTTTATAATCTTCATATATCTATGTTCCAATTTTAATAATTCTAACATTACTATCTGAAGCAAATAAATATAGATTGTGTCGCTCGTTCTGGTTATGCTGTGATTTCATGCATTTTGAAAAGCCTTTTGTATAACTTCTGATGAAAAGAAGCTCAGAAGCATAAGAATTAACAACATTCCAACATACGCAACACAACCTCTATCCACTAGCATTCACACAATATTTCACTTCAGCATCTAGCCTCATGGTATAGCAATGGATATGATAAATAACATGGATGCACAATATGCTTAAACCAAAAAAATGCTTATCTAGTACTCCATGATAAGCCAAAAGAATGTATTAGAAATATATGCATGATCCTATATATAGATAGCTAATGCAATACATACACAAAATGCATCTAGAGACTCGACTACTAATATATGATATATGTATCATCTTAAGGCATGAGGTAGCGCACATAACCAGTTTAGAAAATGATGAATTCCACAAATGCAAATGAGTTGAGCCCGAATACATAAAAAAATGTATGCAAATCAGGAATATGATAAATAAAAAATAAAAAGATAGAAAGACGTGGGATTGGAAGTTATTACAACAATTCGAATGAAAATAAAGAAACACGAGAGAGAGAGATTATTACAACAATTGAATAAATAAGACGTGGGTTTAGAGAAATTAGTACAACAATGAATTGATTTGGCCAAACTACTGTTGAATCTAACAAATCATACTAAAATAATGAACTTTACACAGCAGCTCTAAAATGCCCAGAAGAATACTATCCAGAAACTATCATGTTCTGCTCTGCGAAAATCATCTGGCCGTACATAAATTCATCCGGCCGAATAAAAAGATGCCCGGCCAAACATATCCTTTGGGAAAAACTTTGTTTGGTGTAGAAGGTCCTAAACAGAAACAAAGTACACCTTCTAAGGGGTGCTCATCTCTTTTATCCCTCGCTCTTACAGAGAACACTTAAGGGGAGGTAGATAGGCCTAAACCCTTAACAATCACACAATTGGCTATACACAACAAATACTTTACAACAATTCACCAAATTACATGAATTAAATAAGAAGAAATTCAAGCCCAAGAAATAGATAGGAACCTACAATCATCTCTTTATGAATAAGGGCAAGTTAGTACCCAAATTCATGATATTAATTGGAGAGAGTAGGTTAATGTCTGCCATTTCTTAGTGGAAGCCTTGCCTCTAAAGTAAGAGATTTATCAAAGGTTATTGAAGACTCCTCTTCTATTCATGAAACAAAGATGTTTTCACCCCTTTCTATGTTCACAAATGATTGAGAATAGAGTTTTCGACATCTTTGACTCAAAACCTTTTACTTTACTTCCAAGAAAAATCAATGAATATAAAAAACAACAACTTTCTCAACATCAAACCTTAAAGATTAGCTACCTAGCCCAATGAAACAACCACCTCTACTCATTTAGATTGAACATGGATTGAAACATATGGACCATTATGCTAGAATGATGAGATATGTGATGAGAAAGTGTGAAAATTGAAAGAATTAACTCCACATAATCAAACTTGTAGATATGTGGCTACTATCTACTTCCCTACCACATCCACAAGGTTCCAAGATATATAACAACAATGAATTACATCTCTAGAAAGCAAGAAAAAAGAGCAAAGCTATAGAAAAGTAATAAAAACTATCAACTCAATAGATAGGTGGCTACTTGCTACCTTCATCCACATCCATGAGGACTTACCACATGATTACAACAAGCAAATAATGAAAAATATAGCTCAAAAATTAAGAACAAAAGAGAAAAAGTGATAAAAAGTTCAAAAGTTTCACCTCTTAAGGAGGATGAACTTCTTGGTTCCCAAACTCTTTCTTGGCACCCTCAAGGTCCTTTAAATATAGCTTAGAGTGTTTAAGATCCTCAGCAAGAAGCTTAGAGTGAAGTTTCAATAGAGGTTTGATGATTGAAGTTTGGAAAATGAAGGTTGAAGATGAAGTGTGGGAATAGAGCTTTCAAACTCTCTCTAAGCCTTGGAAAAGATTTCTAACCTAATGAAATGAGGTTTCGTCCTCTATTTATAAAATTTCAGACATAAATATCTAAGATATTTGTGGAAACCTCGCAGAAAAGATCGAAATTCTCAAAAATACTCTATTCCCAGACAAATCAGTTGGTCGTACTCTTATGTATCTGGCTGACTATATTTTTCATCCGGCCAAGAATTGTTGTTCGTCCATACGATAAATACATCATCAGATCAATAAGGTAAAGTTAGTAAGATTTGAAAGGAGAAACAGGTATTTCAGAGGATTCCACCTCTTCCATTCATTCACACTATATTCTTTGCTCGGTCTTTTTAAAAGAAGACAAGACTTTTAGTTTTGAAAAGGTTAGCATTGGGACATGGTGGAAATGTCTAGAATTGCACAACCAAACATACTTTGAAAAATGTTTTTAATTGGTCGAAAAGCATTTCGGCCAAAACAAGTACGTGGTTGGGATTTAAAGCTTAACTCTAGGGTTTCCTGCTGAGGAACTCATAAGATTAGCACATCTCGGTTTTCATTATTAGGTAACCAGAAAAGAGTGCCCAAGTCAAAAGTCTGGTCAAAATGGGGTGTCTACATCTGTGAGTCTTTTTTTATTTTATTTTTTTGTTTCATGCCAAGTTTGTGATTTTGTAATTTTGCAGGCATTTCTTCATACCCGCAGAGCTGCTTGTTGATATGTGATGGGAGTGTATCCACTGTTAGTCTAGCAAAATAATAAACAAGTTAATTAGTACGAATAATATAATATTAATGACAATAAATAATAATAAATAGACAAAAAAAACTAGATTAGAGAAACATAGTTGTGAGCCTTTGAAAGTCACGTTATCATTGTCCTTGTCATGACCCGAACCCGCCCCTATAGATTAAGGTCATAACCGGCCAGTAATCGTGAGATTACCTACGGCCTCAAACCTGATATCAATAAAGGATTGGAAATATGGGGCCAGATGCGGAAGCAAACTTAGAAATTTTGTCCAATGAGCTATGCTTACATGGCATATCAAAACATTTCACATATACTTAATAATAACTCACACCACGTATCAGTAGTTAACATCATGTATACCTAGGATCATTCAAACACATAGTCAGCTAAACCAAAAGCTTTATACCCATAAACGGTCTATCATGACCAATAGAAATAGCAAAAGAAATACAAAAGATCATAAACAAAGCCTCTTGCGTGAAGCACCTGGGCTGACTTCACAAAACTCGGGTTCCTTTCTTAAATTCCACTAAGGCTGGGGTTGAACGTCCCTTTGCTCACCTACATACATATAAATAAGAGTGAGCTAACGCCCAGTGAATAAAATCAAAATAAAGAGGTTAATGAATGAGATTCGCTCATAAATGAGTCATACTTATAATGTAAACATTTGAACCACTATTCTCATTCACATCGGATTTACAAATCTCAACAAAGCTAAACGACCTCGGGTCCAACACATCATATCCATATGCAAAACGACCTCGGGTCCAATTCTTATATAAAATGACCTTGGGTCCATCCATACAAAACGACCTTTGGTCTAACCAACTCTTTTTTCAAAACAACCTTTGGTCCAATTCAAACATATCAAACGGCCTTGGGCCTAATTCAAATATATCAAATGGCCTTGGGTCCAATTCAAACATATCAGGTGTATCAAACGCTCTCGAGCCCATTCTCTTTATATTCATATCCATGCGTATTTCATATTCATGATTATGGTCCCTTTCATTCAAACGGCCTTTGGCCCATCATGGTATTCAAACATATCAAATGACATATTCAAACGGCCTTTGGCCCATCTTTGCATTCATGTCTAATGGCCTTTGCCCCAATCGTTCATATCCGATGGCCTTTGGCCCAATCATTCATGTCAAACGGCCTTTGGCCCAATCATTCGTGTCCAACGGCCTTTGGCCCAATCGTTCATGTCAAACGGCCTTTGGCCGAATTCAGATATATCAAACGGTCTTATACAAAATTAGGCATATAGAATACTCATTCATATTTCAAATCAACAAATCCATGAAGCTTATAGAGAAGTAGCATTTGGAAAATAACATACTTGAAAAAATCTTTACTAAGATATTACTCACAGTGTTCTGCTGGTGGATTTGCCCTTGTGCTTGACCCTACACATTTTATAAACATAATGGGTCACAAACGATTCAATCCGTTCTTAACTTATACATTCCTCTTAGGCCTCTTCCTTATCTTCTTAATCCATTTACAATGTTCAATGCACGCCTAAGAGTGCTTAGAAATGAAAGAGAACGGAAAATAAAACACAATACATCTTTACAAAATTTCAGAAATAGGGCTCCACAGTTTTTGCTGCTCGAGCGGACCCCTTTTGTCTACAAAAGTACTGGTTGCCTTATTTTTACGCTCGAGCGCAACTTTGGACACTTGAGCTAAGAGTTGACACATATGACTTCCGCTCGAGCGTGACTCTCTCCGCTCGAGCAGACATCAAAGTCTGCAAAAGTTCTAGGAACTAACATTTCATGCTCGAGTGGCGCTTTCCCTGGTCGAGCGGACATGCCGAATTCTGGAATTTCCAACAACCAGTTTGAGCTTCAAACTTGCATTCAAATTAACATAGCTTGCATTTTATATCCCATAACTCTCAAATACAACTACTAACATGATTCAAACACCAATTTACTACATTATGAAGCTCAAATCTTATGAATCAATTACATGCAAACCCAAATTATACCAAACTTACTTCCGATACATTAAATTCATGCATTCAAAACTCACACCTCTAGGAATTGCTCTTGCATGTGGGATATAACCTCTATTCTCAACTTAAATGGTGAAGAGATGATAAAAAACATGAACTTTAATCAAAATTCAACATGGATTATACACTTTATGCTCAAATATGCAAATTCATAGCAATTTCTTACATGCATGCATTCATTGGCTCCAAATTCATCAATTACCACTCAATTCTTGCTCTTGGTCACATACTCTCTTTGAATTCATATAGTTACAAACTCAACCTCATGAATTAAGGGTTGATTACTCACCTAGGAGCTTCAATTCTTCCAATTATAGCCAAATCTTGAGCTAATCCTCTTAGTTTCTTGAATTCTCTTGCAATATCTTCAAGAATGGCTCCTTTCTCTCTCTAAATTCGGTTCACCCTCTCTCTTTAGAGTGTAGAATCTGATTTGGGCTAAAAAATATGGCTCATTTATATAGGCTTTCCTTAATCACACTTAATTAGAATTAATCAATGGTGCTTAATTAATTCGATTTAAACTAATTAATTCGTTCCGAATCAGTTTTCAATTTAATTTCACCGTAGGTTCTAAAAATTACGCTAATCACAATGGCGTAGTCAATTTCGATTTCTGTGGCCGATAAGGCTTTCAATTTTCAGTTCAAAGCACAGATTTTAACAGATTTTCCTACGGTGAACAGATACAAAGCCAAAATCACATATAATCATGCAATTAACACCCAAATTTAAATTAAGCACATAATTACAAACATAATCATGATTAATTAACATAGTACAGGACAGGGTTATTATAGTCCTAAAACTGCTTTTCCGCCCCTCGTGAAGGTGCAATCGGAGTGAAGCAATTCCAAGATAAAATTTATGTTGCTCACATCGTCCATCATCTAGTGTTTATGACCACCAAGAGGCTTGAACCATATGCCATGAACCAAAATTGCCCAAAACATCAATATAAAATATAGAGAACTCTCATAAAATATTTCATCTCTCAAATCATCTTTTTCATCTCTTTAGTATATCATTTCCTCTATATATATTTCTACACAACTTATATAGGTATATCTATTAATATATATAATAAACATGATATAATTACAATAATAATATCTAATAAAACTCTTGTAACCAAAATTATTAAAATCATAACTTATGTTGTAATGGCCAAATAAAATAAATAGTATTGGTAATTCTATTTTTATTAAAATATAGGTATATATATATATAAGAATTAAAACTCTATTAATATATATAATAAACGTGGTATAATTACAATAATAATATCTAATAAAACTCTTGTAACCAAAATTATTAAAATCATAACTTATGTTGTAATGGTCAAATAAAATAAATAGTAATAGTAATCCTATTTTTATTAAAAATTCCTAATAATCCCCCACTTTTAATAAAAATAGATTTTTTAATATTTTTATAAAATTTATAATACGCCCCACATTTCAAAATTACAATTGAAAATAATATAAATAAAACATATATAATGTGAGCAACATATACTGTGTAATAGGTATGGGTGTCTTTCAAACTTGAACCTCACTTAATGTCAACAGTTTCCCTTCGAAGAATCATAGCGAACTAAGTCTTAAACTAGACTCTTTGGACTGAAGGTTAACATGTCACACACACAAGCACTGGTATTGGACAATAGTTCATAGGTTAGTGCTTTTAATGGTCGAAGTGCACTCTGCTCTTGATTCTCATGGGAATTTTTTATTACATGGTTGAGTTTGCATTGCCATTTTTATTTTTATTTTTTCAATTTTTTTATTTTTGGATTAATTGAGTTGGGTTTGGATACATTTAGCAAAATATATAAATGCTTGAATAGATATGATCATGCTAACGCACATACTTAGACAAAATCCTTGTTTTCTTCTTTTAAGAAATATGATGCAATGAATTCCCGAGTAAAATCCAAGAATTAGCAATGTCCAACTACTCAAACATCATTAAGCTGCTTCCATATTTGTCCACAATACAGCAGGACGATGGGCACCTAAAACACACACAACCTTTCCATATTTGCTGACTTATAATACAACAGGGCCAGTGGACACCAAAAAATATTTATTTTTCCACATTCGCCGACTTGATATAGTAGAGCTAGTGGACACCCAAAAATATTTCCCACATTCGTCCGGTGATAAGTTCAAGACAGGACAATTGGGTCACTTAGAGTCCCCACACTGGTACCAATATAATATTCAACTCATTAACACCATCCAACTTTATTACCAGGACTCATACACCATTCACCATCTCTTTACCATTTATCAACAACCAACAAGTGCACCATCATAAGAATAACCATGGATCCTATGTTAAGCATGAATTTGCAAATGTTTCAAGCCACCTAAGGTTCAATTCTAAATGTTTCAAGTCACCTAAGGTTCAATTCAATCATAAGAGAATTCAAAGCCTTTACTATGAAATTCATGAAGTATGAGCGCAAGCATCAATTTCACCCTTTTTATAAGCTTCAACAATAATAACTATATCTCAAGGTTTGCAAACAATCAAGTATATCTCACATAACAATGTCAAATCAATCTCAATTTCATAGTAAAAAATCAATTTATTCCAAAATCTTCTTTTAATTTACATTTAAATTTTAGGGTTTCCAAGAAATTGGGGTGTTTTCTCATTTCTTTGACAAACCATCAAATCTTCAAGTATTATTTCTAATATGTCAAAACATTTAAAACATTTTAAGAATTTGGAAGGAATCACCCTTTTAACATCAATATTTCAATGTAAATCAAATGGTTCGTCTTATACATCGATATAACTAGGAAAATACCACATACACATCTCAAATCATAGATATATTAAGTTAAAGATATCCATACCTAAAGAATGTAAGCAAGAGATGAAAACCCAAGAAGGAAACTTCAAGAAATCACGATTCAATCGGTTAGAGTGATGACTCTCTACGTGTTCTTCACTTTTACTATAAGATCTAAGGGCTATTCTTTGTAAAAGTGGATGAAATCTAAGGGTGGAGGTTAGGTTTTTCGGAAATGGAGAGAGAGAGAGAGAGTGGAGCAAAAGTTAATTTTAAGTGGCTGAACCCGAAACAGACAGCTCGAGCAATGTAAGAGCAAGGACTACTCGAGCTTCCATTGCACGAGTGGAAAATTAATCCTTCTAGAGGTTTAGGCCTACAGAAGAGATTCTAAGAGTCTTGATTCATCGCTCGAGCAGTCCTGCCTATTTCAGAATGTTACACTTTTTGAGTGTTGTTTTGTTCCTATTATTATTGTGTGTTTTTTTTTTTTTATAAATTTCATGGATAGATTTAAGAGAATGAATATTGATGATTGCATAGCTTGACCATTGTTTGTTTATTTTGTATTTTCAAATTTTTAGTTGGTTCGTTTGTCTATTTTAGGTTGAGAGAATTTCAAAGCTTTGGTGGTAATGTGGCTGTCAGAATGGTTAAATAACAACAATACAGTTTCTTCTTTTAAAGGTAACCTTCTACTATATATATATAATTCCCATGTATGTACCAAATTGTTATGGTTTAAGCCTAAAGCTTCACTTATTTCTCTTATTATATTAAGTGCACCTTCCCCATTGAAATTAGGGTGCCTATTGTGCCTGAAGCACATTGGGCATTATTGTGCACTTATTGAGGCAAACTCTGAATTTTATTATGATGATATGAATCATCAATTTTTAGAGTATATCATATAGAATATACTTGCAAAAAAGCAAGTTGATCGGATATGGTAGCCTATTCATCAAAGGCACGTTTGTATCAAAAAATAAATGCAATTGTTATTTTAAATATAAAGCTGAATGCAAATGTGTTTTGATGAAGGGACTACCGATATTCGATCAATTTGAATTTTTGTAGGTATGTTCTACACGATGTACTCTAAAACTTGAACGGTTAAATTGTTGAAATAAGTCCCAGAGTGTGCCTCAACGAGCACACAACAGTGCCCATTATGCTTTATGCATAGCAGATGTAACGCCCCGATATTTATAACACATTTTATAATTACCAAACCATGATTATTATCCAATTTAATAATAATTACAACTCTTTCTCATAAGGTCCTCTTAGGATTACATACATCAAATTACAATACATGTACAGCGAATAGGAGTTAAATACATCAAAAGTGCCCTGAGGGCTTACATCTTTCAAGGCAAAGGCCTTGATTTCAAGCAAGACAAAATCCTATCCAGACAAATAAGCTTATTAGCTATCAGCATGTAATCATCAAAGGGAGCTCTTGTGCCCCAAATAAGATCTATACAACTCTTCAGTGGAAAGAAGACATGTCATTGCCACTTGGAAATTTGGATAACCAGCCTATAAAAGAGAGTGAGCTTTCAGGCCCAGTAGGAAATAAACTTAACACAATTATGAATGTTTAGTATGATTGTGTTCATGTAATGCCATGCATGCACAAGACTCTTGACTTTACTTGAAAACCAACGCTTAATGTATATTGTAAGCCCATGTTTGACTCAAACACTTGAGCCTTTATTGTATTGTAGACGTGCCCGTGGGCCTCATGCTACAGTTCGGACTCAAATAATCACGTCCTGTATCTAATCTTGCAGAGTGCAATGCAAGACCGATGAATCATCAAAGAGTCCAAATCCGGCAAATCGTTTTGGAAAACAGATTTCTTTGAAAGAAGTGTCAAACATGGACTGCTTTGCCAGATACAGAGTCGCCACCTAAATATTTTTTATGGGGGAATTTAGGAAACCCTGACTCGTTTGCCTAAGGCCACGTGTCCGTCATCACCAAAGTTGCCTCGGCTCGGGAACTTGGGTACGATTGGGGAAGGTCAGCTATGAGCACCCCCTCTCGCTCGATCCGAAGATCGGCCTCTACTAACCATGATATCTAGTTTTGAAAACAATTATGCATTCTTATTCCGGTTAATTAGCTAATCTTACTATGTGATGCGCACAACACAAAAGTATAGACTAGATCGCCTAATTTGGAACAAAGCATTGCATATCCGCTCGTTTGAAGGGTAGTTTGAAATTTGCTACTCGCAAGTAGGCTAAAATACGGATTTTAACGAGTTGTTCCAACTCAAGCAATCCAACCTCCACCCACAAGCATTCAGACAGATATGTCACATAAGCAAATAGCCTCATGGAAATCATGCTATCATGTTAACATTCACATTCATGCGAGATGCTAAAGCATAAAAAAAATACTTACAGTGTACTCCGAGCCAAAACAAGAAACTAGTTAGCAATCATGCATGATCCTAGTTCATGTTAAAATGGCTAATGCATCACAGGCAAAATGCAGCTAGAGTAGGCTCGGCTAATCTATGGATGGCATGTGAAATGCAGCAGATAACATGTATTCAAGTTAGATTTGAAATACTATGCCATTAGTATGATGCGCCGAGCCAGTGCATGCAATACAGATGAATGAATGCACACATGCATAGCATAAGGATGCTAATTGAAAATATGTCCTAATACTAACCATCAAAAGCAGGTAAGTAAAAGGGAGAAAGAAGTGGGGGTTGGAAGACATGCATCGCACGCACGCACGCACACTTATTACAAATTCGCCCTCGCTCGGAGGGACCGAAAAAATAATACAATTTAATCAACTAACAAACCAATTAAATAGTTATAAACCAATTAACTAGTTAAGCAAATTAACTAAGCTAATAAAGCGATAAAACAAGCCTCGGGGAAGAGGGTCCAATGCATGCATGCTCGACTCTGCTCAGAAAATCCACCACCATGCACAAGCTGCCATCTATTTTCACTGTTTTATGCCTCTAAAAATTGCACAAATCCCAAGGAGCACTCTCTGAACACTGTGGGTGCCACCGGCCATGAGGAATGGTCATCGGCCATGGGAAAGTGGTCATCGACCATTGGTATGGCTCTCGGCCAGATATTTGTGGTCGGCCGGCACTCAATGTAGTCGGTCAGCCATCTATGTCTGCAGGATCCTGTTTTGACAGCAACAGAGGACAAGCAAGGCATGGCAAGGTATTTCAAAGCAATGTGGGCACCACCATACCCCTTATCATGTTTATGACTCAAAGGGGAATGGTACTCGATTCTCGAACCACCAATCGCGACATTTCCATGCATGATGGTCCAAGAAGCCAAGTGTGCCATTCCAATGTGGAATGCAATGCACATAAACAAACAATGGGCCCAACCTCTATCACTTGATCAAGAGACAAGGCATGCATGCTCAATGCAATGCAACCTAGGCATGTGAGCTAAGTATGCAACATGAGAATGCCAACAAGCATGCAAACATGCAAACATGTAACAAGTGTGCAAGCTAACAAGCATGCAAAATGCAATGCCAACATGCAAACCTGCAAAACATGTAACATGTTAAGAAACCAAAACAAAGAGAAGAATGCATGCCAAATGCATTATCATTTAAGCATGTAACAAGATGTTTATGGGCCAAGTATGTGACAACATGCAAGGCCAATGTACACACAAACATTCATGCACATAAAGTCCAACACTTATGCATCAAATAGCAACTTTAAGCACACTTAAAAGAGAGTAAACATGACTAATGGCAAGCATAGCAAGCTCTGAAAATACATGAGGGATGATGCCAAATCAACCTAACAATGCAAGCAAGGCATGCAACTAAGGTCCAAGGACTTAAACTATGGCCATGAGACACATGAAGCAAATGACCAAAGGGCCATGGGGACTCAAACCACCCCAAGGCAGACCAAAACAAGGTCAAAGGCACACCTAGATGGCATCTAAATGGCCTAAGTCTAAAGGCATGCACAAAGGTCTAAACATGGAGCATAAGACACAAGCCTTTTAAAACATTAAAGGGGCATCAAATGCAAGTATACAAGCATACCACAAGGACTGAAATGGTGTTATAAGTGGTGCCAAACCACTGAAACAAGCAAGTAATGCATGCTGGCAACACTCAAACACCCAAGGGCTAACAAGCCAAAATGCAAGGTGGCTATATAAAGCATGTCATGGATGGCCAAAACAACTAAAAACAGACCTCAAGCATACTAAAACATGCAAGAAAGCTTCACAAAGCCTGGCCAAAACAAGTAAGCATAGTACATGTTAAGGCAAATAATGGCATTATAAGACAAGTATGCAAGACAAGCATGGTGTGTCTAAACCAATTAAAAATAGTGCTATATCATGACAAAAATAAGCACAAAACTACTAGCTAAGACATGGCCAACATAATCTCAACAATGGTGTTCACACATGAGGCTAAATGGCACATATTGAAGGCAACAAGGAGAGGGGATGGCCCTCTCCTTCTTAGGACCTTAAAAGCACCATCCCCACCACTGAAAAGACAAGGTGGTCCAGGAGCTCACCAAAATAGCACAAAAATGGGGCCAAACAAGGCCTAAGAGGGGTCAAACAACCCCAAACAACAAAGCAACCTTAAACAACTATTTAAAGCATTGAAAAACAAGACTTTTATTAGTTATATACAAAGTCTAAAAACAGATACAAGGATTGGCTAAAAGGGGCCTATGCAAAAATGGGGAATAAAAGGGTAAAGTTCTTATCCTTGTAGACCTCTTCAAGAACAATGCTCCAGCAGCCTTCCTTAGGTCTAAACCAACTCAAAAACTTCAAGAATAATCCTTTGGCTCCTCAGCAACCAAGGTAAAGTGTGATACTAGGTGTTTATGCACAAAACTAAGACAAAACCCACCTAAACACACACACAAAACTCACAAGAGAGGGAGATATAGAGATAGATGTATACACAAACCCTAAACCTAATCTAAGACCCTCTGGAATTTTCCTGGAACCCTTGGGGAGGGAGGGGAAGGCCTCCCTTTATAAAGATTCACTCTTGCAAAGCTTACAAAACAAGCTAAGCAAGAGTGAAATCCCTCCATACACGTGTATGGAGGGGGTGCAAAGTGGGTGCCAGCTATCACAGCTGCACAAAATATCTGCCAAAAGCAGATGCACAGTGATCGGCTAGCCAAAAATGACAAATTGGCCAAAATAATGGTCGGCCGACCACAAAGAGTGCTGGCCGGCCCAAACATTTGGCCGATGGCAACAAAACAATGGCCGGTGGCCTCAAGCCATGGCCGGTGAGGTGTGGGGATGGCCAACAAGCCATTCCCTGCCCCTCAAAAGCAAAACACAAGTGTTTGGTGCAAAACCAAACACAAAACAGTTGAGTCGAGAGTCTTGAGGCAAGGTGCGTGGCCGAGACCTCCCGGGAACTCAAGACGAACACAACAAGGATGATCACTGAGTGTTCAAACGGTGACGTCCAAGTCTCAAGGACGGTCAAAAATGGGGTGTCTACATATACCATGGAATTCCTTTTTTTTTTTTTTTGTAATAAACATCCATAATACATACCTTAATCACCCACACATTTATAGGCCACCGAGCACGGAAGGGCGAGAGGGCACCTATCAAATTTTCGAGAAACCATTTCCACATTTACTGGCATCCCGCACGGAGGGGCAATTAGACACCTATTACATTTGAAACCATCTCCACATCTATCGGCCACTTAGCATGGAGGGGCAATTAGACACTCAACAACATATTCAACAATATCTCCATGTTAGGGTTTTTGTAATTGGCAATACTATTTGACAAAACTCCTTTCAATTGTAATTTTGTTTGCTCTTATGTTTCAGTAACGATGTGAGTGTTTAGATGCAAATCCAACACAAATTATGCCTATGCAGAAGAGTTTGTGATCTTAAGGCTTCATGTTTGCCAGCTAAAGTTGTTTGACTGCTCGAGCGATCATTTGTGTGCTCGAGCGGTGAATGGCATCATCTAGTATTTTTGTAGGCAAACTAAACTTTTGATAGAATCCTTTATGCGCTCGAGCGGTGAAGTCTTGGCTCGAGTGATGGGCATGCATTTAGTGAGTTCGCTCGAGCGATTAAAGTGGTTGCTCAAGTGGTCTTCGCGACTCCGTTTTCCATAAAGTTCATCGTTTGCTGGTTTTTAGGATTTATGCTGTCCAAATTCTAGGAGAGAAAAGATACCAAGTTTTTCTATATTGGAGGGTATTGTTCTAAGTGTTTCCTTGATGATTTGAGAGTGATCAATAAATCTATGAATTTCATATTACATTATCAAGGAATTTGTTTGTTTTCTTTTATTTACTAAAGGAGTCTTGTTCTTCGATGGATTCCGGAGAACTTGGGCTTGAAGTTTTGGTGGATTATGGAGTAGCTCATTGTCATGGATTCAACATCAACGTTGGGCAAGACAATTCTGAGGTGAAGACGGTGGTGGAAGAGACACATCAGGTTTGGTTTAATTCGTGCGTGGAATTCGTTAGGTAATTGAAAATAGTCTTGTATTTTGTGACTTTGGCACATGATTTTTTTTTATCACAATTAGAGACGCTCCAATTGTGGTTTTTTTCACATTAAATTGTTGTGTCAATTTGTCTTTGGTTGTTTAATTAGGATTTTTATTCATTGTTTAAAATTGACACATAATCACAAATCAATATCTCGAGGATTTTAGTTTTTTTCAATCACATCTACCAGCATCAAGCACGGAAGGCAATTGGGCTCCTCAATAATGTTTCGATAAAATTCCCACATTTTTCGGCCTCTAAGCACAAAAGGGCAATTGGGCAACTTCAACACACAACACACGTTTTTTTTTTCAAAACCACCCACACTTTTAAATAACTTGACACTTGATCCAAAACTATAAGAATGCAATGCAATGCACGAGTTTGCAAATATTATAATTTGCCTAAGGTTCAATTTAATTATATAAGTAATCAACAAGTAACTATGTAATGAAATATTCATATTTCCATGACTCAAACTCTTTCTCATCGTCAACAATAATTTTGTACGAAATCCAAACTTTGTATCCTTTCAACATT